>CM076583.1:1245705046-1246203476 GCA_034641835.2 Pinus albicaulis
GGGTATTTGAGTTTGCTCAGTTTTGAGCTCTCTAGGTCTGGTCAGTGTTTTTCTTCTTGATTTTTCGACTGCCTGAGTGTGTTGGAGTCCTGTTTGACTGGGAATTTGCCTTTGTCCTTTGGTTGTTTGCTTTTTCCCATCGATTTCACGTTTTAAGCCCTAGGGCATCTAGTGGCTTTGTGTATCGAGCCCTCCTTGGGAGTTTTGGTGTTTCTCTTATCCAGTCAACTCTCTGATTGTTCCTCTGCATTCTTTTAGTAGTTGTCCATTGTTTTGTTGCGATTTTTGGGTGATTGCTCGTTTCTTCATTCAGATTTCGTTTGGTCTTACTTTGGGCCTAGATCACACGGTCCATTGGAGCCTTTGAGTCTTCTTGTTGGTTTTGAGAGACTTTGGTCGATTTGAGATCTGATTGTTTGTGTCATTGAGTGAAATTGGTTCGTTTTTCTCTCTCAATATCATTTCTCAAGTTGCATCTCTTTTATTTTCAGTGTGTTTAGTGCATTTAGCTATCGAACATTGAAAATTACAAAAAAAAAATCTCTTTTGCTTTTGGTTGATTAGTGCAAATTGAAAATTTTCCATTTTACTAGTAATTAGTGATTTGAATGAAAATTTTCGATTTCATTAGTTGCATTAGAGATATCATTGTTTGTCCTCCAATCATTTTGTTTGTGTAAAAAAACTCTCAACTCTTCTGTAGCTAGTTTTTCATCGAACGAAATGGTGTACTGTGGCATGTAGCTTTGCATTTAGGAGTTTTTTGAGACAACACATTCGTTAGGGCCTGAAAACTGAAACGTAATTGAAGATCAACTTTAAAATCTACTCAATTTACACTAAGGCAGCATTGAAATCTAACGAAACATATTTAGAGGTCTAGGCTAGAGACGTGTTAGAATCTTAAAACCTAGTAATTTGTCGTTCGCCTTTAACGAGGCAATGTGGTCTCGGACTCGTACTCCCATGCACGTCGCGTATATAAAGAGACCCCACTAGGTTTCAATCCTTTATCCATAGGAAGCCGAGTACGCCACCCTATACCCGTGATACACGGGCCACAACATTCGGGGGGTGCACATGTACGGAAAGTCCGCGGCGATTTCTTTCATTTGGAAACCAAGGTGTATATTGCGGTTCACGGATATTTATTTTATACTTCTAGTATTCCTCGACGGTCATTTGGTTTTTTCGACTCCCTAAATTTGAAAAGACCGTCAAGCGCTTGTCCTTTCACGCTTGTGTCAAATCTGAAAGAGATAGAGTCATCTTTTATCGTTTCTCGACTCTTAAAACATGAAACAGTGAAGTTTCTTATTTTTCAATGTGGTAAAAAAATTAATCACCCGTGATCACACACCCTGTTAGATTTTGTTTATTGACCGTTTGATCGTGTGTCTTGGCTCTTTTTCAGCCCCGTCTGCGATTTTCCATTTATGATGGCAACCTTTCCAGAGTTTACCAACCAAGGAATCCCCTCTGATGGGAATCCTAGTCATTTTCCTCCTTTTGGAAATGTTGGTGCTCCGTACATGGCGACGTTGTCCCTTCCTGGGCTAACTGTTGGGTTGCCCGTTTGGTTGTTTTCAACCTCTGTGGTTCCAAATGTCTCCACTACTGGTCAATCAGTTCCTCCACCTGAACAACATCATGTTGATTCCAAGGTGGACCTCTTCCCTTCTTCGCCTGTTTCTGTGTCCTCCTCTTCTACTTTTCCTGGTGAAAGTTTGGATTCGAGTAACCAGGTGGCTAAGAAGAAGAAGAAGAAGACAAAGAAGAAGAATTCCGATAAATGAGAGGCTAAATGTACAGCTACTGCCTTTGAGAAATCTCCTCTCGATATACCTCCCAACCCTCCACGGAAAGTTAAGTTCCCTTGCATGTTGTGCACGGGAGACCATCTCCTTCGAGACTGCCCTGGCATTCCCAAGGTACTCGAAGTATGGTCCAGCGGTCGTCCGCCATTGCCTTTGACTTCCGGGAACAAGGTTGGGGGCACATCTTCAAATGTGACTGATAAGACTCTTAAGAAACAGGGTAAGCCCACCAATCCCTGTAAGTTGTGTGAAGGGCACCATGCCAATCACCTTTGTCCTTATATGGATGAAGCCAGGCGAGTTTTGGACAACCCGACCATCTCTACACCATCCCTCCCGGATGGTTATAAACAGCTTTCTTTGAGTCCTCCACCAGCTAATCCTACGATTAGTCAAGAGTCATCCTTGGTCAATCCCGCTCCCTCGGAAATTCAAATTCAAGAATTCATTCCCGACCAACCATTGGTCGTGGGATCGGTTGAGCTGGCCCCGTCTACGGTACACCAGGTATTTTCCGTGGAGAGTGGATATTATAACCCTCATGTGCTTCTGGTTTCTTCAGATTCTTTGGACTTGGAGAAAGATTCTCCTGTCTCTTCACCTTCAGAAGTTGCTCCTCTGCCTCCCGTGATGGAGGTCCCGGAGGATATCCCTCCCACCTTCGAGATGGAGGTCACAGAGGGTGCTTCTTCTGCCGTAACATCAGGGGAAGACCTTCGCATTTTGATGGTAGCCCCTCCGAGTAGTTTGGTCGCTTCCTTTGATTGGAGTCGATTTGTAGAGTTTCGCCTTCCGTCTTACGTGCCTTTCGAGATCACAGTACAGGCTCTTGGTCTGGTCGTACCCAGCACCATTGTAGACGAAGGTGCCTCTGTTAGTATTCTGTCCTCAACTACCTGGAAAGCTTTCGGTCTGCCGCCGCTTGCGCCCGTTACACAGAATCTGTTGACATTCAATAGAAGAACGAGTCAACCGTTGGGGATCCTTCCAAGGTTACATGTTACTTTGGGAGCTAAAACCGTCCATATGGATGTGATGGTTGTTCCAGGCCCCTTAGATTTCAATCTGCTTTTGGGGCACGATTACACCTATGCCATGGGAGCGTTTGTCTCCTCCCTCTTTCGCGTGATGTGATTTCCACATGAAGGACGGATCGTGACCATTGATCAGCTTGCATTATTTGGTCTTGACATGGTAGCTGGCCCACCATCATCCCTTCCTGGCTTTTATCCACCCGTTGTATCTGCCCCACTGTAGGTCAACTATGTTGCTACCTACCGCGTGCCTGTACTCAGTGATACTACTGTCGTACATCATGTGTTGGGGGCATTGGGTCCTGACTTCCAGGATGTTTTCCTTCTACCGGGAGTGGAACTCTTGGAAGCTACGACTTCCTATTCATTTTGATGAAGTTCATACGGAGCATAGTTTGTCTTCCTGTTTCAAGCTCATTAAAAAATAAAACAGGGTTGTCGGAGCATAGTTTGTCTTCCTGTGTCAAGATCTTTAAAAAATGAAACCAGGTTCTTGGAGCACAGTTCCTCCACTTGTGTCAAGATCCTAAAAACAATGAATCACGCTGTTTGAGGACAATTTTTTTAAGTGTGTCAACCTCGTTAAAATAATGAAACACGAGCATGTTCAATTCGACTTTTTTTTTTGAACCTTCACTCCATTTTCAATGGACTGAAGCTTGGGGGGCATGCACCTCGAATTGAGACATCATGCTAGGGGGGGCATGCCCGTCTTCCTAATTTTCATAGTTTGCGTGTGTAACGCTTTTTTAACTTAAGTAAAAATAAAATTCATTTTCAAGCATAGTTTGCATATGTGTGTGTTCATGTGTGCTTTTAAGCTTACATAAAAATAAAATGTTGGATTAAATACATTTCACATTGGGTCGTTTGTTATGCAACTAATACATTAAGATCACAATTGTATCAGAAATTTCCATGGCACATAAAATCAAAATATACATAATCGTCTTAAGTACATCCGGAGACGATACGTCTCTCAAAAAATATGTGTGGTATGGTCCCTAAGAGCTAATCCGCATGGTGCTCATGATAACATGTGACTGCACGCACTAAGCGTCTCAGGATTCGGTGGATCCGACTTGGAACTCCCACCGTATGACACTGGTACGCCATCGGTACGTCCGCCAGCCGAGCATAGTCCGGGATCCCTCGAGCAATGCCCTCGAGATTTTGGATTAGCTCCTCTCCTCCTGTGCCCTCTCCCTGAGGATCAGGGGCGAGATGAGTCCGCCGTGAGATTGGAGACATCCCAGCTGGTCTCTCAGGACCCACATCTGCATACATATATAAATGTGTTAGGACGAATGTGTATTAACAAAAAAAAAAACATAAAACATTAAAATCAAAAAACATTAGGTCTTACCCAACTCCTCGTCCCAGTCATCTCCTTCTGGCAGTGGGAGATCTGGGTCTCCGGTGAAGTCAGTTCTTGCATATGGCCAGTCCTCCACTACAATCAACTGGTGCCGTAACCACCTAAAGAACTCCGGCCTCTAGGAAATATGTTGGCCGCCTCTAGATCTAGGCATTAGTGCTGACCAGCGAGCCATTCTTGGCTCTCGTGGTATCGGATCCGCCACTATGGCCCCTTGGCCCTGGAAGATTGGTAAGCGTTCCAGAATGAACGATACCAGGATGGAACCATAGCCAAACTGTTTTAGCTTGGCTTGTTTGCATTTGGTGAGCTGTCTTTTCATATTTATTGTGACTGCTGTTGTCCAGTCAAACAGTAAGGGACTCATGCATTCTGAGGCCAGTAGGAGTTGGGCCTTTGTGGCCTCGTGCGGTGCCTGCGATCTTGCAGCCCACGTGATGGTATGTAGGACAACTCTCAATGCCAGATCGGGGATAGTGTGGATATCCACCTTTTTGCTCCCTGATCCCATTTGTGCTCCTCGGCACACTCGTGCCATGACTTCTTCCATCTTCTCACCAGATGGTCTGCTCCCAGTCAGAACGGGTATCGGACCTCTGCGGGACAATTCGGTTATGAAATACACATCGGAGACCTCCAGTTCTAATACTTGATCTCGCAACCTGAACACTTGTTCATGTTCGTCCCAAATACTGATCAAATACTGGAGGAGCTCGGGCTGAGCTCGTAGACAGGGTGTAAGGAAGAACTTCTTTAGCCCACAGTTTCTGAGGGCATTCATACAAGCCTCACTTTCTATGGCCTGTTCATCCTCTTCTCCATGTTCTCGTTCTTTCCACTCAATCACCATTTTGCTTGATTTCCTGCATCCACATGGTCATAAACCCTTGATTAGATCTCTGGTAGGCTTCAAATTTCATTCAATTTGGTTAAAATCTCGAATTTTTAGGCGGAATTTTAGGTTCAGCCGCTGGCGCGGCTGTTTTGTGAACAGTCGCGCCACGTGGTGTGGGCCCTTGGCATAAAAAAGCCCATTGGCGCGGGTCCGTGTCCGATACCCGCGCCAATGAGCGCAGCCCTAAAATTTCAAAGAGTGGCCACAGAGGGCTGATACATAAGGGAAAACTATTAAAAAATGAATTGAGCATGGAGAAGCGCCTCTTACCTGTAGCAGACGAGAATCTGAATGGTCAACCGGATCTTTCGCAATCGCCATCAGAAGTTTGCACTCCAAAATGGACCACTGCTGCTTTTTACCAAGGTAAATAGTAAATGTAATTTTGTTTTTACTATTTTGGCATATTTATAGCTTTTTCGACATAGGATGAGTTTTAAAAGTTATTTTTATCAAATATTTTAATATGTTATGTCGAAAATGGGTTTTACGCTTGCTTGGTATGTGCAGCAGCAGGTTTTTGCGACTTTAAACGGTGGAAACGAGTTGTATTTTATACTTTTTCGGACTCGGTAAATACACGAAAAATTCACTTTGGAGTCATCTTTCAGCTCTTTTCTGACTCTCTAAACATGAAAATATTGCCGAGGCCTTTGTCGTTTCGATCTCGTTAAAATGGACATGAATCGACATCTACCCAGTATACTTTTACCCCTTTTTCAGGCTGGGATAGATTGGTTACGAAAAAGGAATACCCTAGCCTATCGCGACTAGGAGGCTTTCTCGGATATTGTTTTCTACCTTTTCGGATCTGAGGAACTATTTACGAAAAGGGACTTGTGGAGTTTACTTTTCTGCTGTCTTTTCAAACTCTCTAAACATGAAAAGACGCCGAGTTCTCCCTTTGTCAGACTCGTTAAACCCTGATGACATCGGATCCAGTCGAAATGACGTTCTCCGAGTTTTTCATTCCTAGGGCTCGTTAAATGTACTAGGATGGATTCGTCCGAAGGATGGATTTATATTGCAAGCATATGCTATCCCCTTCAAGCTTGTTATCAAAAATAATTGGGGTACTCGCCAGAAATGGTGGGGGAAAAATGGAACCATCATCGTTGTCGTCGGCAGTATGTCGCTCTTGAACATGGCACTTGTCTGCATTCGTGTCGGGTTGGGGACATCTCATCTCGTTTTTTCACTTGCTTCCGTGGGTTTGGGTAATCCTTTTTGACCTCTCCTCTGCTCATTGCCTCGTCACCATGACCTCTAATCCGTTGATGTCAAATACTGCCAAAACCACTATTTGTGTCGTTATATGTTCAAGAGAAGTTGACCTCTGCAAATATCAACCTTCCTCTGATTCTCATACGATCCTGATTCACAACAAAACATCATGTTCCTCTGTCTCGTGTCGATGATGTGGGAAACATTATGGCCCACCTTCGATCAAGGTCACTTCCTGTCGACTCCAGCTCATTATCCAGGAAGTTGATCTAGAGACTCCTTTGTGGTACCTTGGAGCCTGGATACCTCAATGGCAGGTTCGTCGCATTCGATGTGAGGTTTTCATCATTGACCTCCGATCGAGTGATTCTGCGGGTGTTCGACTTCAACACATTGATTCACATGTCGTAGATTGTACCTGTAGTACCTTGAGGGCCATTGTCATTATTGGTGGTTCCTCTCATGTCTGTTAACAGCTCTCATCATTGGCTGGTAATCAGGCGATGTTCTTGCATGTTCGACTTTAGCTCACATATTCGCATGCTTGAACTTGTACTTTGTTTGGGTCGAGATGGAGCGCAAGACCCTGGATTGTGTCTGTTGTAATCCAGGCTGCGATTGTGGATTATTATCATTATATACATGACTCATTGATTGGATGGCTGCGACCATACCTGAGTCTATTTATTTGATCCTCGCTGGATGGCTGCGCCCATACCTTGGATCCGGATTATAGTGTACTCTGTTTCGGATGGTTGCGCCCATACCGCATATACATCATGTATTTGAGATATCAGTTGTATTTTTCTATGCAAGTTTTCCGACGGCGGAGCTTCAGTTGGACATGTTCTCGTAAAGCATTTCACCCCTCTCTCTCTCGGGCCTCATGCTTTAGGGGGCATATGTTACACAGTAATTTGTCACTGTCCCTACCATTCCCCATCCCGCATAATGGAGGACCCATTTTGTGACCTGTGAGCAATGTCATGCCTTGAAACCATTATCATTGCACTCCTCTAAACATGAGCTTCAATTGCCCTAAAGACATCTCCTTGCAAAAAACCATGAAAACATCCCTTTTTGCATTGGCGCGGGAAGGTAGTTCATTACTCGCGTCAATGGGGAAAATCCTACAAAGAGGCCGCGCCAACTGGCGCTCTGTCCTAGAGCCTCAGTCGCGCGAGCCACTTTAAGGAGTGTTTTTTAAATAAAGATGGCGGAAGTTGTGTTTCAACAAACTCAGAAACCATTGCCTATCTTGAGTTGGGAGGTTTGGCTGCGGGAGTTCCATGGAAGGGAAGTGGTTTGCCACCTCTCATGGAACCTTCCTTCATGATAGGGCCAATCCCACAATAATAGGGATCCCAACTCCCTCCTTCCCCATCTATAAAAGCTTGCTCAATTCCATTGCAAGCTAGTTTGGAAGTGCCTAAGCTTTGAATCTCCATATTCCCAAGAGCCTTTGTGCTGTAAGAGCCCTCTTTCTTCCCTTAAGGCCAACTCAAGTAAGGAGACTATCGTCGAGAGACTCTAGAGAGGTTTTCCCTTTCCCTGGTGAGCTTTGCGAGACGTGAACGACTGGAGACCCATCCGAAGGAGACCGCGACGTCAGAACATTGGTTGTACTCTCTTTCGATTGTTATTTAATGAATGATTACGGTTATGGTTCCACTCTATTTTCACTTATGTTAATAACGAGTTATATCCTTTCTGACTGATATATAGTTGCGTATTCTGGATTTTATGCTTGTATTCGTGTTGTTTCTTGCATGTACAGGTGTCCATCCGCGAAGATCGTGGGAGGATCGTGATCTGCCGAGGCTGAGGAACGGGAACGCTCTCTCTTCTACGGATCATAGCATTGGATTCCAGGTAGGCCTCCATCTTTGGTCTTTTATTCGTAACTAGGAACTTGCGCTGTAGCATTTGATGATTGTTGCTAGACCCTTGCTGGGCTAGTAGGGATCACCTCTGTCCGAGAGGGGATTTACCTCCTCAACACCCATGGAGAATTTAAAAGTTTTGGAAGTGGAAGGAAAGAACTTAAGAGTATTGTGGGAAGCTGAATCTCAGGTATGTTTATTTTCCTTTCCTCCATTGTAATTCCACTTCATGTTTTCACCCAATCATAGAGGTTTTTCTGATAGTTGAAACCAGCTCCACCACAGGGTCTCTTCGTCACTTAAGCATAATTTAGTATCTCATAGCCCTTTTTGTCCTTTTCCAAGTCCATAATGTACCAAGCACTTCAAAAGATTGACATAAGCCATGCACTTTTCAAACTTTGCTCCAAGAACTATGTGATGTGCGCTCCCTGAAATGGTTAATGTTAAGAACCTATGTAAATGATCTTGCTTCCTCATCTATCGGGAAATCGAACAAACCTCCGTGAAATAGATTTGACAAATGTTTCTCCTTGCTCACATGCTTCCTGTGTTCTTTTTGGAATCTAATTTGGACCAAATACTCTATTTATGAGGGATTGCTCCAATTTGACTATCTCCAATGAAGCATCAGAAATATTAAGACCCCAACACTGGACTTAAAGGTTGTAGCAATGTGAAGGATTTATTTCCCAAGTAAAGTAAGTACATCAACTACTTTGTAAAATTAGATGTGTGTTCCACCATGCTAAGAGGATTGCTCCTCATAAACGGTATTGGACAACTCATCGAAGATGGAATATCCTGAATTAGAGGGGACGTTTGTTAGATATGCCGTCGCTGTCATTATTCCATGAGCTCTCAAGGACTTGTGGCTCTTCAATTGCCCCGAATCAAATGTTTACCCATCTTTCTGGATCGTTGAATCGGCGAAGGATTTGAGACCAGAGGATTATCAGGTTGAAATGCTTCGGTTCGATTCCTTTGGACTATTAACTCATGATGTGGTTGAGGATAAGCGATTGCTTAGTTTGGAAATGCTTGCCCGATTCCTTTCGATCGTTGAGTCGGTTGTTTATTTTGGAGCAGGTCAACTTAGGATAGAATATTTACCTCAAAAGATGAACAATCTCATACTTTTATAGGCAGCAACTGTGTGTCCACTACTAAAGCGAGCTTTCCATTTAGAAGGGCTAATAGAAGTAGAACAGAGTTGAATGTGATTTGGATAAAATGTATGTTTCATGGAGGTACTTTTCCCCAACCTTCAACATCTTTTTCTATTTGATCATAAGGAACACAAAGAAAATTGGGGTTTCACATTCAGACAAAACTTGAAACTTTAATTCTCATGCAAAGGAAACATTGTGAGGAGATCTCAAAGTGCAGCTCTAAACCAGATATCAGCTGAGCAGCTTCATGTTTCCTGAAGTGCAAAGGATCGTAGACAATAGAAGGGTTGGTGCAAACTTACACACCTTAAATCGTATTCTTTTGAGATTGCCCTAAGATACTCTGGAGTTGCCAAGTGTGGAACATAGAAGAAAGTGGACCGTTCATAATCGTCCAAACCTGAACACGGGAGCAATTATGGCAACTTCCAGCCCGGCATCGTGCTATGTAGTGCGAGATCCGTTATCAAAATAAAGTGAAAATCCACTACTAAATAGATTTGAGAAGGATCTCCATCTCTTCGAAGTGTAAATTTAAGTAAAAAGGTTTATAAATTTGATAACTCTCAAGAATTACCGCGCGAGATAGTAAATCAAGCCCTTTGGAATGTATAGTAAATGTGGCAGCTCTATTTTTTAAACACAAATTTGACCATTCTTATTTTTATAAAATGGTTAAAATTTGATTGAAAATAATGGCATTTAGTCAAAAGTTAATTTTTCTGGGAATAGTTAAAATAACGAATATCATATTGATAATTATAATATATAAATAAAAATAAAATTTATTCAAAATAAAATTTTGTATCTTGAAACATTCAACCCTACCCATAATATTTTCTATATACATTCATCAATATAATTTATACTTATTAAATGCCTATTTCATTCATCATTATTGTCCACTTTATTCAATTTAACTCTTATCATTATTATTCCTCTTTCAAAATTAACAACAAAATATATATTTTAATTAATTAATTATACTTTTTTAATTAATTATTATTACATTTTTATTATAAAAATTTATTTATTATAACTGAAATTGAAAAATTTATTTTTAATTAATTATGAAATATTATTAAGAATGATAAGAGTCTTTTTTTCGGTAAAACATTAAACAAATAATTGTTCTCAACATACAACAAGAACTTCATATGAATAGTTAATGTACTATTTCAAAAATTTGGGATTGGAAGTTTTAGTTTCAATTTTTTGATTAGATAGTCAACCTATAAGTTATCACCAAAAAACTAAAGGACGAAGTTTCAACTTATCGTTATAGCCCTTTGGATTCAAGCCATCACCCTTGCAATACCATAAGTATTACTATCATAAATGGAGCATTGAGCATAGTGGATTAAGATGCTGAGGAAATAGAGGGACAGAGCATTGATGTGAAATCAACACAAATGGAATCAACATTCACATTAGTAACATAGACGAGAAGAGTTTAAGAGACATAAGTGGAAAATCTACCCCATTAAAAAGATTAAGTGTTGAAAACTCAGAGTACAAGAAGTTGATGGAACTCCCATATTGATAGAACTCGCATTTTGTGTCAATCATGGGAGAAAAAGGGCTTGTCATCAAGTGACTAGGCCAAAGACTTATTATTGAAGTTTTTCGACACCTAATGTGAAACTCCATAACGTAAGTAATGTGGCATGATAATGTGGATTGAGAAATGACAAAGTGTTGACATGGCATAATTAGTGAGAGGTAGTAGGAGGCGTGTCATGCCATGTTGATATGTCATATTGAAGGTTTACTTAATGTGTTTCAAATGAAGTGGTATAATCGAGATGTGATTTGCAGTATGGTGTGCTTATTATTAGTTATTATATACTAACTTATTATTATTATCATTTGCTAAAGTTATATAAAAATTAATTGAATTCATAAGTTGAGATTAAGTACAATTATTTTGTTCTTATTTTCTTCTTACAACATCTTATATTATATGTTTTGTAGATTTTTATTTTATTTTTTTTATTATTATTTTTTATTAATCTTTACTAAATTAACATACATTTATATTGAGATTTCTTTTGTGCAATGATGTATTTAAATACTCTTGTTTTTGTAAAAAAATTTAATATATATATATATAACCCCATAATAATTAGCCTTCAATTTGGCCCAGAGTCACATGTGAAGTTTTTTTATATTGTTGAAAGTTGTTCTTGATCAAGGATTAGCCTCTTTTAAATTTCTTTAGGAATCCTAATTAAGAATTACCATCCACAAAATATGAGGATATTCAAGCATATATACTTTCATTCCAAAAATATATATATAACCATGCAAAAATGACATCTCTAGAAAAGTTGAAATATCATAATGAAATAAAATGGATTTTAAAAAGAATAATTAAATGAAATGTATTAAATAAACAATTCACCATTTGATACATGACGCTAAAGTGAAAATGAGTAATAAAAATATGATGAGAGCACAAAATTCAAAAAAATAAATAAAAACTCTATCAACATTTTATGTTAACCTAACTATACTTGTATAAAACAATTTTGTTAACTTAACTATTACTTACATGTAGATTACCAGAACACTCACTCTAACTTTCAACATTGAAAAATAAAAATAATAACTAAAATATAAAATAATATTTATAATTATTTTATAAATCAGGAAAAATTATAACATAATATATATTATGAAAATAAAAGTTGAATTATTTATATAATTTCGCATATGGAAAATAAAAGATAATTATACTTAAAATATTTTAAAACATGATCCTAGGTAGGAATATAATCAAAAAATTATTATATTTTATTTTATTTAAAATAATATTCATAATTTATCTAATAAACGAACGTGAGTTTTAGATTGATAATAATTTACATCAAATAATATATTTTAAAATTAAATTTATTTTAAAATTAAATTTAATTATTAATCACTATTGTTTTCCAATTTTTAATTATTAATTGTAAGAATTAGAAAAATTTATTTTCATTTCCAATATTCTTTATTTAGTTGGAATGTCATAAAAAGTGATATTTTTAAAATGATTTTCTTGGTTTATGGGAGTGTGATTTCTGCTATGGAACTATAAACTCTTCAGGAAAAATAAATGATAATCACCAAAGTGACATGTAAAAAAGGTAAATATTTTTATTTTATTTTATTTTTGTATATTTTCAATTATTAATTTATTTTATTTTTAGTGTATTGTGTGTTGTTATTTATCTTCTTAATATTTTGAGTGAATACTTCACTCATCTTTAAAAATATTAATTGACAAGACTTAATACACTAGATTTAATCTACATCAAGATATATATTCTATATAATATTTTCTTATTTTAATATATATATAATATTACCTAACATTGTTAAATAAATCAACAATTTAAAGAAATATGACCAGCATTTCACTTATCCATTTTCAAATCTACATAAGCCCAAAGTCCGCTAAAGGAGACAAGCACTGTTTCAATTATATATTTCATATTTTACCTTCCAAGCTCTTGAAAAAAACAAGCAAAGATGACAACATTTTTAGTAAACGATCTCTCTCCTAATTCCAGAACAGCCATATTGGATTGGTTCTAACAGCCAGTAGCCAGTAATTCCATTGATGCATATACATCTAATTTAACTAAGTACCATTCATTGATGTAAGTGATTAGAGGATGCAATTTTTTCACATTGCTACATTTTAAGATCTAAGCCTTGAGTGTTGAACATTTACAAGTGTTTTGTTGGATTTTGTCAAAGATAGATGTTTAAGTTCACTGATAGAAAAAAATAATTTGAAATCAAAAGATAGATGTTTTTTAAACCACCCGATTCTTAAATTGAACAATTTAAATTCAGAAGCCTTTGTCAAATTGATACGTGGTAAGAAGAAATCATAAGGGAGTATGTGAAGAAGTTTATGAGAGAGAGGGAATATAAGGATAGGGTTTTCTTTCAAGAGTGTTGCTTTTCTTTAGGTGTTTGATGCAAGAGTATCACAGAGTATGGTTGAGGGTAAACCCACAAAACCTAGAGTATGATTACATAAGCTTATAAAAACCTGTGGACGATGATGGATAATGATGATTTAGAGGAGTTAAAGGTATAGGTATAGCATGAAAAGGTGATGGAAGAATACATATAGTAGTAAATCAATGGTTGTATTGCCTAGTTACTCATGCATTTCTCAGGATAATTGTTTTTATATGGACATCAACATTTCTACCAATGTTTGTAAATACTCAGGTTGGGCCAAGATAGAAATTTTTAATCATGAAGTGTGCTTAGTTTATAGTGGATCATGGATCAAGATTAACACAATTAGTTGTTAACTATAAGTTTTTGACTATATAATTCCTATTTGTTTGTACATAATTGTTGAGATGAGTCTATTCCTATTGTTTAGAAGTTCATCAGATTCAATGGTTCATCATTTTCAAACTGTGATGCTTCCAGATAAGTGTATGGTTGAAATATTTGCTCAACTATGTTGGTTTTACAAACAAGATAGTTGTTGGACATTGAGAAAACATTCATGTATTTATTTGTAACATTATTTGATTACTATATGTGTCTTAAGTCTCAATGGATATCCCACTGGTCCAAGCCCTATTGCTAAGTACTTCACCTATTGGGAGGTCATGTGGTCAAATCTCCTCAGTCTTTCCTTGGGGTTAGGCCCTACTTGTTGTGTCGAGGGCATCTCCTTTGGGTTGATTTATTTGGATTTTTCCACAGATGTATGTGACACCCAAGGTTTGGGTAGAACCACCTCTGCATACATATGTGTGTCTTATGAACTGAACCAATTTTCTAAATGTATATATATGTTTGTATTATAGTCTGTGAACCACCTCTAAATGTATATATATGTGTGTCTTATGAATCTTTAATTTGGTATGAGAGGTAGAATAAATCACCTTTAAATGTATATGTATGTGTGTTCCTATGAATTGAACCACCTCTAATGTATATATATGTGTGTCTTATGAATCTTGTGAACCACCTCTAAATGTATATATATGTGTGTCTTATGAAATCTTTAATTTGGTATGAGATAGTAGAATAAATTGTCTCCCTCACAAAAGGCCCAAAGCGCTTAATGTGTATGTATATGTTTCTCAAGAATTATATCGTATTAATTTTAATTTAAAAAAATCTCCAAATAAACATAGTCAAATAAAAATTCATCATTATTCAATATATTTTCCTCATAACTACTGCACTATTTGTTTGAAATTCTTCTCCAATTTTTACTTTTAAAGGAGGGCCCCATGATGGAAATCCTTGAGTTGAGAGATATTTTTATCATAGTACAAAGAGTCCAAGAATTATTGTTTTTGACACCTTTTTGCATCCATATTTTCCTTATTTCTCCATCACTATCAACCTAATAAGGAAGCAATCATATAATTTTGACAAGGTAAAATACGTATGTGTCCTATTTTTCATACTAGTTAATGCCCTATTGTTTTGTTAAATATTACATTCTGCCATTTAATTGACACAATTCCGCAATTATTCCATAGATCCGTAGCTACCTCCATTGGATAACAAGGTTCAGTAAGGACTCACTTCAAGAAAGGAGTATATAGGCAGATAGAGGATGATCCCTTCATGGATTTCTCCCTACTTATCCGAGCCAATTCACCAAGGAGATCATGCAAATACACCTGGCCAAAGGCAACAAATACGTAGCAAATACTAGAAATCGTAGTTCCGAGATTGTCACTGACCGTGTGGATTTATTTTCCTAATAGTGAAATCGACATATAGTGATGTTTTTTTTTAAGTTTTTAACTTGTATAAGGATTCCCATAGAGATATAGGCTTAGAGCTCGCAAATCCGCAACTACCCATTTATAATGTCTCCAAAGTACCGTATAAAGGAGTATATGGGTAGATAGAGGATGATCCTCATGGATTTCCTCCTCGCTTATCTCGAGCCAATTCACCAAGGAGATCATGCACATACTCCGTCAAAGGGGGCAAATAACACGTATGCCGCTAAAAACAGAAGCCCTACTGTCATGACTTTGTCGATTTTCTTCTAATAGCAAATCGACATATACGGATATTTTGTTTAAGTTTTTAACTTGTATAATGATTCTAATAGAGATCTATATGCTTAGAGTTCGTGTATTGTTGGAACGCACTCTATAAAACCAGAAACTATGTGAATTCAAAAGTCATCTTTATTTTCATGAACACTTTGTTTGAAGGTATTTTATCTTAATTCGAAGTCTTTATTTCTGCATTGATGCGTTTATTAGGTGTTAAGAAACCAATTTCATTGTGAGGCCCTCTCGCAAGCAGATCAGGTCATTTGTTTTCAATTTAATTGATTCAAGAATTGCATTGTTATTTCGTAGTTCTAATTTGGTTAATGCTTTGATTTATGCTTCTCTATTTTAAGTTCAATTTGAATAGTCTGCCTTGTTTATGCTTATTTCGTAGATTCATTTCTTAAATTCATTCTTCCATATTCTATATATTTATCATTTCTTTTACTTACATTCCATATTAGAATTTGCGTAGATAAAAACTTTGTTTTCATAGCATTTTGATTTAAGTTTCTCAAGCTTTCTGCAAACTAAGACTTGTATCATATCTCATGCTTTCATAATTTAGAGTTAGTTCACTATTTGCTGCAACATAAGAATTCCAAAAATACCTGATAGAAACACATTAGAATTAACTAATCATTTCTTTTGAAAGGAGTCATCTCACAAACTATTTTTAACAACTCAATTCAATTGAAATTAACCATAGATTTAATATCTAATATATACGATAGATTGCTCTAAAAACTTACCGATCCATAAAATTAAAAATACAAAACTCTTACCCTAGTACTCACTCTAACGACAAAGACTATGTCATATATAGTGCACTTGCACTTCATCACCATCGACTCCGATCGATAATTTATGCTTTCAGTTAAGAACATTAAATTGACTAAACATTTTGGCGTCGTTGTTGGGTATGTACCGTGTCTTATACAAAATGGCGCATATGATAGTAGAGAGATATTCTAAAGGTAGGTTTATATGACGAGGAAGAAGTTTGATTCCTACATCATCACTCAATCCACCCCACCTTGAAGTTCTACACCACCCACTCAAACTCGAATTTCATACGTAGGTGACCCATATACACCTCCCCCGAAACTCTAATATCCGAAATCCAACCTACTTCACCTACTTCATCTACCGGGCTTTAATCCGAAGAATAAAATCCCCTATCCCCAACTACAGAGTAACTCATTCAAACCTTTACAGAGGAACCAGAAGTAGAAAATCCTATTGTAGAACCACATACTTACATTAGTTCTCCGAGGGTGAATCCATCATGGTTGAAGAGGGAGAAGGAGAAGTACACAATGTCAATGGTGAACAACCTAGTATTGGAGTAGGAAGAGAGGAAATAGAGGAGGTGGAAGAGGTATAGGTAGAGGTAGAGGAGATCTAAAACTTTTTGATTTCCTATTCATGATGATGATAACATACACAATGAAAATATTTCACCTACAATCCTCCCTAATTTTCATGGAATAAGAAGTGAAGATCCAGACATTTCTCTTTGAATTTACATATGTAGATCATATGCTGATTCTTAAGTATGATGCTCAAAAAATTGAAACTGCTCCTCGCTACCTTAAAGGATTTGAATTAAAATGGTTTATGAGTTTAGGACGAATTTATAGAACACATGGGGAATGAAGGATGCATTCTTAGAGAAATATAAGGATTAATGTGTGCCCCTATAGCATGAAAGATGAAGTTCTTAAGATGGCACAAAGGGAAGATGAAATCTTAAGATTTTATTGAAATATTTTGTTTATAATATTTAAAAGGAAAAAAATGAATAACTGATGAGAAATCCCTGAAACTCTCCCACCATAACCATCGTAGATGTAGTTAATTATTATCCTTAATGTAATTGGGAAAGGAGATATTTATCAGTTACCATTTGTATACCCTATGAATTATGTGTACATATTTCAAGGGGTATATCATGAACTCGGAAAAGTCCAAAAGATCCTTATCAAGAATAAATAAATCAGACCGGGGACGGTTAGTAGTAAAAATGGGGTAATTTACATGATACTAAAACAAATATTTTAGGTCTTTAGTGGGATAAAATTGATAATTCTTTAAAATATAGAACAAGCAAAAAGTTGGAAAATGTTGCATTATCTATCTTCTCGTTTCTAGGTGTAGAAAGAAACATGCTTTGAGAGAATGTTCTTTAGACTTAAAACCATAGAAACCTATGTTATATGTATAGAAAATCATGATACTACAAAGAATGCCCTCTATACCAGGTCTTATACCGAATATAGTGGAAGAAGGAAATGCCAAATCAAGTAGACTTCTCTTGCTCTATTGTCAAGACCATGGAAAAATCCTCAAAAATCAAAATTTTAATCCTCAACAATTTGCACAATCTCTCACAAGGTAATTGGAATTCACCTATTCCATGGCGTGCCTTGGGCTCAACCACACAACCACAATCTTGGAATCAAGGGTGGAAAAATCCTTATGTGAAGGTATGCTCAATATCGTCAACATCCACCACCCTATCAAAATTTCCCACCACAATTCTTTCCTAATAATAAGTTACCTCAAGCTTAAGTTCAAAATACAAATCCACAACTCTCTCTACCGTTTGCACAAAAACCAAACCAATTACCCATTCAACCACTTCCGAATCCAAATAATAAAACTCCGTTTACAACATCGAAGGCACTCAAACTTATATAATAACCACTAGATCTAAATAATGTTCAATTAAGATCTGACAGAGTATTAGAAAAGAAGAAACCCTCTCGTTGTTATTTAGGAAACCAAGAAGCGCCACCTGAAAAAATAGTAATAAACTTGAAGAAGAAGAAATTTATCTTCCTCGTAAAGAAAGTAGATCAAACAGTAAAATATTCCCATAATTCTCTCGATGATATTCCTATTATAGAACAACCTTCAAAAGATTCATTACAAGACCAATTCTTTCCCAAAAGGTTGAAAATTGATAAAGGACTAGAAAACAATCACATTGCCTGTTATGATACGATGGATGAATTGAAAAATAGTTGGGACTTGACTTATCGTGAAGCACAAAAGAAAAGGATGGGACAACTCTGCTGAGCTTTGATGAGATAACATAACATATGTCCTGTATGACTAGCTTGGTCTAACAACAAAAGAGCGACAGCATGAGGAAGAGATCAAGGAAAGAAATTTCATCCTAGATATTAAGAAGATTTCTTGACTCAAAATCTCTAGAATTTCCAAGGAAGTCTGCACCATCCAGCCAGAACTATGAGATCGGGCGAGTTTTTGACAATGAGCAAGAAGAATCAAGACTATTGATGAAGATAAAATTCTATTAGTAAATGGACACCGACTCAAGATCTATCAAAAGCCAATGACAGAGAGGAATTTGGTCTGCATTTTCCAAAAACAACTCTTTTTTGTGCTGGTTGAGAAGAAAGAATTTCTTCTTTCAACCTTAAAAGTTTATTTTCTTTCTATTAAAAATAAATAAATAAAGAATAAATAAAAAATGAATGAATAAATAATAATTTTTTTATAAACATGAAAACCAAATAAATTGTGGGCATGTTTTAAGGCGTAAAATTCAAGGTGAAAACCAAAATCTTTTGAAAATTTAAATTTTATTTTACCCCATTTTTCTAAAAAAAAATTACATTCTTCTAAGCATCCCTTTCTTAAAAGAATTAGTAAGCTACATAATTGATGAGCAGCCCCAGAACTTTGACAAATTTATGCAAATGACATTTTCTCGCGGCCAATTGACAGGAACATTTGATGATTAAATAAAGAAGAATTGATTGACTCCTTATGATACAGCACTTACAATATGACCACCAAAGGTTAGCAAGAAAATAAATAAAGGTATGTAATATTTTAATTTAACAATAGGGGTCAACATATTACATATAAGAATTATATGGACATAACATTACCGAGCAAATCGAAATCATTATTGTGAAAGGTGATAGTGTCATGACAAATCCCTCATATTTTTCCTTTCGTTTCACCATCATAACATGATTCAAAGTCCCGATTCATTGATTTGATCAATCGCCTCAATCATAATTATGAATGACTAATGGCTAATTCACCTGCTTATACCTTCATCTCATTCATGCCTTCCTCTCATTTTTCCATCACCACATTCGTCTTTCCGCTTTGAAGAAAACCCTACCAAAGTTCATCGCCCTCGTCAAACAAAACACTTTCTGAGGCAAAGCATCTTCGAACCATGGGTGTGATTGTAATAATGTGAGCTAACAAGGAAGAAATGATGAAGGATATCCACAAGTAAGAAAATTATTACGTAAAGCACAAGTATCGAATTCATGGAAGATTTGACGGCTTTCCACAAGGAAGTCACAAAATTTTCAAGGGTTTTTGATGGCATAGAAGTGGAAATAGGAGACATCAAAACTCACGTTGACAGAAATCGTGATTGCAGAACGATAGGATTGCTCTTATAGGAAAACGGTTCAAGAACGTAGAATCAAAGGAGATGACTCCGGAAGGTTTTCGAAGAAAACCAAGCATGGATATTATTGTCTTTAGGAAAGGTATCCTAGCTCGCATTAAAAAGTAAGTGGAGGAATTTTCTCTTAATAATCCAAACATTTGTTACTTGTGAAGGTCAATTCAAATGTGTGTTTTTCTACCATATAATACCTGATAAATTTTCTTGAGGAACAATGAAATGAACCTTCCATATTTCTTTAAATAGTCTTAAAAAAAGATGTCGTGGAATGTTCAAAAGAGAATTAGTTCATAGAAAACACAATGTATCACCATGGGCTAGTTAAAATACTTATTTAATTCCATCTTTCAAAGTATGGTTTATACAGGAAGCCTTTTCGTTATAAATCATTTCGAAGAGGAAACAAATGAACAACCAAGTAGTATTAGAACTCGTAATAGCAAGGAAGGTTGAGACATCACCGGAACAAGAGCTGACAACGTAGCAATATTTGTCAGAGGATGACATGCCAATTGCAAAAAAATTAAAGAAAATAAATACAAAGGATGTTAGAAGAAAGAAATCGCAGCAACAAAACATAGATTTCGCCTGTAAATAAAAGCCTAAAACCCCAAATACCCCCCACATGACTAAGAAGAAGTACTAGGCTAAAAATAGTGAAGTACCCTCAAAAGATGTAGAACACATTGACTTGGAGGTAGAATAAAATATAGCAAATTCTCTAAGAGCATCACCACCGCCTACATTTCCACCTCCTTGGAGTCTAGAAAAAGTCTAGGTATTGATCGAGTACAACAAGAGATTTATGGTTACATAGAATCGGGAGAAAGAGAAGCAATGCAAGAGATCGGGCCTAAATCTAAGAGAGAAGGACCACCCTCTAATGAACCACAAGAACCTCCGGGGCCGAACATCCCCATAAATGAAATTCTTCGAACCGGAGACATTAAACAGTTTATTAAAGAAAACCAAATCTTTGAAAGCTCAAAATGAAGTTCAAATTCCCAAGAGTGATAACCTCCTTCTCTCTACATTTAAGTCGGGTACAAAAATAAAAAGAAATTGAAGGAAGCAAACCGAGCCATGAAGAGAAAAATCATTAATTTGAAGTACAAAATTTTTATGAAGAAACCAAGGATGGTAGCATTGTGAAAGAGGGTGAAAAAGATAAAATTGGATGCACTATGTTCAGGATATGTGTGAACGCACGTAGATGAATTTTTTTTTGTTGTTGTTCGAGGACAAAACTCAGTATGGGGGAATGTAGAGTCCCATAATTGTTTTGTTTTGACACCATTTTTGCATCCATATTTTCCAACACTATCAACCTAATAAGGCAAGAATCAGGCGATTTTGACAAGGTAAAATAATTATGTGTCATATTTTTCATACTTGTTATCATGCCCTATTGTTTTGTTAAATATTGTATCTGCCTACATAATTGACACAATTTCACAAGTTATTCCACATAAATGAAACTACCTCCATTGATAACAAGGTCTAAAGGCATCTCGCATCAAAGTAGTATAGGTAGATAAAGGAAATCAAGGATGATCCCTTCATGGATTTCCTTCTCGCTTTATCCTGAGTCATTCTGAATGTTGAGATCAAGTGCCACGATCAAAGGAGTGTGAAATAACACGTAGGCGTTGCTCGTAAATAGAGTCCTAGATTACGCCGCCGTGTCGATTTGCTTTCCTAATAGAAAATCTACGCATAACGATAATTTTTTTAAGTTTTTAACTTGTATAAGGATTCTAATAGAGATATGTGCTTTAGAGCTCACAGATTGTTGAACGCACTTTATAAAACCATAGAAACTATGTGTATTGGGGGAGCGTTCTATTTTTTATTTTCATGAACATTTTGTTTCAAGTCTTATCTTAATCAAGTTCCTATTTCGTGCATTGAAGGAGATTATAGTGTTAAGAACCGACTGCATTGTGGAGGGCGCCCCGTAAGCATATCGTGTCATTTTGCTTTCGCGCTTTAATTCATCTCAAACACATTGTTATTTCGTAGTTCGAATCTAGTTAATGCTTTGATTTATGTCATTTTTAAAGTTCAGCTTTCAATAGTTTATGTTTTTTATGTTTATTTTTTCTATCTTATTTCGTAAAATCATTCTTCCTGATATTTATATAGCTTAGTTCATTTCATTTTACTTTACATCCGTATTAGAATTTGCGTAGATAAAAACTCCGTTTTCATAGCATTTTGATTTAAGTTTTCAATTAGCTTTTAATTTTCATGTTTTCATAAAACCAGACTTATATCATATCTCATGCTTTCATAATTTAGATTAGGCTATTTTTTTACAACATAAAATTTCAAAAACAACTTGATAAAAACACATTAGAAATTAATCTAATCATTTCTTTTGAAAGGAGTCATCTCAAGCTATTTTTAACAACTCAATTCAATTGAAATTAACCATAGAAATAATATCTACAGGACAGATATATTGCTCTAAAACTTACTAATCCATGAATTTAACACCGATCCATAAATTCAAAAATAACAAAACTCTTAACTAATCCTCACTCTAACGACAAATACTTCTAACACATATAATGTACTTGCACGTCATCCGTTTTCAAATGACTTTGGTCGATAATTTATAAGCTAATTTAAGAATATTAAATTGACTAAACACATAGATTAGACGAAACCCCACAATATTTCAAAGGTATAGGGAATTGTTGACTCTTTCATTTTGTGATTTTCCACAAAGTATCCGAGGTGTCGATAAACCTTCATCCCTATGCAGTATAGAAATAACTCCTGCAAATTTTTCCAGGATGGAAATTTTTGTTCTCGGTCTTCGTATTTTCTGCCGTTGGAAAATAAATTGAAATAATTTCATTTAATGTGCTTTTGTCATCTTTTAATGTATTTTACAAAGAATAAAGAAAACATTTTATTGTTATTATTATTGTGATTTATTAAAGCATGGTTTTCATGCTCGATCAACAATGTTTTGAAATGTCACCATCGAGGACTTCTAGGATTTATTCTGAGTTAATAGAGTCATTATACATTTAAAAGACCCTTCTTGGGATTTTGAATCATGTAAAAGGTTTAATATTGAGTAAAATATGAATTATGTGACGTCCACGTCAAGTCGCCCTAAAGGGATCACAGGCCGACTCCAAGAGACACCTATCCAACCTCAGCATGGAGCCTATAAAAGCAAGGAAATCGACCACTGGAGCACTTCGAAGCAGTTCAACATCTCTGTAGCAGGAAAAGTGCAAAGTCCAAGGTTGGGAAAACCCAAAGAAGGGGAGTTTAGGAAATTCTAAGTAGAAGAAATGAAATTTTGGTGGTCACTGTTTCATGCACTATATTATGATAAATGCCCAAGCTTTAAAAACAATGGATGTCAGAGGCCGATGGAAGTTGCCACTAGTCGGTTAGTGGTGCGGATCAAGATCTTGAGGATGACTTGGTGTGGATGGGTCTGTATATGTCTAGTGAAGATTCTAGAAGATGTCTATTGCATGGAATAGTTATCTTGACTAGGTTTTCCCTTGAGGGGATTTTTCCTCTGTGCATAGTGCCTACCGGTGTCTATTTTTTGATGTGATGTTGCTTTGGTAATTGCTTGCCGAACTAAAAGAAAGAAGAGGAAAGAATCGTAATAACAAGAAAAACATCACAAGTAATTATCAATAGAAAATATTTCTATCTTTATGATTTTATAACACAAAGAAGGCCTGTTAATCCTTATGTTCACATGTATATAATTTCCACGAAATTTCCCTCGCACCAGAAACCTCACATAATTTCCAAAAAAAATTCCAATCACCGGAAGTTTTGGTTACAATTTCTAGGAATTGATTGAGAATCTTTGACAACGTTGTTCAATAATTGACCAATATGTTAAAATAAGCATACCCAGATGAAGAATTTTCAAAATAGAGATCAAATAATCATTCAAGTTGATTTAAGTCATTTAAGTCATATTTTTAGTAAAGTCGAATTTAGAGATGTGTCATGTTGAGTTATTTAAAGTGGTCACTACTTGGAAAAATTTTTGGGCCACTTCTACCAGCCTCATTGTAACTTTCAAGTTTGTGTGATCAAGGAAGAGCCACAAATGTATATTGTGTGTGAATTATTTGTATTATTTTGTGTCATTACTCCTATGTCTTTCAAGAAATTGCAGTATAGGAGAGAAACAAAGGCAAGGGAGAACGTTTATACCAAAAATCCATGAGGAAGGTGGAAAGAAGAATATTTTTTTCTTGACAGAGCTAAACACACCTTACATGTGCTGGTATTCGTGCATGCTATAACACAATGGTGGCCCAAGAAAAGACGTGGCAGTGGTCGTTGGGGTGTTGTCAACAACGTGATCTACCCACGTAGAGAATGTTAAACATAGGCCTCAGGCAACTACTGTCGCATTAATCAAGTGGTGAGTTTTTGTTGTGTGTAGCAGCCAAAACGCTCAAAAAGTACTCAAAGTTCCTTTTTTATTAAAAAAAAAAAATTAAAGGCTTTTTTAAAGGTTATAGTGAGGTATGCAAGAGATTCATGCAATTATACATAAAAGAGTCTTTGCAGTTATTAGAAATACAAAGGGTCATTTTTTTAAAGGATTTGCAAAGTCTTATGAAAGAAAGTTTTTTTTGAAAAAGAGCTTGAAAGGTTTATAAGTTTCTTTCTTTATAAAAAGAGCTTTAGTATTATTTGAAGAGAAATTTTTAAAGATGGCTTCATATATTTTCTAGCCCCACTTCGCCCATTTACACAAGGATTATGATGTGTGGTCCATTAAGATGGAGACTACGCAAAGTGGCTCATGATGTGGAATCATGTCCAATTTGGGTTTCAAGAATATAAAAATGCAACAAAAGAACGAGCCCTCCCTAACAGCAAGAGAGGGAATTATGAAAAAGACAAAAAAGAATGCGTGCGTTGCAACTTATCCAAAGAAAAGTGGAACAAACAATGTTCCGTAAGATTATGATACGTCTTCAAATAAAGACGACATGGGAGACTTTTGGTGACAGCTATAAAGGTATGACCAAAGTTAATATTGTTAAGTCGTTGTATCACTAGAAGGGATTTTGAAATTCTCGCATATGAAAGAGTCGAGGACATCGATTCTTCATGAATCAGGTCATGATTGTTGTAAATAAGTTAAAGATTATGATGATGATATTAGAGATCAAAAAGTGGCTGAGAAGGTCTCATATCTTTATCTACCAAATTTGATGTTGTAGTAGTAGCCATAGAAGAAGCCAAGGGTTTGGAAACACGTTAATAAATTGATGAGTTGATGGTATCACTTTTATCCAGAGTGGTTGGATAAACATAAATAACGATTACACTTTAGAAACCACCTTCCAAAAGTCATGCTTCTATCTCAAGAGACAAAGATCGATAGTAGGTAAATTTCGAGGTAGAGGACGAGGTGAAATACATGGTGTTAGAGAGATGAACGAGAAGAGAAGAACAAGAAAGTGTAGGAAACAAAGAGAAGCTTCAAATAATAATCAAAGAGTCAGAAAATCAAAGGTGAGATGCTGCTGTTGCAATAAATTTTGTTACTATGCCCGTGATTGGCAGTGAAGATAGCTGCCAAGGAAAATCCTGAGAGTTAATGTCACTAGAGAAAATATTTAACTCCATGTTCATATCTTTCCATACCATGCATGAACCTTATTGTTACACAGCAATTTGTCACCGTCCCTACCATTCCCCGTCCCGCACAATGGAGGACCCATTTTGTGACTCAGAATATCATTGCCTTGAAAACATCATCAATGCATTCCTCTAAGCATGAGCTTCATTTTCCTTAAAGACACCTCCTTGCAAAAATCATGAAAAACATCTCTTCTCGCATTGGCGCGGTAGATAGTTCATCACTTCCGAGCCAATGGGGAAAACTGAAAGAGGCCGCGCTGAATCGGCGCCCGTCCCGAGCGTAGTCGCGCCCAATTTAAGGAGTGTTTTTTAAAATAAAGATGGCGGAAGTTGTGTTTCAACAAACTCGAAACGTCGCCTATCTTGAGTCAGCGTGTGTTTAATAAAGGGAGCCTTGGAAGGAAGTGGCTTTACCACCTCCCGCGGAACCTTCCTTGTTGATAGGGCCAATCCCTGACATAATAGGGATCCCCAACTCCCTCCTTCCCATCTAGAAAGCCTGCTTCAATTCCAGCAAGCTAGTCTTGAAGTGCCTAAGCTGAATCTCCCATATTCCCAAGAGCTCTTGTTCTATAAGAGCCCTTTTCTTCCCTTAAGGCCCGACTCAAGGAGACTATCGTCAGTGATTCTCAGAGGTTTGCTCTTCTCGCTTTAGCCAGTGTAGACGTGAACGATCGGAGACCCATCCGAAGGAGACACGACGTCAAAACTTTGGTTGTAATTCCTTCGATTGCTATTTAATGAATGATTACGATTATGGTTCCACTCGTTTTCGGACATAGTTATCATGAGTAATATCCTTCGATCGATATTTAGTTGCGTATGCCGGATTTTATGCTTGTGACCGTTGTTTCTTTGCATGTGCTGTGTGCATCCGCTTTAGGATCGTGGAGTGATTCGTGATCCGCCGAGGCCGAGGAACGGGGCGCTCTCTTTCTTCGGATCGCAGCATTGGATTCCGTGCAGGCTTCCATCTTTGGGCTCCTTTCATTCGTAACTAGGCAACCTGCGTCGTAACATTTTTGATTTGCTAAGTGATCCCCTCGCCGGGCTAGTAGGGACGTCCGTCCGGCGAGAGGGGATTTACCTCCTCAACAATTTCCACATCCACCGGGGGATGGTCTAGTTTTCATTGTCTCATTTTTGTTGTCTGCTTTTGGATTATTTTATGATTTTCCTTGCTCGAGAGCCTTTCCGGGGTTGGGTTCTTTTGTCGTTTTCGCTTCTGGTTTGCTTAGTATGCATTGATCGCTTCTCGGAGTAGTTCTTTTTTATTTTTTGACCGAGAAATCTCCGACTCTACGCACTTTAGCTCGAGCGCCGCGCCAATTGGCATGTTTCTTTTGTTTAGCCCGCGCCAATTGCCGGCGCGCTTCATCCTTACAGCCGCGCCACTCCCAGGTTTTTGAGTTTCCTCATTTTTGAGCCTTCCGGCTACTGTTTTTCTTCTTGATTTTCCGAATACCACCGAGTGTGTTAAGTCCGTTTGGATCGGGAATTCACCGTCTCTTTAGTTGTTTGCTTTTATCTCCATCGCATTTCACGTTTTGAGCCCTGTATATCTATTGGATTAGTGTATCGAGCCCTCCTTGGGATTTTTGGTGTTTCGTTTGTCCGCCGACTCTTCTCGATTGATTCTCCGCATCCTCTTAGTAGTTGTTCATTGTTTTGTTGCGATTTTTTGGGTGATTTCTCATTCCTTCATTCAAATTTCATTTGGTCTTACTTTTGTACAAGATCACACGGCCCATTGGAGCCTTTGAGTCTTTTGCTTGGTTTTGAGAGACTTTGGTCGATTTGAGATCCGATCGCTTATGTCATCGAGTGAAATTTGTTTGTTTTGTTTCCTTCAATTATCGTTTCTCGGTTGTCCTGGGCTTGTTTTCGCTTGTTTAGTGCATATTAGCTATCAAACGTTGAAAATTACAAAAAAAAATCTTCAGGTTTTGATTGAAATTAGTGCAAATTGTAATCTTTTCAATTTTGCTAGTGATTAGTGATTTGAATGAAAAGTTTTCAATTTCATTAGTTTCATTAGAGATCTCAGATCGTTTATTCCCAAATCATTTCGTTTGTGTAAAAGCTCTCAACTCTTCTCGTAACTAGTTTTCATCGAATCAAATGTTGACCGTGCATGTAGCTTTGCATTTAAGAGTCTTTTAAGACATTACATACGATAGGGCTCGAAAATTGAAACTTAATCGAAGATCAACTTTAAAATCTATACAATTAACCTAAGGCATCATTGAAATCTAACGAAACATATTTAGAGGCCCAGATAGAGACGTGTTCCAAGGTTTTAACCTAATAAATTGCTTGCTCGCCTTTGCCTTAGGACAGTCAGCTTAGTACGACTGTGCTCCCCACTGCCGTGTATATAAAGGGAGACCCCCAGGTTCTCAATCCTTTATCCACGTGACGCCCAGCTCCGCCCATACCGTGATACACCGAACACGATTCGGGGAGATTCCCCGCACGCATGGAAAGTCCTTCTGGTCAATTTCTATTTCCATTATTGAAACCAAGGTGTATATTGCGCTCATTGTGACATTCGGTACACCCTTTGTGCCTAGTTTTTCCGAGCAACATTTGGTCTTTCTCTGACTCCCTTAAATTTGAAAAGACCGTCGAGCGCTTTGTCCTTTCACGTCGAATACTGCAACTGGAAGAGATAGAGTCATCTTCTATTGTTTCTCGACTCTTAAAATATGAAACGATAGAGTTTACTAATGTGGTAAAATTAATCACCCACGATTACACTTCGCTTAGATATTGCTTGTTGGCCGGCTTGATTGTGTGCCTTGACGCTTTTTCACTCGTGTGTGGTTTTGAGTTTTGATGGCAACCTTTTCAGAAGCTATCAACTAAGGAATCCCCTTAAGGGAACTCGGTCATTTTCCTCCTTTTGGAAATGCTAGCCCTTACATGCATGCATATTTCTGTCCCTTCCGGGCTAACCGTTGGGTTGCTCGTTTGGTTGTTCTCAACCTCTCGTTGTCCCAAATAATCCCGTCATCGTTCAATCAGCTTCCTCTCATCGAACAACATGTTGATTCGAAGGCGGACCTCTCTTCGCCTATTTCTCGTCATTCTCATCTTCTACTTCGCCCGGTGAAAGTCCGATTCGGGTGAACTGTGTGGCTAAGAAGAAGAAGAAGACAAAGAAGAAGAAGTCCGATAAGCGAGAGCGAAATGTGCGCCTACTTTCCGAAAATCTCCTCTCGACATATACCTTCCAACCCTCCACGAAAGCTGCTTCGCATGTTGTGCATCACTAGAAACCATCTTCTTCGAGATTGCCCCGGCATTCCCAAGGTGCTTGAAGCATGGTCCAACGCGTCGCCTCACCGTTGCCTTTGGCTTTCGAGAGTCAAAGGTGCACGCCCAACCTGTGCTTATAAGACTCTACAAGAAACAGCAAGATTACCAATCCTCGTAAATTGTGTGAAGGGCACCATGCCATTCACCTTTGTCCGTATATGGATAGCTGCTTAGCCCTGAATAAATCCTATTGTTTCTACACTATTCCGGCCGGTTATAAACAAGCTTTCGAGTCTTCTCCACTCCATCGATTCCATGATTGGCCAAGAGCTCTTGGTCAATCCCACTTCCTAAATCTCGAAATTGCTGAATCCATTCCCCGACCAAACTGGTCACAGGTGGATCGTCGTTGAGCTACTCATTACTGCACCAGTCTTTTCCGTGGAGAGTGGATCTCGAACCTCATGTGCTTCCGTTTCTTCAGATTTTCTTGACTTGAGTAGTACCTCTGTTTCTTCACCGTAAGTTGTTCACTTCCGCGGGTGGAGGTCCTGTAGGATATCCTTCCACCTTCGAGATGGAAGTCACTTCGAGGGTACTTCTTCTTCCGTAACATCAGCACAACCTTCTTGCCTGATAGCCTCCGAGTAGTCTCGTCGCTCCTTTGATTGATTCAATTTGCAGATTCCGCCTTCCGGCCCACGTGCCTTTCGAGATCACCAGATGTGCTCTTTGTCTGGTCGTACCCAGCACCATTATAGATGAAGGTGCCTTCCGTGCATTCTATCCTCACTCACCGAAAGCCTTCGCCCGCCACCGTCATCACATAGAATCTGCCACTTTTTACCGTAAGGACGAGTCAAACGTCACAGATCCTTCAAGGTTACCGTCATTACTGGAGGCAAACCGTCCACATGGACGTGATGGTCGTTCGTGCCCCTTGGATTTCAACTCGCTCCTCGCTTATCACACCCAGGCGGCGGGGAGCGCTCGCTCTCCCTCTTTTGTGTGGCCTCGTTTTCCACATGAAGGACTGACGGTGACCCGCTGATCAGGCCGGCTGCTCTTTGGTCCCACGGGTAACCGGGTCCGCCATCACCCCCTCCGTTTTTATCCACTCCGGTTGTATCCGCCCCACCGGGCAGTCAATCTCATGTGGCTACCTTCCCTCTCGTGCCCGTGCTCGTTGATGATGCCATTGGCAAGGCAGCGTGGCCGGGGGCATTTTCTGGTCCGACGGTGATGCCCAATCGGAGGAACTCTTGGAAGCACCGCCTTCGTTCGCTCTCTGATGGGTGCCCGTCGAGCATGGTTCTTTTCCCCCGTGCTTGCTTCCCTAAAAATGAAACAAAGTCCTTAGAGCACGGTTTTCCCCGTGTCAAGCTCTTTAAAAATGAAACAAGGTTGCTCATATTGTGTTCCTTGTCTTGTGCCAAGCTCCTTAAACCATGAAACAAGGTGTCCCAAGGATAGCTCTTTTAATGTGTCAACCTCGTTAAAATAATAAAACACGTTCCCGTTCAATTCGAGTCTTTGATAAGTTTTCCTCGTAAAATCCCAATCGAGTCTTTTTCGATCTCATAATTTGAACCTCACTCCATCCGCCTTTCATATGCACGACCGAAGCTTGGGGTATGCACTTTAATTGAGTCAATTACGCCGGGGTGTATGTTTATTTTTTCAAGCATAGTTTTGTTTCCGTTTCAAGCTTGTGTAAAAATGAAACCGGTTTAAGCATAGTTTATCTTTGTTTCAAGCTTGTGTAAAAATGAAACCAACTTCAAACGCAGTTTCCTGATTTCAAGCTTGTGTAAAAATGAAACCTTGCCCATTTTACCCATTGTGATTGCCATTTTATCACTTATTTCTGCCGCATGAGCCTTGGTTTTCTCACTCATCGTCACTATCTCCGCTAAGCTTTCGATCATATGCTCACTTGGTTGTTTACCCATTCCCGAGGAACCGCCGCGATGAGCGGTCTTGTTTAGCGCCTAATCCCTTACTTGTTTCCGAGTGCCCACTGACACGGAACCGCTGGTTACCCTTTATACCACTCGAAGCCTTCCGTGAGGAGTCATCTTTCTACCTCTTTTCTTCGACTTCTCAAACAGAAAAATATTGCCGTCCTCGTCGTTTCGATCTCGTTAAATTGGACACGAATCGACATCTACCCAAAGATATCGCTAAACCTTTTTCTAGTCGTACATTGATTATAAAGAATACCTCATTTATCGCGATTTTAGGAGGTTTTCTCGATATTGTTTTTTACCTTTTCGGATCCGAGGAACGATTACGAAAAGGACCCGTGGAGTTACTTCTTTCCGGTTGCCTTTTCAAACTCTCTAAACATGAAAAGACGCTCAGTTCTCCCTTTGTCGACTCATAACCCCCGCGGACATCGCATCCAGCTTCTGAATGACGTTCTCCGAGTTCCTCCTTCAGTCTAACGTACTAGGATGGATCACATTCGAAGGAGGGATTTATATGAAAGCAGGTATCCTCCTTCGGCTTGTGTAAAAATAAAAGAGGTAATTTCACCGAATGGTGGGGGAAAAATGAACCGTCATCGTTGTCACTCTGTGCGCATGTCGCTCTTGAACATGGCACTTGTCCGCATTCGTGCCTGGTTGGGGAAATCTCATCTCATTTTTCACTTGCCTCCACGTGTTTGGTCCTTTGACCTCTCATCCGCTCATTGCTCCGTCATTATGACCTCTCGATCTTTTGATGTCAAATAATCGCCAAATCCTTAACGTCATGTCGGCCACATGTTCACGAGAAGCTGACCTCTCAGATATCAACCTTACCGATTCTCATGAGCATCCCGATTCACAACAAAACATCATGTTCCTCCGTCCTCGGTGGTCGATGATGTGAAACATTATGGCCCACCTTCGATCGAAGGTCACTTCTCGTCGACTGTGGGCCTTATCCGTAGTTGGTCCAGAGACTCCTTCATGGTACCTGAGCCTCGCATGCCTCATCAAGGTGTCTGCCGCATTCGACGTGAGGTTTTCATCATTGGCCTCCGATCGGCGAGATTTCGTGGGTGTTCGACGCCACCATTGATTCCACGCCGTAGATTGTACCTATAGTACCTCGAGGACCATTATCATTATTGGTGTTTTCCGCGTCCGTTAACCGCTATCATCAGCCGGTAATCGATGATGTTCGCATGTTCGACTTCAGTTCTCATATATTCGCATGCTCGAATTGTACTCTCGTTTCTGGGGTCGAGAGTGGAGCCGGCACATCCTGATTGTGTCCGTTGTAATCCGTGCCGCGATTGTGATTGGTTATCATTATGTATATGACTCATCGATTGGAGCACGCGACCATACTTCCAAGTCTATTTATTTGATCCTCACCGGATGGCCGCGCCCATACCTTGGATCCGGATTATAATGTACTGTTTCGGATGGCCGCGCCCCATACCACATACACTGTGTACTTGAGATATCGCCAGTATTTTTTCTCACAGTTTTTCAACTAGCGGGCCTTCGCTGAACATGTCCTCGCAAAGCATTTCACCTCTCTCTGCCCCCATACTTAGGGGGGCATCTCACATACGCAATTTGTCACCGTCCCTACCATTCTTCGTCCCGCACAATGGAGACCCATTTTGTGACCAGGAACATTGTCATGCCTTGAAAACATCATCAATGCATTCCTCTAAGCATGAGCTTCATTTTCCAAAGACATCTCCAGCAAAAATCATGAAAAACATCTCCTTTTGCATTAAAGGCAGAAAGTTCATCACTCGCGCGAATGGGGAAAATCCGCAAAGAGACCGCGCCAACCGGCGCTCCGTCCCCCAGAGCGTAGTCGCGGGGCCAAAATTAATTAAGGAGTGTTTTTTAAATAAAGATGGCGGAAGTTGTGTTTCAAACAAACTCAAAACCATCGTCTATCTTGAGTTTGGAGGTTTGGCTGCGGGAGTTCTATGGAAGGGAAGTGGTTTCACCTCCCATGGAACCTTCCTTGTTGATAGGGCCAATCCCACCAATAGGGATCCCAACTCCCTCCTTTCCCCATCTATAAGCTCAAGCCAATTCCATAGCAAGCTAGTCTTGAAGTGCCTGCTTTGAATCTCCATATTCCCAAGAGCCTTTGTGCCATAAGAGCCCTCTTTCTTCCCTTAAGGCCGACTCAAGTAAGGAGACTATCGTCGAGAGACTCGTGGAGAGGTTTGCCCTTTCCCTAGCGAGCTTTACAGACGTGAACGACCGGAGACCCATCCGAAGGAGACCAGCCACGCCATCCTTTGGTTGTAATATTTTTTCGACTGTTATTTAATGAATGATTACGATTATGGTTCCACTCGCTTTCGATTATGTTAATATGAGTAATATCCTTCTCCGACCGGGGAGTATTTGTGTTGCGATGCCGGATTTTATGTTTGTATCCGTTTGTTTCTATGTGTGTCCATCCGCTAGAGATCGTGGAGTGGATTCTGTGATTTGCCGAGGCCGAGGAACTAGGCTTCTCTTCGGATCGTAATGGATTCTAGGTAGGCTTCCATCTTTAGTCTTTTCTGCCATTCGTAAATTAGAACTTGCGTCGTAAAATTTTATTGTTGCTAGACCCCCGCCTGGCTAGTAGGGATCGCTCTCAACGGCAGAGGGGATTTACCTCCTCAACACTTATGGTAATGTGTGGCTATTAGATAGTGGTTGCACAAAAACATGACAAGAAACAATTCTGGTTGCAAATATGATAAAAAAATTGAATATTGAGGTGTTGGGGACCGACAAGACTATGCATTGTAGATGATGAACGACCGGTCAACATTATGACCAAGCAGGGGGGACAAAGACAATTTCCCGTAGGTATATTATGTCCTAGTCTCAAACATAATTTGATATGTTGGTCAATTGATGTAGAAGGGATACAAAGTCATCTTTCAAGGACAAGAGTGTAAGCAGGCATATGACAAGCCCCCAAGAAAGAAGTTGATAGAAAAGGTTCAAATGATGAGGAACAAATTCTTTCTAATTATGAATTATAATGATCAAGTCAATTCTTTTACATTTGCATTTTCTAATGGGATGGCTGTTTATGACCATTCGGTTTGGACACTTGCACCTCTTTTTTGGTTTAAGTATTTTGTAGAAGAAATAGATGGTTAGAGGATTACCCCCATCAAATAACCAAATCGCATTTCGATTTTTTCATCTTGGGAAAGCAACACCATGAAATTTTTCCAAAGGGAGCTGTACACAGAGAAAATAAAACCTCTTAAGCCAGTGCATACAAACTGTGTACCTATGAGGACATAGTCAATTGGTTGAAGTTGTTACTTCCTCACTTTCATTGATGGTTATAGCAGAAGACTCTGGGTTTACTTCTTGAAGTAGAAGCATGAAACTTTTGCAAAGTTCAAAGAATTCAAAGCCTTAGAAGAGGAACCAAAGTACCGAATATCAAGGTATTGAGGCCGACGAGGTTGGAGAATATGATTCAAAGGCATTCCATGATTACCGAAAAAACACAAATTGTGTTGAAGTTTACAACTAGACATACACCATAGAAGGACTGCAGTTAAGAGAGAAAGAATAAAACCATTATGAATATTCCATGAGCTGGAAAGGTAGAAACTTATCTAATGAGTATTGGGAAAAAGTAGTTGCATGTGTTGTTTATGTGATAAACAAATATCCCACAAAGAGTGTGATGAACAGAGTACCGTGTCATTTTCATGTATGTCTTGCAGTCAGATCTCATCTCATATTGTTTACGTGTTTATGCATGTGCCTAAAGATCTAAGTGGCAACACTAGTAGAAAATAAATAATTAATTACTAAAACGACTAAAATTTGCATATAAACGACTATTTTTCTGGCCTATGACCAATAGTAGCTAATTTACGTATCTTATAACGCGACCAACTTTTAGGTCATTTTTAGCTTAAATGTTAATTGGTTATCTCAATTTTGTTGTCTAGTAGTATATTTGGTCATTAATTTGATCATTAATTTGGCCGTTGATTTGTTCATTAATTTAGTCATTGATTCGATCATTAATTTAGCGAATTTATTTTGATCATTAATTTGGTCATTGATTTAATCTTTGATTTGTCATTAATTGTCACAATTAATACCAACATACAACAAAATATATTACTATATGATCACCCGAGAAACCAATTAATGACCATAGAAATATGACCAAAATGTTGGTCATGTTATAAGATAATCGTAAATTAGCTACTAATAGTCACATATATGCAAGTTTTAGTCATATTTTGAAACTGATTAATGACCGAAAAAAATATGACTACATTTTGTTCGTGTTATAAGATAATGTAAATTAGTTACCATTAGTCGTATATGCAAAATTTAGTCGCTATTTGTAATCACAAATTTATCATTTGCGTATTTATTTATCTTTTCTTGGTAGTTTCATATTCATTATATAAACGACTAATTTAGTAGTTTATATTCATTTCATTTACTTTCATTAATAATTGGCTATAAATGACTAATTTAGTCATATATTCACTTTATTTGTGTTCATCATTAATCAATATAAACTACTAATTTAGTAGTTTCAAATTTATTTTGTATTTATTATTAGTGAACATAAATTAATTGTATAATTTAAAAAAATGTCATACAATGTGCATGTTCATCTAATATAAAAACACAAAGTTGCATATGTTAATTAGAATACTAAACAATATCAAATGCAACTATAAATAATTTCCAACCACATAAATTATATTATATGAAATGTTAAAGTATTACAATATGGGTTTCCAACTTAATATTGGTTGGACTACAATTTACACACAAAATGATGTTTCATCACTTCAAAAACATTACCGTGTTGTCAAGGCATTGTAGGGGAATTCACACAAACTCTAAGACTTGACCATATCATTTATATGTGTGTCTTATGTGGGATATTGGGCCCAAGGGAATCACACGCTCTCTCTCTTTTTGCATTTGTCACCCAATGTTATTACTCCCTCTTTTCTAATTCTGCTTTCTTACCATCAATACCGGGTTCATTTTCTCGAAAACAAAGAATATATAATGTAGAGTGTAAGACATGAAAGACAATGAACACTAGAATATAAACTAAATTAGAATATAAATATTTTATAATGGCATATATACCTCAACATCAAGAATGTCAAAAGCCATTTTTCCCCATACAAGCAAGAAACTCGAACAAATTTTCTTCATTGGGGCGATAATGGCCACTATATCACAACAACCTATATAAACAAAGAAGAAAATGTCACCATATATAGAAAAGAATGCCTTAGTAACTTAGTATTCAAATTTCAAGTGAAAGCTTAGGAAAATCAGTGTCAACTAAGTTATATGCTAAAAAACTCAAGCCGTAGATAATTTGTGAAAACAAATAATATGAGGTGTGATGTTTAATCCTTGTCGTTTTATTCACAACATTTCATTTCTTAACACATGAACCTACCAAGTACATAAACAACATGTACTCAAATAATTAACATGAAAGTAATATTTTCTCGATAGTCATGAAAATATTTTAACACAAAATAGCTATAAGGATTCCAATCAATATAGTGTAATACTAATTTCATCTTTCAAGCTTTGGTTTTTGTTTAAATGAACATGATACTAAGTATTTTCAATTTCATAGTTAAAAGACAAAACAAAATCAAAAGAAACATCCAAAATACACCAAACAATAAAGAGAGGATATCATGGAATGGAAATTGCAATTATAAAAATATTTGTTTACCCGTCCACCAATGTCGAGTTCAGTATTCCTAGTATTTTCTTGCCCAAAATAACCATGAGTTGAAATAATCACAACATTAAAACCATAGGAATTCCATTAGAAACATTTCCAAAGCTCTGTAGCTCAAGTGGCTAAGCGATCTGGGCTGCTGAATGAACCATATCCAAGATGTAATATGCATTGCTCTATCCTTTTTCCAATCACATTTCATGTAACATTCCCACAACAAGTAGTCACATAACAATCAACAAATACTTTGACATTTGTTTTTATCTTTATATCTATAAAATTTGAATCTAATCTTTTTATGTTACAACTTTGTTAGACCATCTACCGTATAGTCAAAAAATAGAAAAGGAGCCATTAGTCATACCTACCCATGGTCTCTTGTAGGAATGATAGAAGAATAGATTGAGCCATTAATTAGGAATTGGCAAAGTATTGAGGAAAGACAATTCATTATCTAGTTAACCAATTGCACATTGAACCCTATATGGATGAGTAGCCCTAAATAAAGCCAAGCTTATCATATGCCTCGAAAGACAAAATCACTAAAATTTCTTGTAATTCTTTTAGTTTGATGTTATAAATTCTCTTTGGGCTACTCCACCCCATAATGGATTTGTTTCCAGAAGGACAAAATTTATCTTTAAATGACACAAAATCAAATTTTAGTGGATTTTGACCCTACATGCACTAATTTTGCAATGATTTTGTAGATGTAATTACATAGTGATATAATCTCAAATCATCTCATTCTTGTCTATTTTTTGGGATTAAAGCCTTAAATGTTGAATTGAAAGCTCCAAACTCGCATGTGTATTTTAATTTGTCAGCAATTCTTAATTGCTATGTTTGAAGGAAGTCATAGAACCCTCAGAAGAATTATATTGTCTTTATAAGTGAATAGGAATTTTACACTTTTGGAAATGTAGAAAAATTGTTTGTAATTCTTCCTTTGATATTTGATCCATCAATGCCTCATTACCCACCTCACCTACAAAACTGGGGAAATATGAATTCATCTTTAACTATCGCTCTTAAATTTATACTATCATCCTCTTTATAAATTCCCTCAAAATGGTATGTTGACGAGAAAATTGCTCCTCGAGATGAGACACCTTATCATGAGGCAAAGTTCGTTGATAAACCCATCTTGAAGAAATTGTTCATTATAATTATGAGATTTTGAAGAGAGAAAATATTGGCTATTTAGTAAAGGATATGCACAAATGTTGGTGATTTGGTACAAGGAAAGACATGGACAGTAAGAGAATTGTGGAGATTCCCTACAACTCTTTTCCCAAATGTGACACGTGAGGATGTATGCTTATTAAAAAACTATATTTGAGAATGTGCACCATTTTGAAGGCAAGACTATTTTGGATGTAGGCGCAAGAAGTTTGACACAAGCTCTTGCACCCGACCCAACAGTCCACCTGCTTACCTATGACTACGATCTATGCACTTCCCAACTTGTCAACTGTAGTTGCTCCAATTCTCGATCATATTGTGCCTAACGGCACGTCACTGTGACTTCAACTAGGCTACTCAACCACATGTGTGGTGGCTACTAAACCTGCACTAACACAGGTCTAGCTAGCTATGATAGCACCCCTCGATCCACAAACTAATTATGTTGACAACTACCCTTCTATCAGTCATTTGTGTGTCCTTTCCCTCACGATTTCTCAACGGCTGAGTGGTGTTGACTAGTCTAGCACGTGTTGCTTCCTTCTTAGTGAGTTGCCACCTTATGCTTCTTGTGGTTTTGTTTTTTTCGAGTGCAGGCTTGCGTGCAGGCCATAGTTCTTCCACCAATTACTTTTGACAATACCTTCCCACCTCTCCTAGCAAACTACTCTCGAAACTATGTTCTTCTTCGAGGTGATGCTGGTAGATCCTTTTCTGCCAACCAAAATGTTGCCCACCCCTTCTTTGCGCAGTTTTATTTTCCTATTGGCGGCATGGTTTGACCCTTATTTCAACCACTTTTTTTTTGCCATGATTGACACAACCTTGTCACTTGTTGAAATTCAACATTTGCAATCTTCCCACCTCCGTCACCTGATGAGTATGAATTCTTAAACTCTCTTTTGTCATTATCCAAAACATTTATTTCCTGGATACGTGATTTTTCAAATAAAGGTTTTTTTGTAGCATAAGTCCTTGTCAAAATTTCATCTCTCATACCAACTGGCATCTGGTCAGAACTGCAACCTGAAATCATACATACACCTATTTGTCTATTACTCGAAGATGTGAATGGTGGAATATCTGCTAGAGCACTCTTAGCATATGGCAAAGGTTGAGCCCTCCCTCCTATTCCCTTTCCAAGACCTCCCTTAGGACCAAGAGTCAAGTGGACATCATCAGAAGCTCTATGTGTTGAAGGGCTTGGCATAGACCAATTTTCAAATTGAGCCCAATCCACAATCTAAGCATCTTGACTGGTGAATCCATAGTCACGTGATCCCATATGGGGTTGTGGCCCTTTAATCCCACCCATATGTGTAAGTGAACCCATTTGTGCATGTGCCATGTAAGGTGGCATCGCAAGTCCTCTCACACCATGATCAAGTGGTGTCACAAGTCTCCGACCTGCATGTCCCATATTGGTACCTCAAGAGCAGCCTCCCTGTCCAAGTAGTTCTTGCATAGCATCCTAATGCACTTCCTCTATTTTTTTGTGGCCCTCAACCTTCCACCTTTGTTTCCATCCATTCCTCATCAGATCAATCAAATCCTTCAACATGAACCTCAGCCTAGAGGGAAGCCCTTGGGTATTGGACATTTTTGTCATCCTATCAAAATAAGCATCAATATGTTCCTTGTCCTTTGAATGTTCAATCATATGACCAATAGTGCTCATCAGTTTGCACAAAGCTTCAACATTTTCGTCCTCTGCATGTTGAAATTCACCAATTAATTTCCTGATGAATGCATGCATAATTCTTTCGGTCAACATACTTTCTTTATAAAGCTCACCAATAAACCTTATATTTCCTAGCATTCATCGTTGTGCTACAACCTTATTCTCTCGTATTTCTTCTATTGAAAGGCTTTTTTCACCATCCTCTTCTTCTTTCTTAGCCTCTGCCTCTTCCCTTTCATCTTTTTCAAATTCTTCCTGACATTTGTTCAAAGAACTCACTTGAAAATAACCTTCTCATTATATTCATAAAATGCTGGTAATCCTGCAGCAGGCTGAAAACAGAATTTTGTATACATTTCACAAAAAGTCGTCTCCATCAAGGCTTTGTCAAATATTTGAGATATTATACCATGAAGACATGATGCAGAGTCAATGTTCAGTTATTTGACCTATTCAAAAAGTTTTTCAAAGTTTTGGGGCGTTAACTTATTAAGGATGGATTTAATTTGTCATTTTTTCAACTAATCCTCATCAGAAACCTTTCCCACTTCATATCGGTTCTCTGATTTATGAATTGTGGGCAGATAAGGCTATGAAGGAGGAATCAAACCCTTCTGCGAACCAAAAGCACGCTACCACCTATCAGCATCAAAATTATTTCTCACTAGTCCAACTTGTGGAAATGGTGCTTGCACATAAGGCCCTCCGGGAAGGATGCCATTCATACTCATTTGTGTTGCACAAGTATTTCTTGCAAAGCCAGTATTATAAATTTGACCAAGTTGAAACATAGAAGAGGAACCATTTAGACCTGCATCCATCTGCATATCACAGCCGGCAGCAAAAGCATCCACCGGCTTGGCCCATCTATCATCATCCAAACTGGCCATATTTCTCCCACGACGTTCAAGTAGATAATTCCCACTCGGATGCCTTTCAAGACCTCTTGCAGTGCTTGCTAATGCATCAGCCTCTCCTACATGACTTGCAAGTGCTTGGGAATTTCCAATTAATTCAACAGTGTCCAACAACATGGCCAACAACCTACAGAAGACCATGGCCAAGGTTCACATCTTCCTCCTCCTCTTGAACCTTATAAGCATTATATAAATCACTAGTGGGAGCTGCAACATTTGCCTTCCTGATAAATAAAAAATAAAAAAATAAAAAATAAAAAAAAATCTTCTTTTTCTTCTTCTTGTTGACAACTACCTTGGTAGCATCACCAATATTTGCAACATTATTCTTCACAGAAACATTGGAAGAACTTTTATTCTCCTTTTCTGAAATTGCTACCCAAAATGCTGAAACTTTTGGTGCCTCTAAGCTTGTTCGCGTGTCAGAGAAACCTCCAGAAAGTGCACCAGCAGGAAAAAATGTCCAAAAACGTTATTACAAGAAAAACATGGCCAAAAACCTACAAAAGACGTACAATCAAATGAGACAAATGATAAATGACAAATAAACAATATGCAACAAATACCATCTACTACTTGCAAAACTATTGAAGTAATGGGCATATACAGATTTGTTAGATTTATAGGTTAATGATTAATCATAAGAAACCGAAAAATTTGTATTCACACAAATGACAACTCTAATATTTTTGAACATTCAAGAGGATGAATAGGGTTTAAAAAATAGTGTCTGAGGTACTTTGTGTTTAAATGTACATACTTAATTCTATTTTAACTCAGAAAAATTAAAAGAAAGTCATTGTATTTCATTTCTAGAATTTCTGGGCAGAAATAAAGGGATTTGTTGTACTTTTTCTAAGTTCATAAATACTTAGAAATTTACTTCTTTTAGCAAAAAAATCAGATCAGTGATTTGAATATAAATCTAGGTTTAGTGTAGAATTTTTTATATACCAATGAATTTTCAGATTTTTCTGTGCCCAAGTTTTGGAAATATTGTTATTTTTCTATTATCCCTATTTGGGGATATTACATGCTACAATTGGTAAAAGCAAACTCTAGCTATTTGGAATGCTAAATATGAACAATAGTTCTAAATTTGGGACAAGGATGAGTCTAGTATATGCAAATTGGAAGCATGCATGTGCCCTCACTTTCTCTCTCTATATCATTGCCACTTTCCTTCCACAACAAATTAGTGTCCAGCCATCACTTTTCTCTCTATTTGTTGCACATAGAAAACTAGGAAGATGGATCTGCTGGAGCATATCATTACATGGTATAAATCAGTCCTTGATATGCCATCAGTGTTAGAGAGCTAATTGAGAAATAGATAAAAACTATAAATTATTTCTTTGCAAGGACAGTGTTCTCCACCAAACCTAGTCTCTCCCTCAGCATCTTAAACTTTGCATTTGCTAGGGGCTTTGTAAAAATGTTTTCAACTTGTGAATCCGAAGGAATGTACTCAAGAACCACCACCCTTGTAGTGTAATTAACTTCACAATTTATAGAAATCACATAAATGTAGAGCAGAACCCAAGAACACAAGAGAAAAGAGAAATAAACCCTAAGAAAGATCTATTTGATGATAAAAAACAGAGAGCTATGTTTACTTTCCACTTAAAGGGGGCAACCTCCAAGACGAATTCTCCAAATACATACATAATTCTTGACAAAACATTACATATCCTTCTACTTAATATATAACTATCCATAGAAAATCTTATCTATCTATGGGCCCACTTATATTGAGAGCCTACTAGCTATTTTGGGCCTTATTAACAAAGTTGATCCTTTTTACAATGAGTGATTGTTAACTAACTATTCAATGGGCCTTATGCAGTGAAGGTGGCCTCATATGTTGATAAATATAAAGTATTTCTTCAATGGGCCTTATGCAGTGAAAGTGGACAGCTCTAATGTTAGATTTGTTGCCAATAATTTTTATTTACTGACAGCTCTAATAGTAACACCGTTGCTTGCTTTCCTTCCTCTATATACCATGCTAGCGCACCCAAGGGAATGCTAGATTTGTTTCCACTTTTCATCAAGCGCACTTAAGAGGAACTAATTTTGACAAGTGGCAACTATACATTCCTCAGACAGTTGAGGGACATCTACCCATCTTCAGGAGCATTTACATCACCAATTTTCCGGGATGTGGGTAACATCCCAAAAGAAAATGAGATGTCCCCAATAGTTGCCTTGTACCTCATGGATAGGGAAACACTAAAGTCTAAGCCAACCCACTTTCATTTTGCATATGATGGTGGTCGGATCTATTCAGGGGGGACTGACAGTGAGCATAGATCCACTGATTGATCCATCCATGGATGCATCCCTTAGGGGTGGGACACATCCTTAATGCAACAAAGTCCCATCTAAGATAAAAGAGACAAGGATAAAAATAAATCTCTTGCATACATGATAATGGACTATAGCATTTATCAGTGACAGAAATAGAACACATAAAATCATAAAATCATTTCATCTAACACAGTTATCTATGAATACTTGAGTCTAAGACTCTTACAGAAATTGTCGCATGTCATTTCTGATGTATGTATGAGTAATTATCAGGGTAGGTGTCCCCATGTGTGGGTGCACATCTCACATATTTGGTAGGAAAATGACAACATATCCTCCCAAGCTGGTGGGCATCCCCAACCAATAAATAAATGCATGATTGGTGGACCATGTTACCCATCATATGGCGTGAGAATTAATCTAGTAGAAGACCGCACCCAAGCAGGCTGCACTTGGAGAATTTTGGCCCTCTGGCTTGTTACCTCTCATGTTATAGGATGCTTTTTACCTCTCATGTTATAGGAGGCCTACACTTGTGAATATTTTCAATACTCTTGTCATTTCCATCACAAAGGGAAGAGAAGCAAACTTATGTTTTGGGCCACAGACATAAGAGGGCTGACAGCGTGGAGAAGAGGGCAATTCAGGGCACTCTTGGTGACTGTTATGAAGGTTGATTTGTTGTTCTAGAGGGCCGAGGCAGAGGGGAGAATTTTTGTATGTTTTAGGGTATGTTAGGGTGTTTAGACCCTTGGAAGAGACAATTGCACCCCTAGATGGCTGTTGTGGGAAGGCCACAGGCCTAAACCAACCTAAACAAAGTTGTGTAGGGCAGTGTTAGGGTTGGTTCATGCCTAGGATAGCAGCGTTGAGGAGAAGGGTACTTCCAAAGGGCAGCCACTTTCATCTAGAGAAATTTTGGGCAGAATTGAAGGCTAGAAGAATGGACTCTGTGATGCCCTAACTAGGCCTAGATTGCAGCAATGCAGGAGACCTCAAAACAGTGAGCTTAAGGTATGTATTTTAGTGCATTATTGTAGATGTTGGATCCTAACTTGTGGATCAGTTGTAAATCGTGATAGGGTAGCATGTGGAAGTCAATGAGGAGGGGGAAGATCTCATGGTTATATGCCCTAAACCAGTGATAATTGTCACAGTGATTGGGCAGCAAACTTGGAGCGAGAGTTTGTCAAGTATTGGGTCAAAGTGATGACTATTGTGTGGATCAGTTTTACAGGCAGCTTGAGGAGGCCTTAGGAGTTGTTTGGAGGGAAAATTTGGAAAAGGAATGTCAAAGTGATCTTCATTGCTACAGTACCAAAACAAAGGAGGTGGTGATTTCTTGCCCAAATCATATTTTAATCTTCTAATCATGGACCTATCCATACACTCAAACATGAGATCCACATTAGGTACCAAACCAAGATATTGTTTCAGGAGCTACAACAGTCCCCAAATTGTAAACATCGTTATAAAGGGTCAAGGAAGTCCATCCTTACCTGAAAGGAGGCTAACCATATTAGATGGTTTGTAGGATATCTAACTTACAATCAAGGAGAGTACAAAACTTACAATCAAGGAGAGTACAAAAGTGTTCAACCAAATGATGGCTTTCATGTCCCTGCAACAACAGTGTGTAAATATCCCAAGTAGTAACCGAACTTCGTAGTGCCAAAATTCCTTCTGTCAGCTGGAGGAACCAACCCTATTACTTTAGTATCAATGCTAGCAAACTTCTCTTTCATCCAACTATATCTACTTAAAGTAGATATGATGTTGGCAATCAGCCTTTTGATGCAATATCCCAAATTGCATAAGAATTTTTGAGGCATGCTGCTCAAATGAGTAGTTATAACTTACAAAGAGTCTAGACATGAATTTCGGTGCATTTTCATGTGTTATTTTGAAATAAACTTACAGTCAGAATTAAATTTCTCCCACCTGCTTATCTTGGATCTTACTAATGAGACCCTTTCCAAATTGATTCATGAAATCTACAAGTGGTAAGTGAGCACTATTATAGACAGTTTTAGATATTTATAAAGCATATCAGGACAGGAATTTCTTGTTATATTTGAGAGTAAATATTGGTGTTCAGTCAACACATGTCACAGAGGTATTTGGACATGATCAAGATAACGATGTTGTAGTGCTTATGGATGAATGCGCCAAAAGATAAATTGATACCCATGGCAGTTGAAATTTCTGCAAATATTTTTGTAGGACAAAAAGTGTATGCAATTGGGAATCCATTTGGTTTGGATCACACCTTGATGACTGTTATCATTAGTGGGCTTTCCAGGTAGATAAGTTCAGCTGCAACTGGCCATCTAATACACAATGTGCTTCAGACAGATGGTAAAATACCATTGGAGGTCCTCTTCTTGATAGTTCAGGAAATTTGATTGGCATAAACACTTCTAAGCCTACAAGGGATCTTCTTCACTATGTTCAAGGAATGCAAGTTAACATCAGCTTAGCACCAAAAGGTGTCTCCATGACTCTTCATCTACACAAGGAATCTTCTTCAAGGTTACTTCATTTGGGCACTTCAACAATGTTGTTACAATTAGGGTTTCTTAGGTCTGAACTTTAACAACTGCTTCCAAAGGCTACTTCAATATGACCTTAACAAGGTTACTATCTCACAAGTCAAGGGCTATCTCCAGCACAAACTAAAATAATTTTCTTTGCTATCACAAGGGATGATCAAACTACAAAGATTTCAAGCAATCCATCTTCACTGCACCAAAAAGACTCCAAAGATACTTCTCCACAGGACATCTTCAATAAGTTGTTTCAACACTCTTCAAGGTATCTTCTAAGGTCAGTTTTAGTGTCCAAGATCTGCTTCTAGAATGCCTGTCAAGGTTTTCTCCAAGGATGATCACAGGGTCTATTCTGTTTAACAAATGTCTTTAAGTGATTCAAGAGTCACCAACAATGTCTCCAAGTTCAATATGCCCAAACAAAAACAATGTCTCCAACACCTCTTAAAAGGTTCAGGAACTGCTTCACTGTGGTGTCTTCAGATCTACCACTAATATGAGATCTGTACTCTTACCAAAGGGAATCTGGTATACAAATTTAAGTTCTTACTTCACCAAAGGAGGATCTGCTTCTGATATGAGGATAGTTCCAAATTCTGAGCCTAGTTTCAACAAATTAGAGCCCTATCCACATTCAAAAGGTCAAATGAAGTCCTGAAATGATTAATAGGCCGAATTCCATAGAGGGTAATAAATTTTGGTTACAGACCCGAGCTACAGAGGAGTTGAGAGCTGCAGGTCTGAGATTTCAGGCCTTTATTAGGCCAGTTCTGTGATCAACAGGTCTGCAACTGTGCTACAAGTCTAAGGAATAGAGTTGCAAGTTTGTGTATTTTAGTACTTCCACAGGCCGCATGTCAGAGGTTCCACAAGGGCCGAGAATCTCATTATTACAGAGCCAAAATTACTGTCTTCGAAGGTCTGAGATAAGGAATGTAACAAAAGTTAAATTTAGCTCACAAGATATAACCCAAACACCTTTCCTCTTTACTAAACTTTTTTTTGTACTTCCTTAACCGAGTTTTTCTTTACTAGGAGTGATGAGGTTACTTTGGTATTTATAGTTGTTTGCCACAATGAAAGGACATGTTGGTTGCCTTAAGATCCGACTTAAGTGCTAGAGAGCCAACCTGACATTTAGTCTACCTGTTCAACAAATGTATTAAAATTTGCATTTTTAAGGTGTCATCTTGTGCATGCTTATTATTGAATTTATTTCAGTCATTAGATGATGGTGGATTTACAATTTTTTGAGTGTCTGCAATTTCCACCATAGGAGGCTTATGTTACTACTGCTATCACACTTCTGTTTTTCTGTTGTGAAACTCATTTATACACTGATTTCTCTTCTGTTAACACTGTGTGTGCTTCAGGTAGTCCTCAAGTCTGTCCTTTAAGACAAACCAGGCTAGCTTAATTCTTCTCTTTAAATTTGTTTTCAAATCTATTCCTTTTGCTGAGCTAAATCAACCATTAATTTTGTTCTTCCATACTAGCTTGCACAAGCCTAGAACAGGACTCACTAAAATCCTTTGACTGATCTGATTTTGGCCTTCAATTTCTGATATGAAGACAATATTGAAACTATAATAAGGTTTGTCTTTGGAGCTCAATATTCCACAAAAAAAACAGTTTTCAATTAGTCCTTGAAAAACAGGCCTAAACAACTCAAAACAACTCCTTTTTTTCAGAAGATACAATGGTCAAAACAACCTTTGATTTCAGTCCACAGTGGTAACTATTCAACGTTAAACTAGCCCATATACCAGCAGCCTAAGGCATCTTTCTTAAGGTTTTCAAGATTAGGATAATTCTTCAACAAAGACTAGGACATCAAAAGGATCTGGGACTTGTCATCATATAGATAGGGGCATATATAACAAGGCTATTTTAACCATTAGGTTTTGCTAGGGCATCATATAGTCAAATATCTATGACATGCTTCAATAGTGCTTGCCATCTTATTGACATCAAAGACAACTTTGGTCAACACTCTCAAACATTCTAAAATCATTCTAGAAACCATGCCTGAAGCTAAGCTAGACTCCTAAGATCTAACCACCAAGTATGTGTAGGTTGTAGTGATTTGAGGCATTCATTCTAGCGGTGCAGTGATTAGGATGTGAAACTTGGAGGTGGAGCCTAGGCTGAGATTTTTCAGAGGCTTTTAATGGCATCAAATATGGAAGAGGAACATGCAAAAATGACTTCTTGTAGGGCTTGACGTAATGCCTTTGTTGGAGCAGCCAAGCATGCACTCTGAGACTTGTTTCTATCATGCTAGATAATTGTATCTACAGGTCTGAATGACTCCTGAAATGGGTCCAAATTCAAGTTTTTTTGGGTAGCATGTAGCAGTTGATCAGCTAAAATTGAGTATTTTACCATTTTATGGGGTTGTACCACCAGTTGTGCATCGTAGCATTAATTCTGCCAATATATTGTTAAACCATCTTATGAGAGCAACCATGGTAGATTTTGGAATTTCCAAAGAACAAACATTTTATGGTTGGAATTCAAGTGTCAAGGAAACATACGATGATAGTGACCCTGACTATCTTTCAGCAAACACCTTTTACAACAAAACATGATATATATAATTTTACAGCAAAACACGATATATACTCCTTTGAATATAAAACAGCACATAAGTATTTCCTCATGGTGTGGTTTATTCATGATAGGAAAATTTCCCTCTAGAGCTATTATGCTATATGATGGGTAGTCTTAGCTGGTGATCTGATGCAAGGTTTTGAGGCCTATTTGGCATAAGACTGTTGCTATTATAGAACAGAAAATGGAAGCCATTTTCATTATTTAGTATATCCCCTTCTCCAATGTGATACTCATCAAGTTAAGAAAGAGTTAAGTGTAAAAAGAAACAAACAACAAGTAGTGTATTATTCCTTGTGTTCACCTTCATCTGATTTGTTTGTACAAAGAGGGATCTATTCTAAAGAAGTGTTTTATGGCCTAAAAGATGTTAGGCCTAATTGTGTAGAGTGCAGCTCCTTGCCATGGTCAAGAGGTATGTTTTAAAGGGGATTCCACTTGGCACACAATCCTAGGTTGCTTCATTTCCTAACAAATGTAATTTTTTTATTTTTTATTTTGTATTTTGAGGTTGATTCATTTATGGGGGTGGGGGGGGGGGTTAGTTATAGTAACCTAAGTTTATTTATTTCCCCTTAACCATTGTTTCCTATTCTTGGAGAGATATTTGGGTCAGTGGAGAAAGAGCCTTAACTGCCTTTTCTATTTTGAGATTGTAATTGGTTTGCATTTATGATGAGTGATGAATAACCTAGATCGAAGGAGTGCTGCCCTAGATGGCACCTTAGCACATTTTTTAAGGTCACTCCATTTTATAGATCTTGTTGTAACTTACAATGGCCATGTTGACAATCCTGCACACATTTTTAGGGTGTATTCTTAAGGGGTGAATTGGCTACTTCCTTGGAGAGTATAAGCTAGCTCACCCTGACCTATTGGGGATATGTTGACTTACTAATAATGATATGGGTGAGAGTATGGAGAGATAGTTGGGTCATTTGAGAAAGAGCCTTAACTTCCTTTGCTATTTTGAGCTTATAATTGGTTTGCATTTATGATGAGTGATGAATCACCTAGATCGAAGGAGTGCTCCCCTAGCTGGCAGCCTGGCACCTTAGCACATTATTTAAGGTCACTCCATTTGCTAGAGTTTGTTGTAACTTACAATGGCCAAGTTGACCATTCTGCACACATTTTTAGGGTGTATTCTTAAGGTATGAATTGGCTACTTATGGTCTCAATACCTTTTATGCCTCTGTTACATTATGCATTTTATCCATTACTGCAATAGGTAATCTACAGCAATTTGTTATCTCTTTTATTGTAATTTATTTGTCTTTCTACTCTGCTCTCATTCATTGCTATATTGATATTTTTATAGTAAATAATTTACTCCTAATGGTGCAATTAAGTTGGTTTCAAAGGATTCATCACCATATAATGTAATAGCAATGGGAACCCAGGACTATAGCATCACTGCGTGGACCACAGCTAGTCCATGCCCTATTTTTATTTTTGATAAGTCTTAGAGCCATTAGCTAAACATTATAATTGGTTTGATGCCCCAATCTAACTCTAAAGTTAATGCTATGAGATTCACTATATAAAACACTTCTACCTACTCCATAGAACTAGTCTTCATCAAAATATGCCCATGCACCATCCTTACCCACTTCTACAACAATTTTCCTAGGAGTCTTAGGTGCTCTTGTCTGAGGAAAACTATTTTAAAGAATTGAGACCACATCAAATAGGAAAAGAACATTGAATAGGAAGAATTTTCCTATCTTTAAATAAGTTGACATTCCTAGCTTTCTAAATACCCAAGCTAGGATCCAGGGAAGTTCTTTGTAATCCTTCACTGAACAGTTATGACACCAACCTCTTAGACCATTTTCAATTGTGCCACCAATTCATATATTTTTCAACCTAGTAAAATGTTTATTCTCCCTCTAAACTTGCATAGTGTAGTTACATTCCATGACAAGATTTTTATTGGTATTTTCACATACCTTGCATAAACTACACCTATCGAGTCTTGCTATATTCCTTCTTAGAATACTATACCAAGTCAAGTATTTTTGTTTCGTGCAAACCACATAAAATTCAAGCCTTTGAGGGATGTTTAAATATCCAAACTCTCCTCCACCACACATGATTCCTCTTCTCCCCATCTAAACTAATAGCGATATATCTAGCTTTTGGGGTATAAGCCCCAGAAGGGTTCTTTGATCATATGAGCTTGTCTATATTCTTAGTCAATCTGACATGGCTAGACTTGAGTCTTACAATAAAAACGCCCTAGGAATGAGAATCATCACCTCTAAAATCTAATGAAATCCACCTTTGACCTCCAACTATAAGTAATTTTAGGAACTACAATCTAAGAAAGATTAAAGTATCTTGTCCCTCAACAAAGGAACCATATGGAGTCGTAGGTCAACATGGGCAATTAATCCATAGGGGGAACCTTGTTTCATTCATATTGGAAGTTGGATGGTGGTTGAAGAGTTCTTTCATAATACTATGTGGTTGATACACTTGTTGCACTGCCCTTCATATTTTATCCAATAGTTAACTTATCCGCTATCCCCGTCTTCTAAAATTCCAATTTGCTGACCCTGAGATCAGTGCTCTTGGAGAGGGATAAAGTTAATAAAACTTTCTCATGACAAGAGGCATCAAAGGAGAAAAAATTCCATATGATAGGTTGGAAACACACAGTTATGCCTAAATTGGAATGAGAAGCAGGGATAATAAGACCGATACACAAAGCTCCATGTGTTTCTCTCTGGCAAACAGATTAACCTTATCTAATAGTTATCAACCGTGTCCATCTTCTAAAATTCCAATTTGTTGACCCCGAGATCAATTCCCTTGGAGAGGGATAAAGTTAATAAAACTTTCTCATGACAAGAGGCATTAAAGGAGAAAAAGTGGCAACTGATAGGTTGGAAACAAATAATTAAGCCTAGATTGGAATGAGAAGCAAGGGTAAGAAGACAAGTAAACATGCTTCAACTCTGACAAAAAATGGTCTTTATGTCAAAATTTTAAGGAAAAAAGATACATGGGGAATAGGGAACTTGTCCACCTTGTGGGAGTCCCTAAATGATGATGTCCTTAAAGGATTAAGCATAAGGAATAATATGATCCAAAAAAGTTTAACAAGTAGTTGGATTTCCCAAGATGTCCAACATGGATAAAAGGAATACTTTTGGGAGTATGCATGGGTTGGACACCAGCCTCTCAGAAGCATCCAAGCTCTGGATAGAATCAGGTCAATTTGGGGTGAACCAAAACAAAGGATTATTGGATCAGTCCCAACAAACTATTTGGGTTCTATCGCTAAAATCAAATGGAAACATCCTTTAACATTACCAACAAATGTCTCGACTCCGAACTGATGAGGCAAAGGCAATCAAGGAGGCTCTATGATTTAGACTCGCTAAATTCCAAAGTGAATAAGATGGCTTGTGTTGAAATCCCACATCAAGAGGATCCTACTCACTTAAAGAAGGATATGGCATGGTTCTACTAGAAGAGAATCAGATTCTTAGATTAAAGCCTGGAAGAAAATATGGAACCCAGGAATATGGCCCAAAGTTGCAGCATTTCAGTGGATAACAGTGAAAGGGAAAAATAATTACACAAGAAAATGTGAAGAGAATAAGTGTACAGTGCCCAACCAGGTCTAATGGATGTTAAAGGGATGAAGAAACCTATGATTACATCCTGACACAACGTTTTTTTGCAAAATAGGTATGGGCATCATGTACTGAAATGTTTATAACTGTTTCCCCTTTGAAACAATGAATTTAGGAGCTAATTTGAAAATGACCAGCCCCACATGGAAATCATAGGTTATCAAGAAATTATAGAAATGTATTAAAAACTTCATATTATATGAAGTCAAATGTAAATTGGGTTTATTTTAGGTGGTTAGGAGGAATGATTTTTATCCTCCCCGCCCAAGTTCAATTCCCACAAGTGATATGATGAGCTCATATCAAGTGTATTGTTGCAATGGCTTCAAGCCTTCTTGTTGAATAGTCTTGAGCCTTGAAGAATATCTTACCCTTTCTACATGCTAGAGGGTGAGATGTTTTTTTACAGGGAAAAAAAATTATGGGAAGTCAAACAAAGAAATAAGGAGCCTTACCAGAGGTAGAAGCCTCCTCAGTTGAGGGTATAACCCTAATCAAATCTTAAGGATTCCAAAGGATTGAAAAATAAGACAGACTCCAAATTTCTAATTAACATCTTGAACAAGACAGACAAAGTCAATAACTAGTTCATTGATGGTAACATATGCTAGATTATGAGGGCTTTACAATGAATAGAGGTTTCCTTCTAAGTTCCAAGTTCTCACACACAAAGAAGTCATAGAATAAGTTTGTGGATTGGCTAGCCAACCAAGTCATTGTCAAAGAATCGAGCCTTGAGCTTATTAAGATTAACAATGTGATTAAGGAAGTGATGGGCCTTAAGTTCCCCCTGGCCTTAAGTTCCCCCTCGCCTCCTTAATGATGGAATTTCTGGAAATGTGAAACACCTCTCTTACAAAGATGAGATTAATAAATCCACTGCAAGGCAAGGATTGCTCATGTAGGGAAAAGGCTGGGAGAGGTGCTAGACACAAATTGGGTAGATGGAATTCATTAACGGAAAGGTAACCAAGACAGAGATTAGAGGTATAAACCTCTAGATTTCCTTCATTCAATATCAGTATGAAGTGGTATGAGAAAGCAGAGTGATGGAGTCCTCACCATCATGCCATGGACATCCAAAGAAGTTAGAAGGCAACCGTTGGAACTTTCCAAGATCAAAGCATTTTCATGTTGGGCATATACAAGCATGTTTGAAATTTGTATGCACAGTGATAATAAAACTCAGTTAGCGCTGAGTTTTGTACATTTTGAGAAACAAATGGATAAAAAGAGGTAGGAAAAATAACCTTAGAAAGGCAAATAGCTTATCACAGATGCTGATTCAACTATGCTGACTTTATGGCAATATAAATATTCATTATCCAAGTAAAAAAAATGGAGAACCGTTGAGTATAAATATATTATGAATTGTCCTCGATTTCATTATATGGTAAGGCTAATTGGGACTTTCTCATAGAAAAAATTCAGGCTTTTGGATTCAATGAGTGTGGTGAACTGGCCTTTTGAATGCATCTCAATTGCTTCATGTGTACTTCTGGTAGTAGGAAAACCACACCCTGAGATTGATCAAGAGGACAACACGTGGATCTCATTCTTATTTATGATGTCGATGGCTACTCGTTCAACCCTCCCTAGCCATACATACATATTACAGTGGTTCGGCTCTTATACCGCATTCTATCGCCATTTCAATTATTCCACCGGCCTAAGATTTAAGGTATGAGTTAGCGAAGTACTTAACTCCCAAAAGGGTTAGCCTCATACCCTTTGAATTCACTATATTATATATGTAATTACGTAATTGAAATTAGGGGAATTTCAAGTGGTTTTAAGGTCACTTTGAGTCATTTGAAGGAGGGATTTGAAATGAAGAACATTCCAATTTTGACAAAGCGTTAAGAGGATCAAGACATAGTTGCCTTTTGTCCCCACTTTATTATCATTCTCGCAGATACTTTGAGAAATATTATCAAAGAAGCAAGAGAATGAAGTTTCACCTGAGCCATTTCAATGTTTGATCTCTTCAATTTTTTCTTCTGCCACTCAGCTACAGTTTGGGGATGGGGATGTCATATTCCTATTAGGAGAAGCTAAACAATTTATCAATACCATCCAGATTCAAGCATAGTTTGGGCCGGTCTATCAACAAGGAAAAATATAGTCCTGTTTTATCCTTTAATGTCAATTTGAGAATAAAAATAAGAATTTTGAAGGTTCTAGCATTCAAAGAATATGTGCTCCCTTTCCTTCCAATTATCACAGAAGGAAAAAATTAAAATCACCTAGCATTGCATCAAGAACATCATGCATGATAGCTACTCTAAGCTTTACATTTTAACAGTCCTAAATGTGCCTGGAGTGATAATTTTGTCCATACCTTGCTCAGATGTTTTTCAAAGTTCATCAGATCGATCTGATGTATTATGAAAAAATCATTGTTCTTTGGAATCACCTTCTTCCCCGTTATTTCAAATTCACAAGACTTCCCATTGTTGTTAGCACCGCCCTTCTCACCTTCCTTTTCGAGGTTTTGAACCTTGTCCATTGTTCATAGCATCGTCCTTCTCACCTTCCTTTCTCTCTGAAACTTTTTCCATGTCGAACAATCGATCCACACCTTCCTCCCGAATTTGGCAGTGAAATCCCTTCCTCTTGTTGAATTTTTCAGTGGAATCCAATGTAGAAAAAGCATCGAAATTCCTCTGCTCTTGCAACGGAATCCAAAGAGTATCCAACTGTCTCCAAAACTCCTGAATTTTGCAGTCGAATCCCTTCGTCCTGAATTTTGCAGCGTAATCCAATGTAGAAAGAGCATTGAAACTCCTCTCATTTTGCAGCGGAATCAAAAGACTATCGAACTCTCTCCCAAACGTGAGAAACAAAGGAAAAAATTAGCGGGAAAGCCAATTTTAATAGGCTAATCCGAAAATGTCCCAAAATGTCAATTGCAATGAATCCAAAGAGAATCAAACTCTCTCCCAGTGTGAGAACCAAAGGAAAGGAAAAAAATTAGCAGGAAAGCCAATTTTAATAGGCTAAGCCGAAAATGTCCCAAAATGTCAATTGTAGTGGAATCCAAAGAGAATCGAACTCTCTCCCAGCGTGAGAACCAAAGGAAAAAAATAGTGACATGATAACCAAAGGAAAAAAATAGCGGGAAAGTCAATTTTAATAGGCTTGTCAATTGGCATGGTAGGTTACGATGATATTATTGAGGTTAATTTTTGTCTAGTTGAGAATGTTGTTAACATTTGGGTTAATTTTAGATTTTTTTTAAATTTTAATTTTAATTTTTGAGTAAAAAGATGTAAGTTATATGGAGTAATAATTTTGAAAACCCACATATCGATTATTAAAGAAAAATAAAAAGTTATATTTAATGATTTTGAAAATTTATATATTGATCATTAAAGAAAAGGAGTAGGGGGAAAGTAAATTTTAATATATTAATGAGTAGGGGGAAAATAAATTTTAATATGTTAATTTTAGATTAGTTGAAAATGTCAATTTCTTAGTAAGTTATTTGTTATTATTGAAGTTATTTTTTTTATTTGAGCATGTTTCCAATATTGAGATTCATTTAATTTTAATTTTAATTCTAATTTTTGAGTAAAATGATGTAGGCTATATCTAATGATTTAGAAAACCTATAGAGTGATCATTTTGTCATGATGGCATGAATAAAAATTATTGAAGAACTCCTTAATATAAGCAATTATGCTTATATAAAGAGGGAAAGGGGACAGGAGGTTTGCACATAAAGGTAATATCTACTAATCCTTAAAGAGGTGGAAAATATCTTCAAATGTATAAATAATGTTATATGATTTAGAAAACCTATAGAGTGATCATTTTGTCATGATGGCATGAATAAAAATTATTGAAGAACTCCTTAATATAAGCAATTATGCTTATATAAAGAGGGAAAGGGGACAGGAGGTTTGCACATAAAGGTAATATCTACTAATCCTTAAAGAGGTGGAAAATATCTTCAAATGTATAAATAATGTTATCAATATTTTCAAATTTATGAATAATGTTATCAATAAACTCAAGTAGTTGTAGGTAGTCCATTGTTTTCCGTAAACTTCACTTAGAACTCATTAGCACACTATTATAAGCTAGTCATAATTTAGTTTAAATTAGTCACTCACATTAGTCATTTTTAGTTGTATTTCTTATTAGCTAGTCGTATATTTTAGCCCAAGACTAAATTATTCATTTATGTTAGTTTCTTTTTAGTTGGGTCACTTGATTGCTCATTTTTTGTAGTATTTCACTTGGAAAAGTTGCAGTGACTAACTTTTTTAGTCACTAATTTCTCATTTTCTACTAGTTATACATATCAAGTCGAGACCTAAAGATGCCTCGGAATTAATTAAAAATGACTAGCATAAATCCAAAGTGACACAATTAAAAATGACTAGCATAAATTACAAATCATATACTTGTTGCACTAGTTAGTTGGGCATATTTTTATTCTTTGACTATAGTGTTCATTTTCGTTAATCATTTTTTATTTTGTCACTTATTATCTAGTCATATATTTTAGTCCTGGACTAAATTAGAAATATCAAGTAATATGATGCAGAGTGTTGTCCTTGATGGCAACCCACTTGATGAAGATGATGGCAACCTACTTAATGAAGTTGTTCTTGATGCTTGATGCGTTTATTAATGATGTAAATATGATGTTCTACAAATAGCTCAGAAGTACCAAAGAAAGAAATATCAGTAAGAGCCAGAACAATGATGAAAAGTGTGTGTCACAAAGAATACGCGGGTTTGTTAAGGAGAAGGCACGTATGCACGCGGAAAATTACGTGCCAAGTCGCGTATGATCAATTGCACTCTAAATGTGTAAAACCAGGGGTTACTACCATAGTATTGACCCATTGTATTGAGTGCTGGGTTGTCTATCTGATCCCATCCAGGAATACCATCGGAAGTGATGTGGTTTTGGCTCATGTTATTGAAAAAGGGTAAACCTATATAAGGAGAAGAAAATTATTGTGCAGAGGGTGTGCATGAGTCTGAGTTTGAATGGATACTTCACTCTGAAGTATGTCTGAATGGAAAGGGTAACAGTTTGATGATAGATCTGAATGTATCATGCACCTATGAAGAAAATGATGAAGAAGGATCTCTAGATCTGAAATGTATATGTATCTTCTGGATCTGTTTATGGAATGATTAGATCTGTGATCTGGAGAATCTGTGCTGAAGTAAAGAATGAAGATCTGAGTTGTTTATCTGTTCTGGAGAGCTGCACTACCCTAAAATGTCTGAAGATCTATACGCAAGTTCGTCGAGGAAAAAGCGCGTATATACGCGACTTGTATTCAGCGAAAGCGCGTATGGGAATTGAAAACAGCTCTAAAATGTGTGCAAATGTATACACGGGTTGGTATTCATTAAAGCGCCTATATACCAGGATCAGTGAAAGGAAAGTGCGTATGAAAACCAGGGTTTGCTGAAGTATGTGGTATGAAATGTCTGATCTGTTCTGCTGTATTACTGTTATTTGTCTATGATGTATTCATACAGATCTGGGTTTTCTGTATATTGATTATGCTGCTGACTATGTTGAGAAAAGATCAAGTTGTTGATTGATTGGTTGAAGATTCATTGAATGGATTGATAAGGGTATAAGTTTCAATTTGATGTATAATTGAGCTTAAATGTGTGGAGTGGGTCTAGTCTGAAAATATAATGAAAAGTGGCCTGCAAGTTGTGATCTATTGAAGCTATTGGATCCAGTATGAAAATTGATGAAACGTGGTCCATGGTGGTGCTGAGGGTTGTAGCCTTCAAATATGTAAGGTTGTAGCTTGGTTCCGTGAGGCTGGTAAACGAGAGCAGGGGGTAGTGGCTCCCTTCCAAGAGAGGTTGGTAAATGAGAGCAGGGGGTTGTAGCTCCCTTCCAGGAGAGGCTGGTAAACGAGAGAAGGTTGTAGCCTTCTGCAGGTGGGTGCCTGCGTGCTGGTATGAGTCTGCGCCAGTACATGGTTGTACGATGTTTTCTCGATAATAAAATATTGAAGGCTGAGACAACGGCAGCGGTGGTTTTCTCCGACTTGGGTTTCCACCTAAAATCCTGGTGTTCATGTGTGTTGCTTATGTGTGATGGTTTATTCTGTTATTACTACACATGCTTACTATGAATGAATGTTGAAAAGATCTAAGTTAAGAAATATCTGCATAATAAGATCTCTGTGCATATGCATGTTTTATTAAGGATAGCCGCGTGCATACGCGAGTTGGCTTCAGGAAAGTCGCGTATGAGTTTTGAAGTAAGGAAAAGTAAAAATTGTTGAGTTTGCCCTAAATACTTCTTCACCCCCCCCCTCCCCTCTCAGTATTTTTCCCAACAATTGGTATCAGAGCAGGTCCTTCTACAGAAGCTTGATCGCTTGAAGGAGATCCGTCGAAATGGGAAGTCATGAAGGGGTAATGCCTATAAGGCCACCTCTATTCAATGGAAATAATCTGTTATTCTAGAAGATACGAAAAAAAGCATATCTGCAAAGTCTTGGTGCAGAAGTATGGGCAATCGTGGAAGGAGGTTATCAGTATCTGGCAAGTATTCCTACTGATGCAGCAGAAAGGAAGAAATATGAAATCAATGCCAAAGTCGTCAATGTCTTATTAGGAAGCATGTCTAAACCAGAATTTGCTAAAGTGATGCAGCTAAATTCAGCAAAAGAAATATGGGACAAAATCATTCTGAGCTATGAAGGAGATACAAAGGTAAAAAGTGCAAAACTCCAAACTCTCGGAATTGAATATGAAAATTTAAGGATGCATAGTGATGAGAGTATTGCCAGTTTCTTTTTACGTCTAGATGATATTGTAAATCGTATGAGAAGTTTGGGTGAAACCATAACCAATACTACTCTGGTGGAAAAAGTCTTAAGATCTTTGACTTCAAAATTTGAGTCAAAAGTATCATCTATTGAAGAAAGGCAAGATCTGCAAACTCTTACTATTGTTCAACTACATGGTATTCTGACTACTTATGAAATGAGACAAGGAGGTCCCTCTCAAATCAAAGAAGCTGCTTTTAAGGCGTGTGCAAAAGGAAAAGAAAAGGAAGTTGTCAAGGAATCAAGTTATATATCAGAAGAAGAAGAAGCAAATTTTGTAAGGAGACTCCAACCAGGTACTAGAAGATTCAAAGGTAAGCTACCCTTCAAGTGTTTTACTTGTGGGAGAGTTGGTCATTATGCTACTAAATGTCCTTATGAAGAAAATCATGATAAAGGGAAACAATTTGAAAAGAGAAAGAGTTATTATACAAATGAAGATAATGATGAGGATGAAGAAGATTTTGACCAAGATCCGAAAGTGCTCATGGAAAGGAAGCAAAAGAAGAAGGCTACTCAAAAGGAGATACCTCAGAAAACATGTGCAGCAGAAAATGAAGAAGAGGAAATAGGTATTGATTGTTGTTCTTGTGATTCACCTTCTTGTGCATGCAATGGTGAAGATAGTGAAAGTAACAGTATAAGTCTAGAAGCAAATCTCAAGATCAATGATGAAAGAAATGATTGGAATCAATTTCATAAGAGAGAATCTATCTACAAAGATATGATCTCTAGAATGAATGAACAGAAAGAAATACTGAATGGACAGATAGACAAGTATCAAAAGTTGTATGCTTATGCAACCAATCAAAGTGAAAGACTTGAAGCAGAAATCATCTCTCTCAAAGAAGATCTGGAAAAATCAAATAAGAAGAATGAAGAACCCCTATCATTTGAAAAGGAAGGACTTGAAGCAGAAATCATCTCTCTCAAAGAAGATCTGGAAAAATCAAATAAGAAGAATGAAGAGTTGTTACAAACATGTGAAGAACAAGAAAATTGGTTGAAGGAAGAAATTTTAAAATTAAATGATCAAGTAGAAGAAGGAAAAAGGGTTGAAGAAAGCATGAAGAAGCAATGTCAAAAATTGGAGGTTGAGGTAAACATTCTCAAAAGTAAATTAGAAGAAAAGGATAAACTCTTGAGGTTTCAAGATAGTACTAAGATTTTGGACAATATTCTTAGTAATCAAAGATCTCCTGCTATTAAACTTGGTCTTGGTTTTCATGAAACTGTTAAAGGAGAATCTAGTTCACAGAGAAGTGCTAAAGACTCAAAGGATGTCAATGCAAAACTTGAAGAGTTGAAAGAAACAAGAAGTCAACCGACAATCATGAACACTCAAAGGAAATCATTCAATAATGTTGAATGCTTTAAATGTCATAATTATGGGCATGTTGCAGCAAATTGCAGAAGCAGATCATTTCAGTCACAATCAAACAGATTCTATTCAGAAAGGTACTCTGGTTGCTTCAAGGGATATTGTTTTTCATGCAGCAAGTATGGTCATAAAGCAGCTGATTGCAATAGAAGGAAGAATAGAACAACACATTATGATCCTTATGCTTACTTTTCTGGTCACATAATATGCTATACTTGTAACAAGTATGGACATGTAGAAAAAGAATGCGGGATGAATAGATCTGAGAAATTGGAGAACTTCCAGCACACAATAAGAAAGTTCAAGAAAAGTTGGAAAAAGAAGGAGGACCGGTCAGAAACGTAGGGACTATTGACCCTACTGCAGTCATCCGCTTCTAAAGCTTACTTCTCTTAATGACTGCAGGAGTGATGTGAGATACATTATAGGGATTAGTAATGTATCGTCACAGGGGGAGCGATGTATGGTGATTCCCATGATGGTTTTGGTTATTCTGGTTATGTTTATTTCTGACAGAGCATCTGATGTGAAGAAGACAAGTACAGGTGGTACAAATTCAGGGGGAGATGAAGGAATGTGAAATTTTCAGTTTTTCACTTTCCATACGCGGGTTTGATGAACTAAAGTTGCATATACACGCGAGTTCCAGTGGAGACAGACGCGTATGCATTTATGACAAGAAAAATAGTATGACAGCTAAAGATCAGGAGCACAGGTGCAGGGGGAGCATCAGTCTGATTGCTAATGACTGTATTATTGGCACTATATCTGCTTATTTCTTAGTTCTAAATGATGATGACATGATACATGGTTTCTTATGATGAGATTATGGATGAGCCCTGTTTGCTTTTTGCTGAAGAGTATTCTTTGTTTTCACACATGGATGAGATGGAAGTCTTATGATTCAGAAATAAGGACAGATCATGAAGAGATTGTTGCTGATAACTTGCTGTTGAAAGAGTTTCAAGTTGCACAAGCTAAGGAGGAGCCTTGGTCATATGGAAAGGATGCTTGGATGCACATTTTTCAGGGGGAGCATTAGCCTTGCTGAGCGTAATGCATTGTTGGCATTATGATGATTCTGAAATAAGATCTCTCTCTTGAGGTCTTTCTGGTACTGGTCATAAAAAGTCATATTTGTAATTTGATGAAAAGGTCATGTTGAGACCTATGATGTAAAATTGTAATATTCAATCATGTAAGGACTTGATCAAATATGTAAACCCACTTGGTTGGGTACTTGAGTCAAAATGTGTAAACCCTCTTGGTTGGGTAGTTGAGTCAAATTGTGTAAACCCACTTGGTTGGGTATTTGAGTCTCATATGTAAATCCACTTGGTTGGATCATTGATGTAAGTATGAGTCCTTGGTGATAGGAAAGATCATAGAGTCATATACTTCATTGAAAAATTTGTTTGAAGATTCAGCGTGAACTCAGGGGGAGCATGGTAATTTCAGTGCACATCAGATCTACAACGCTCTTCTTTCTACATGAGGAGAAAAACCTTGTGTTCGTTTTTGATCCGCCCTTTTCCCTTGATGTCAAAGGGGGAGAGTGAAATGGTGTTTGAATAGGGGAAGAATATCATTATGCTTAATGTATCTATCTATTGTGGTGATCAAACACCATCGTGGTTGCCATCAAGTCCAAAGGGGGAGATTGTTGGCAATATGATGCAGAGTGTTGTCCTTGATGGCAACCCACTTGATGAAGATGATGGCAACCTACTTAATGAAGTTGTTATTGATGCTTGATGAGTTTATTAATGATGAAAATATGATGTTCTACAAGCAGCTCAGAAGTACCAGAGAAAGAAATATCAGTAAGGGCCAGAACAATGATGAAAAGTGTGTGACACAAAGCATACGCGGGTTTGTTTAGGAGAAGTAGCGTATGCACGCGGAAAAGTACGTGCCAAGTCGCGTATGCTCAATTGCGCTCTAAAAGAATAAAACCATGGGTTACTACCATGGTATTGACCCATTGTATTGAGCGCTGGATTGTCTATGTGATCCCGTCCAGGAATACCATCGGAAGTTGTGTGGTTTTGGCTCATGGTATTTTCAAAGGCTAGATATATTTAAGGAGAAGAAATTCATTGTGCAATGGGGGTGCATGAGTCTGGGTTTGAATGTATACTTTACTCTGAAGTATGTATGAATGGAAAGGGTAACAGTTTGATGATAGATCTGAATCTATGATGCACCTATGAAGAAAATGATGAAGAGGGATCTCTAGATCTGAAATGTATATGTATCTTCTGGATCTGTTTATGGAATGATTAGATCTGTGATCTGGCGAATCTGTGCTGAAGTAAAGAATGAAGATCTGAGCTGTTTATCTATTCTGGAGAGCTGCATTTCCCTAAAATGTCTGAAAATCTATACGAAGGTTCATTGAGGGGAAAGCGCGTATATACGCGACTTGTATTCAGCTAAAGCGCGTATGGGAATTGAAATCAGCTCTGAGATGTGTGCAGATGTATACGTGGGTTGGTATTCATTAAAGCGCGTATATACACAGGATCAGTGAAAGGAAAGTGCATATGAAAACTAGGGTTTGCTGAAGTATGTGGTATGAAATGTCTGATCTGTTCTGCTGTATTACTGCTATCTGTCTATGATGTATTCATATAGATCTGGGTTTTCTGAATATTGATTATGTTGCTGACTATGTTGAGAAAAGATCAAGTTGTTGATTGATTGGTTGATGATTCATTGAATGAATTGATAAGGGTATAAGTTTCAGTTTGATGTATGATTGAGCTTAAATGTGTGGAGTGGGTCCAGTCTGAAAATATGATGAAACGTGGCCTGCAAGTTGTGTTCTAAAGGAAGCTTTGGATCCAGTGTGAAAATTGATGAAACGTGGTCCATGGTGGTGCTGAGGGTTGTAGCCTTCAGTCAGGGGGTTGTATCTCCCTTCCAGGTGAGGCTGGTAAACGAGAGCAGGGGGTCGTAGCTCCCTTCCAGGAGAGGCTGGTAAACGAGAGCAGGGGGTTGTAGCTCCCTTCCAGGAGAGGCTGGTAAACGAGAGAAGGTTGTAGCCTTCTGCAGGTGGGTGCCTGCGTGCTGGTATGAGTCTGCGCCAGTACATGGTTGTAATATGTTTTCTCTATAATAAAATATTGAAGGCTGAGACAACGACAGCGGTGGTTTTCTCCCGACTTGGGTTTCCACCTAAAATCCTGGTGTTCATGTGTGATGCTTATGTGTGATGATTTATTCTATTATTACTGCACATGCTTACTGTTAACTTAACATCAGATGAATGAATGTTGCAATGATATAAGTGAAGAATTATCTGCATAATAAGATTTATTTTGACATGGTGTATATGTTTTATATATCCAAGGTATACAGAGTTGATCTGTGGAAAGTCACATGTGTTTTTGAAGTAAGAAAAGTAAAAAGTTTTGAGTAAGTCCCAAGATCGATTCACCCACCTCTCTGGGATTTTTCCCAAATGATTTAAGTTAAATTTAATAGTCATTTATTATTCAAATGTGATATTTTATCTTTAGATCACTGAATATTTAAGTTAGTCATTTTTAGTTTGGTCACTTAAAATTGCTCAAATTTAGTAGTAATTCACTTGAAATAATTGCGGTGAATAACATTTTTAGTCTCCTAGTCATTAATTTCATCATTTTTTACTAGTGCAAGAGAAGGGGCCGAGAACTATTTTGCAGGTGTATCAATGACGAGCAAAGATGACAAAATTCAATCCAACAGTAGTAGAACAGGAGCTAGACAGTAGGATTCACAAAATGGAGTCCCTCGTTGGGAAGTATGATAGTGCAGCTCTCATTGACGCAGATCTCACAGACTCCTTTGAGTTTCCAGCGCTCAAAAGACAAGTGTACATGGAGAGCTACACCATAGAAGTAGGGCGAGCGGCAACAAGAATCTTGCCTGAGTTTTGAGGCATCCAACAGTCCTCAATATTGAATTTGAGGAACCTGCCAGTATTTGGGACGACAGGCGCTGCCATGCAATGTACCAAGTTCTTACTGAGTAGAATTCAGAACGGTTCCTTGTGGCTGGGAAAAGAAATTCCAATCCATGCCGAGGACATTCACAGGCTGACAAGGCTCTCACAGGAAGGCCGGGACGTCTCTTCAGTGTTCCAGACCATCTCCAAAAGAGCGAAGAAATCGGGGGATATAGATTATTATGCAAAATATGGCACCCGAAGGAGAGGAAAGGGGGCGAAAATTGAGCTCATCAACAAGCCCGAAATCAGGTTTGCATGCTACCTCATTGCCAATAAGACAATGAGGCATTACACCAAGGGGGAGTGTACCTTAGACACCATTTCAATCGCGGAGCACTGCGCCCAGGGGACCAGGCTGAACTGGTGCTCCTTCCTGCTGAAGGAGCTATTCGAAGCATGTGAAGATAATTACAAGAGGGCAACGAGATTTATCTATGGATACCTGATAGTAGCGTTGGCCATGTGGAAGTGGCATTCCCCCCTCATCAGGATGCCGGTAGAGATAGCAGAGGATTAGCCACTGGTAATGAAATTCGTTACATGGAATGTGTCGGGAGACCCCAGCACCAAGGAGGTAAACGCAGAGGCCTTCTGAAGTTGGTATGACTTAATGATTGATGTGGTGATGGGCCAGCAGAGGATCCCCAGAAATCTGCTAGATGGATACAGCGAGCAAGTCTGGTTTGGGGTCACACACAAGCACACGTTCCTCTGACCCACTTGTGTGCCGGAGGAGACATTCCAGATGAGGCCGTTGAAATTCCAACTCGACGAAGCAGCCTTCCATACCGAAGTTTGTTCATGGCCGGGGGTTGCGATGGAAGTCAGAAGCGGGGTATACACATACAATTTCGACAAGATGCTACCACATCGATTGCCAGGCGAAACGACGACGGAGGCAGCAAACAGGGTATCGAACCTGCAGCTCCTCCCAATCATTCGGCAACTAAATACCCAGGTATGAAGCTTCAACGAGGTGGTCCAAGTAATATCAAGTAGTGCCACCCCATTCCCAGTTTTTTCTGAATTTCAAGTTTCGCAGTCCACCTCGCTTCCCAATACGACCTACATCCCCACTCCCATTCCAAATGTATTGTTTAGTTCACCAAGCCCAGTAGCCACCCCGCTAGGGGGAAAGAGTAAGTCCGCGAAACCCATAGCGGCACCCAAGGCCAAGAGGGCTAAAATTATAGACTCAAGTTCGGTGGTCGACCTCACGGAGGAGGATCCACCTCGGCAACTGAGCACAGGGGTACCCATCCAGGAAGAATCAATCGCCAAGACAGGGGAAACAGGAGGTTCCCACCTCACCCTCCCATTAACCCTTCTGATTTCCTCAACATCCGTATTTCACCACCTCGTACCAACCCACTTCCACCTACCACCTCATCTGCGCCATCCAACTCATCCGCCACCGTATCAGATCCAGTAATCCGGAACCTACTCAATGGGGACCACGGGACAGAAGCTGACTCGGGTACAACAGTGGTACCACCAGCCAACCCTGCTGTGGACCCCCAGACTACTTTTACTGACCTACTCACACAGATGGAACAAATAGTTGCAGACACAGCTGGACCAATCCCTGAGTCTAATCTGCTCCAACAGCCCATCCAAGCCGATCAAGGGGAGCGGTCGGACCTGAACATGGCGGATTCTGCACCCTACCAAACTCCACCGCAGTCCCCTCACGGTCAATCAACAAGATCAGTTGCCAGTGGGCAACCACTGCAGGAGCAACGACCAGATCAAGGTACTTCAGGGGCCGAAAGCATGGAGACGTGGGGAACGACTCAGCTGTACCACTTCATCCATAGGGCAGCCTAGCAGGCAGAAAGGCTCCACTTCGAACTACAACAGAAATGTGAGCAATCGTAGCGGCAGATAATCGCGCTTACTGAACAGCGTGAGCAGCTCACAATGGCACACGGGCAACTACAGAACCAGATGGACGAAGTGGCCAGGGTTTTCACGGAAGTGTGGCTTGTAGTGACGGCTCACTACAGTCAGCTGCCAGCGGATGTGTAAGAAGCGAACGTGTTGCAGCGAGCAATCCACCTCAGGGTGGCATACTCCAACCTCCACCAGGAAAATACAGAGCTCAAGGCGGCTTTGGCAGCACGATTGGCGCTGCTCGACCCAGCGACAGTCTACACAGCACATATTTCAGAGAAACAGGGCCTGGTAACCAAGATGTAGGAAGTTCTCAGTACTGCAGCCCGAGATGCCTACGACCTCCTGAAAGGTCTACAGGAATGCTCAACGGCCCTTACCGTGAAGACACAACCAATTTCGGCTCAGCTGCAACAACTCTCCAAAGAAATACAAGACGCCACAGACCCCTCGAAGCTGGACCAATTGTATGCCCAGAAGGATGCGCTAGAGGTCCAGATTCAGCAGACAGAGGCCAGTTTAGCAACGGCCAAGCAGGCAATTCGGGAGCTTCGCCAGCCCCTACAGATTAGTGCCTGGACGATGCAGCAGTTGGCCGTTGAGGCCGGGACCCAAGTCAGCATAGTGTTCGGTGCTGTACCGGCGAACGTCGGGGAGGAAGCTGTTTCCCAAGATCCGTGAAGACGAGGCGCTGTTGCGGGATGGCGGGGATATGGTGGCTTTCCACGAACTTAAGGCTTTAGCTTTGAGCAAGGTCCCGAAGTGTCGGCCCTTGTTTGGGCAGCAAAATGAAGGTGCGCAGTAGGAACAGGGCACAGGGTCAGGCGGAGCTATGGAGGTGGAGACAATGATTTGCGATTGACTCGGGATGAGTCAAGAGACTGTGGTCGGGGCTTGTTGGGGCCCTTGTTTTGAATTTTGCATGAAGATCAGATTTTGGGTTGCGGATCGACAAGTGGCAAGCGCAACAATAGTAGGCAACGAAGCTGCCAAGGTTGCGAAGGAGCAGGAGATGAATGAAGAGGCTGGCGTAGACAAGTGGAGATGAAGAGAAGATGCAACAAAGAGCAAAGAGTGGAACTCATGTGCAATAGAAATAAGACGAAAGCAGCTGAAGAAGAAGACAAGAGAAACTAGCAGTTGCGTTGGCGGGTGAATAAATAGGCTGTCACCTAGCAGAAAAGGGAATCATGCACAGATGCAGAGGGATCAAAGAGGTTAGAGCCGACGCCGTGGAAGAAGCTCTGTTCTGAGTGCGACATCCTTGTATTTCTTGTGTGTCTATCAATCTATCATGGCTATAGTATCTCTCTCTCTCTCTCTCTATCCTACGAGACCTCTGTAATAGAAGTGGAAAGCTCTTTCTGTCGAGCAATGTAATTCTGGATCCTACTGAGTGGTTATGAATATATTTGAAGGTTGCTATCTTATTGCCTGAGTTAAATGTCTGTATGATGTCTGTGGTACTTTAAAATTTTATTTGCTTAGTATCTGCATAATGTTCTGAGAAGATCTTCTACGTATGATGTTATGTATGCAAATGATCCTATGTTAGCTTCGAGTTGCGGATCCATCCACCAATTACCGATCTGTTCCCCTACTTCATGCGAGGCGCGGTATGCCTCGGGTGAGACTCTCTTGCTCTTGAGTAGAAAGGGTGAAAATATCGGCGTGGTGCTAGACTACGAAAGCGAGAGAGACTCTTTTGTTATTTAATCCCGAACCTGGGTCTTGCCGCGGACACATTCCTTGCCAACGGTAAGCTCTGAGGAAGGCAAACGTGGTTTTGAGGATCTTGTGAAATCACCGAGTTTAGGAAATGGAGGCTTTATTAGTTTTCTGCATTTTTCTGTCGCCTCCTAGGCCTTCAAAAAAAAATTTCAAGGGATTGCATGGCGGCTCGGGGAATATTTCAGATACGAGAGAAAAAAGGTATATCATGGCGAAATTTGAGTGGATTTGAGTTCAAACAGAGGACGGTTTCCATTATGCATGGAGGACGATTTCCGATTTTATTGCACAAGGCGTAGGCGATTTGTGGTTTTTTTTGGGGAGCATGCGACAAGATGGAGGGACGACACGTGGAGGAAGAGGGGGGTGTGAAAATCACTTATTTCACAAGCCCTAAAAGGTTTTAAACCTTGACCTTTTGGGTTGCGAAAACGCTTGGTGGCCGTCAAATTGGAAGCGGGAAATCTAACGGTGGTCGGGCGATGAGTGGATCGCGAGTAGGTTTGAAGGGGTGGGGTCAGGGTTTAAACATAAAGTGGCGGGGTTAAAAAGCAGAGTGGGGTCCGGGAATATTAAAGCGGAGGTGATTTATTTAAGGTGGGGCTAGGGTTATGTTAAGCGGGGAATAAGGTTTAAAGTGGGGGTCCAAAATATATAAGGGGTCTGGTTTTTTTAAATAAACAGGGTCTATTTAAAAGAGTGGGTCCCGACAAAAAAAATATTAAAAACAATGTAAAAAGTGGATTTTTACATTGTTTTGAGTGAAAAATGTGGAATGAGAGAAGGAGAAGGGTTTTAGTGAGGGAAATGGGGCTTAGGAAGGGGAAAAGGATGAGAATGAGGGGGTTTTTAAGTCAAACATGGAATTTCAGAGTAAGAGAGTGGCTGAAAACAGTAAAGCGAGAGACAATGGATAGGTTTTAAATGAAAATAATGAAGGTAGTGAGATTTCTGAAAATAAATGATAATAAACGAATTTTATTTTCAGTAGACTGTAGAAAATCCATAGTCATCTAGTGATACTGTAGAATACAGGAGACTAACAGTGGTTCCAAATGGGGATGGAAGCTCCTTTAGGAGGTGTCAAGAATCTCAGATCTTTGGATTTCGTAGATCAGCCGCCTGTTTGTATTTGGCTGATTTTCATCCTATAATTGCTGATCTGTTGCAACTTTTTGTCACTGTGACCTTCAAAAATTGAAAACCATGCTTCCTGCAAATTAATTCTTCCTACCCATCACCTACTCTAACATTTTTTCTTCATTCATTGGGTTCATTTAGACTTACAAACCTTGACATCATTTTTCTTTTGAAAGCAAACTATCTATTTCTAACCTTATAACTTCTGAAGGCTCAGATTAAACTGATGAGCTCTTTTATTCTCTACCTAACTACTTTATCTGTCAAGATTAAACAGTTTGACAATTTTTTTATTCACTAACTATCAACATGAAATTTAAAGCATGAATGAATCAAGATTAAGCAGTTTGATCATCATGAATTGTGGCATTGTTGGGACAAGATGCACACAATATTATTTTGCAAAAAGTAAACTAAACTAAGGGCTTTGGTTTTGAATCTTTCATTTGTCACCTATCCCTCACTTTTCTTATTGGTTTTAGATTTGGCTTTGGGACCAATATCATTTTCTATATACCTATTGATAAGCCAAGTTTGAACAGTTTGGAAAATCTTCATTTTCTAACTTATCAGCAAAAATTCAAAATTTGTACAATCATGTTTAGGCTGTATGATTGAACAAGACTTTTTTTTAAAGTAGTGACATTTTGACTTGCAACACTTTCATAAACATTTATTTTTTGGTATGGGGCTTACCTTTTTTCTTTTTATCTGCCCTCTTTTCTTCTTTTTTGTTCCTTTTCTTTCTTTCTTTTTGGATCAATTTTTCTGAGATTTTTTGTTTAAGCAATCTTATGTACAAGGAAGAAAATTTAAAATGAGATTTTAACTTAAATAATTTTTCAGCATCCTGCCATTGACAGGACCTCCAAACAACTCTTTTCCAACCACTTCTTGTAAGAAAAATGCATTATTACCTCTTGTATAATGAATTGTGTATGGACCTTTCCAAAGGTTATCAAACTTTTCATGCTTGCCTTTGTCATCTCTTCTTGAATCCCACTTCAGAACTTTGTCTCCAATGTTAAAATCTTTTGCTTTGGTCCTTTGGTCAAATATTTTCTTTATATTTTTTTGTAATAGCTGTGTCATGTTGTACACTCCTTCTCTGGTTTTTTGCATCTAAATAGTTTGGTTTGTTCTCCTTTGTATATCATTCTCTTCAGACTGCACCTCTTGAATGAGCTTCATTACTGGCACTTCCAATATTGTTGGGAAGAATGCATCTATTCCATAGACTAGCTGATAGGGTGACATATCAATTGACTTCTTATTTGTAAGTTTGTCTGCCCATAGTGCATGAACAAATTTGTTGTGCCATGATTTCTTGTTTTCCTCCAGAAACTTTTTAATGATGTTCACCAGATTTTTATTTGAGGATTCAACCAACCCATTACCTTGAGGGTAATAAGTTGTAGAATGGCCCATAGTAATGTTATATTTGTGGAAAAAATCCACCATTTTCTTAGATTTAAAGGCAGCAAAATTATCAGTAATGATTTTCCTAGGACAGCCAAACCTAGATAGAATGTTGTTTTCAAGGAATCTGATAATTACTGAGTCTGTGGTAGTTCTGGAAGGAATGGCTTCTATCCACTTAGTAAAATGGTCATTTGTAGTAAGGATCCATTTATGCTGGGCAGACAAGGAAAGGTGGTTTTCGCCAATAAAATATAGACCCTATTGTTGAAAAGGAGCTTCAACAGAGATTGGTTGTAATGGCAAAGGCGGCAGTTTTCTTTTTCCCTCAAAAATTTGGCATTTTGTAATATTCCCAAATTTTCACATGATATTTGGAATATTAGATTCTTAATAAAATTACTTAATTAAGTAAATAAAAGGGTGGAGGGACCCATAATCCTCAAAGATGAATAAAATCCACTTTTGATGTGTGTGTGTGGATATTTCAGATCCTACATAATGGAGTAGTAGAGCAACCACTTAATGTGAAAGGAGTAGAGATCATGTGTCATTAATGAGATAGATCATGAAGGTTGATCAGTCAACTAAGATCATGGAAAGAATCAAATGTAAGATCATTAAGCATTCATGATGAGATGATGGAGGAGTGGTGAATTAATGCACACATGATGGAGAGGGTGATCATTACATTCACACATGATGGAGATCATGAAGAGACAACGCAGTCAACATGGATACCTATGTCCACATGTATAGTGTAGTTATGAGGTGGGCCAAGGCATGAAAAGGTTCACAAACTATATAATGAAGATGAAGGCAACATAGAAGTCATGTTGAATATTATTGTTGATGTATGATATGTTTAGATCTGGAATTTTCATGTGACATTACATGCTTTCTTTGGCTGTTTAGCTAATATTGCAAGTGTTGTTTAGCACTAGGTGTTTCTGGTTGAGAATCCCACCTCTTTCATTGAGTAGCTCTTGAAAGAGTATTGTACTTCATTCATCATCATCAATTGGTGCCATATTGTTCCTACTTTCTGTAGAACATCCATATTCAGAGATTGCACATTTCTGAAGATCAGTTTGAGAAGAGGAGGTTGTACTTCAATATTTCAATTGAGGAACTGGTGAGGGATTCATCCTGTCACCTTGAGATTCAAGATCAGCCTTCCAGTGATTTAGATCTATATTAGGCATCAGGCCATCTATTATTCATCTCCCAGCAACAACATTTCCATCAGTAATTGAGCAGTCCATTCTTGTAGATCCAAGGGAGAAGGGAAGTTGCTATAATCTTAGCTAGTAATCTAGTGGAGGACCATTCCTTCACATTGTATGCATCATTTCCATAAGTCTTGAGCTTCATAGCCATATTTTGCAGCAGGCTAGAGAGCCTCCTTCCTTTATAGCGCAATTTTCATGAGTAGTTGTGTAGCAGCAGATGCAACCTTCTTTGGAGGATTGAGGAGCTAGATCTTGAGCTTCTAGCTTGAGGATCTAGTGAAGGGATCAGCCCTTCAAGCTTAGATCTGATCTTGTGACATATTTTAGCCATCTGTTTGAAAAATTTAGCTTCAGATTTTCATAACCTAGTAGTCAAAGGATCAAACTCTAGGAGGGTGATTTTCCAAAGTTGTAGATCTAGAAAATCCTTTCTGGGTTATCTTGGGTATCCATGATAGAGCCCACATCTAGAATCTTGGCATCGTTAGAGCTCCAAATTTCTGTAGATCTACATTTTTATTTTCAGCCTACAGTCACATATTCATTATCTGCTGAAGGGACAACGCAATATTTTCTTCCAACAACTCTTCAGTTACACAATTCTAGTTGTAGCATGTTTGCAGGGTGATTCTAGGCCATCTCTTTGGCTAGATCCACTCATATTTTGTACATTGTGTAACTGAATATTCTCCACATAATAAAATGGCTCAACTATTCTTTCTATATCTGTGTTGATCATTAAATTACATGCACATTTTCTGTGTTACAAATATTATGTTTGTGTATCAATGCATTATTCTATTTTGGGATATTACAATGGTATCAGAGCATGATCTTTGGATCAGCTTGTTGACATTTTGATAACATAAGAAAATAAGATACTAGAGATATAATATGGAGGGATTAAGCTTTTCCTAGTCTTCCTTTATATCTATGAAGGATCTCTCTAAGCAAATCAATGAAACAAGAAGAGAAAGTCAAATAGAAACCTCAAGAAGGTTTCAATATGAAGAAGGTACCAACACTTCTTTTTCAGCAACAAATGAGACCGGAGAAGCAAGGAGCTTCACATAATTCCACTAGATCCACTTTCTTTGAGAAAGAGGTCTGGTTTGAATATGATGAAGGCTTGGGAAATGAGACACTAAGTGGATATCTGTCTGAATACAAGTCACAGCCTAGAGCATTGAAGGAGAATCTCTCTCTCCAACAGTTTCTACAACTAAAATAAGAAAGGAGATCAAGAAGCAGCAATAGAATAAAGAGGCATAGATTATTCTTTCCTACATTTGATGGATCTTCCACAAGCACATTGAGGGCTTGGAGGGAAGAATTATTTACAGTCTTTCTTAAATATCCTATATTAGAAAGAGAGGTTGTAGATCTTGCAGTGCTGCACCTAGATGGTGAAGCAAGAAATTGGTGGTTTAGTCATGTATCACACATGGAAGTGTTTGCTTATGCAGATTTTGTGCAAATACTGAAGAAGAAATATGGTAGGAAGAAACAGAGACATCTCACTTAGTGACATATCCCATCATCAAGGAGATAGTGCATGAAGATTCAAGAGAAGATGTTCTCATTATCACTCAAGAGGAGGAGCCTCTACCACCACCAGCTGCGTAATGTGCTTACATAAAGAGGAGGATCACTTGCATCTTTGCAAGATGGTCTTGATTTCTTGACATTTGGAGCCCAATGCATGATTCATGAGATGCATGAGGAGGAGGAGACAGATACTAGCATTGGTACACTTTTAGAAGTGTATCCATCACTCTTACCAGCAGTTTGAGAGACCTTTGCACTAGAAGAAGAAACTCTTGTGTTCTTGCAAGATGTTTTTGAATATCAGTTGATCCAAGGTATGCATCCATTTTCATCACATAATATTTTAGTACCTCTTACTGAAACTTATGGGAACAGGCCATCAGGGCTATTGCATGACTAAGGGTTAGAACATCATGTTGATTTGAAGTAGCATTGTATCACTGCATAGAGGACCCTTGATCTAATCAAGGAAGAAATGAATAACCATCCTAGGTTTTCATGGATGAACTACATTCAACCCCTTGAGTTGAAATGTGGAGTTTCAGAAAATGGTATGGGTATGATCCTATGTACAATGGCTAGCTATGAGTTCAGCATTGTGCCTTGCTTTGAGACAGTACATGTATCACCTTGCAGATCTACAGCGTTGTCCATGAGCAGCAGTGAAAATAAGGGGACCCATTCCTTATGGGAGCAATCAAATGGCAGCTTCATTCATGAAGAAATGAAGAAGAATATGATAGATTGTGGACATCCTGAGATGGGAAATCTTTTCCCCTTTCAAGATGACTTTTTCTCAACGAACATCTCACAACTCAAAGAGAAAATTCTACCTACAACAGATCCAAAACCTTATTGGTTTTGGAGGGCCATTGATGAGAAGATAATCTCATGGAGAGATCTCATTAGAGGTGCACTTAAACATATCATGGAGTGAAAATTTCTTCAACATTTTGAGGTGGTTGGTGTCCTTCAATGGGAGGATGCCAAGTATGTGCAGAATGAGATCCATCATCCACATTGGGATGAATAGTTGATGATATGGAGCAAGGGGTTGCCAAACCACTTACAAATCTATGATACAGGGCAGCAAGAAGCATGGTTGCATTGGTTGCTCTTGGGTGAGTATGGTTACCACTCAAGGAGTCATAATTTTTTGATTCATGCCTTACACATCATTGGAAGAATGCAGAATAAAAAGGCATGGTTACTTTGGTTGTTGATGAGAGAGTTTGGACATCACATGATATATTTTATTTCCATGTATTTACTCTTATTTGGGATATGTCTCATGTTTTTACATGTATTTTTTTTTGGGATGTATCTCATGTTCATGTATGTACTTGGGTTTGGGAGAAAGCATAACTCTCACGTGATGTGGCATAAAGGAGATTTTTTGTATTATGTTGATGAGACATCTCACATGTCCATTACTATATTGTTGCTCCATGACTTTCGTCTTGATAATGCAAGGAGGAAACAAGAATCCTTGTTGCTATGGTTACTATTGGGAGATTATGGGCTGAATTCTTCGCATACATTGCATAAAATTATTGGAGGATGGAAACAGGAGGCCTTACAGCGTTGGCTTCTATTGGGGGACTATGGTCATTGTACATGGTATGATGATGAGGTGATGGGGCATCAAGAGGCCTTATTGAGGTGGCTTCTATTGAGAGAGTATGGCTCTCATATTCTCATTGATGTTGATTTGGAATGGCAACAAGAAGCATTGTTGCAGTGGCTTCTTTTGAGAGAGTATGGCTCTCTTACTTGTTTTCAAGATGATATAGCATGGAAGCAGAAGGCTTTGCTGCATTGGTTGTTATTAGGAGAATATGGTTTGACATTTTTCATGTTTTCTCATATGTTGCTACTTCTTTTTTTTCACTATGTTGATGTGATGTTTGATTCCTACATGGCCAATAGGGATAACAATGTGAGCATTGATATATGAAATCTACTCTATGTATCGTGGGTTGGAGATATAGCTCATGAGTTGTGACTTTCCGCTTTGGGAATGAACCACTTCATCTTATGTATTTCATGTATAGAGAAGATCTTTTTTCATCATATGGTTGTCACTTGGAGATTCATTAATGAGGAAGGGTAGCTAACTTTTCATTTGAAAGCCATTCTAGACATTCTAGAGAGGCAGCTTTGGAGTTGGACATGCATGACACATTATGACAGATGGGAAGGCCTTCCACATGAGGATGCCATTTGGAGGGAGGATGTTTTATGTAGCATCCACTTTTGCAGTTGCTTGAGGTCAAGCAACATTTTTCTAGGGAGGACTGTAATATTCCCAAATTTTCACATGATATTCGGAATATTAGAGTTCTTAATAAACTTACTTAATTAAGTAAATAAAAGGGTGGAGGGACCCATAATCCTCAAATATGAATAAAATCCACTTTTGATGTGTGTATGTGGATATTTCAAATATAGATCTACATAATGGAGTAGTAGAGCAACCACTTAATGTGAAAGGAATGGAGATCATGTCTCATTAATGAGATAGATCATGGAGGTTGATACAGTCAACTAAGATCATGGAAAGAATCAAATGTAATATCATTAAGAATTCATGATGAGATGATGGAGGAGTGTTGCATTAATGCACACATGATGGAGAGGGTGATCATTACATTCACACATGATGGAGATCATGAAGAGACAACGTAGTCAACATGGAGACCTATGTCCACATGTACAACGCAGTTATGAGGTGGGCCAAGGCATGAGAAGGTTCACAAACTATATAATGAAGATGAAGGAAACATAGAAGGCATGTTGAATATTATTTTTGTTGTATGATCTATTTAGATATGGAATTTTCATGTGACATTCCATGCTTTCTTTGGCTGTTTTGCTAAGATTTAAAGTGTTGTTTAGCACCGGGTGTTCCTGGAATCCTACCTCTTTCATTTAGTAGCTCTTGAAAGAGTATTGTACTTCATTAATCATCAGGAATTGGTGCCATATTGTTCCTACTTTTTGTAGAACATCCATATTCATAGATTCCGCATTTCTGAAGATCAGTTTGAGAGGAGGAGGTTGTCCTTCAATATTTCAATTGAGGAACCAGTGAAGGATTCATCCTAACACCTTGAGCTTCAAGATCAGCCTTCCAGTGCTTCAGATCTATATCATGCATCAGGCCATCTATTATTCATCTCCGAGCAGTAGCATTTCCATCAGGAATTGTGCAATCCATTCTTGTAGAGCCAAGGGATAAGGGAAGTTGCTAGCATTTTAGCTAGTAATCTAGTGGAGGACCATTCCTTCACATTGTATGCATCATTTCCATAAGTCTTGAGCTTCATAGCCATATTTTGCAGTAGGATAGATTCTCCTTCCTTTACAGCACAATTTTCATGAGTATTTGTGTAGCAGCAGTTGCAACCTTCTTTGGAGGATTGAGGAGCTAGATCTTGAGCTTCTAGCTTGAGGATATAGTGAAGGGATCAGCCCTTCAAGCTTATATCTGATCTTATGACATATTTTAGACATCTATTTGACATATCTATCTTCAGATCTGCATAACCCAGTAGTCAAATTTTTAGATCTTGAAAATCCTTTCTGGGTTATCTTGGGTATCCATCATAGAGCCCAGATCTAGAATCTTGGCATCATCAGAGCTCCAGATTTATGTAGATCTACATTTTTATTTTTAGCATGCAGTTAGATATTCATTATCTGCTGAAGGGAAAGTGCAGTATTTGCTTCCGACAGCTCTCCAGTTACACAGTGCTAGTTGTAGCATGTTTGCATGGTGATTCTAGGCCATCTCTTTGGCTAGATCCACTCATCTTTTGTACATCGTGTAACTGAATCTTCTCCACATAATAAAATGGCTCAGATATTTTGACTATATCTGTGTTGATCATAAAATTACATGTAAATTTTTATTGTTACAAATATTATGTTTTTGTATCAATGCATTATTCCATTTTGGGATATTACACATTTATGGAAGGCAACTACCCTTTTGTGGATGTCTTGGAAGAGGGTAGGCCAATAGAAACCAACCCTAAGGATTTTATTAACAGCGGGTTTCCAATAGAGGTGGCCTCCACACTCCCCTTCATGAAATTCATGTATAGTCCTATTTTCATCTTCTTCAGGCAAACATTTAAGCAATACACCACTAGAATTTTTCCAATATAAAACCTTTTCCAGAATGTAGAAATTTACAGCCTTTAACTTCAAGAATCTGGAATTTGTTTTGGACAAAATAGGAGGAACATTTAGATTAAAAAGCATATACATTATATCAACATACCAGGGATATTTTAGGAACGCTTCCTCAATAGGTGGAGTTGCCAGCTCCTCTTGTTCATCCAATGAGTGAATCATATTGATGTTTAGTGCTTGAAAATTTGTTTCAGCCATTAGTTTAGCCAGTCCTTGTCCTTTGATTAGCTTGGTGGGTTTGATTTCCAGATCATATTCCAAGATGACAGCAATCCATTTGCCTCTTTTTCCATCAGGATCTTGTGCAAGTATTTCTTTAACCACTGTATGAGGTACAAATGCAATGATGTGTGCATGCAGAATGTAGACCCTAAAATCCTTTAGTGCTTTGACTAAGGCAAAAGCTTGCTTTTCCATGATATTATATTTCAGAGGTGCATCTCTTAATTCTTGGCTGAAGAATGATATGGGCTACTCCTTTCCTTTTGTATTTTTCTGCAATAAGACAGCAGCAACTATGTGTTCTGATGCAAAGGAAAAGATGAAGAAAACTTTGGTGAAGTCAGGGTTGATTAGAAATAGTGCTTGTGTAAGTGCTTACTTCAATGAGTCAAAAAAAAGCTTTGCTTCCTTGGTCCATTTGACTCCTAACTCTCTTTTGAGCATGTTGGTGATGTTCCTCAGGATTTCTGCAAGTTTTGGTATGAACCTTCTTAAAAAATTTATCTTTCAAATGAAATATTGCAGCTCTTTTACGTTTCTTGGGTGACTGATTTGCAATATTCCCTCAATACTATTTGGGTCAATCTCAATCCCTTCTTCAGATATGATGTGGCCTAGAAGCTTTCCTTCTTGAAGGCCAAATAAGGATTTCTTGGGATTTAAATATAGACCATACTTTCTGCATTTCTCAAAGACCTTTCTCAAATGAGCTAGATGTTCTTCATCAGTTTTTGAATAGACTGTGATGTCATCAAGGTATATCACAATGAAGTAACCTATTTCTTCTGAAAGAAATCACTCCATTTCTTGAAAGTATCTCTCTAGCATTCATTAACACAAAATGCATTTTTTACATGCATAAAGGTGCCCCATGTTGGGTATGTGTTATATTCTTTCCGGCGGGTAGTCCGTGTCCATGGTTTTGTGCATGGTTTTGCACATGGTATTGGGGTATGATGGTTTTTGGCCCCTTGTATTTTTTGTAGATCCAGTCGAGGGAACTATGGTTATGTTCTAATCCGTGGTTTATGGATTGGGGTCTATGTATGCTTCTGAGCATGTATATATATGTGTTGTAACACTAAAAGGAATATAATGGAAAATCAAGCCGGTTGTCCCAATTTGGGATCCGGGGAAAATCTCTGTGTTTATCTCGTTTTTATGTTTTATGATCTCGCTATTGTTTATTTTCTACGTTATAAGATTTGGGTGTAGATAATTTCTTTTCGTGTTAAAAACCTACATTTGGTATCGCAGCCGTCGGCTTCAAGGGGACGCCTTTTCGTCTGCGAGGGTTTTTAGTTCGGGCCTCGGGTAGACCTCGTTTTCGAGTGGGAGATCCGCGGGATCGATTCTTGCGTGAGAGAAGATGGCGAGCGGCGGAAAGATAGAGATCGAGAAATTTAATGGTCGGAGTTTTGAGTTGTGGAATCTCAAGATGGAGGATCTGCTCGGTGGATAAAGATCGAGTGGATCGCGATAGATCCAGGTACTAAGCCAACTCGGAATGTCGATGAAGAGCTGAAGAAACTAGATCGTGAAGACTAAAAGCACAATACGAGCTTGTGTGTCTCGCATCTGCAGATGTTGTTGAATGTATCACGGGGAAGCTATGGCGAAGACCTTGTGGGAAAAGCTAGGGACTTTGTACCAATCTAAGTCTCTCGTGAATAAGTTGTTCCTGCGGGTAAAAAGTTGTATAACCCGAGGATGAAGGATGGAGACTCGTGTGATGTAGCATCCGAATGCCTTCAATACCGTGTGTAAGTCAGCCGTCATCTCGTTGATATTAAAATCTCATATGAAGATAAGTGCATCGGTTTGTTAGTGTTCTCTACCGACTCGTGGGACGATGCATGTTATTGCAATAGGTAGCAATACAACTACCTTGAATTTTGATGACATTGTCTCGACCATTGCATTTGGAGGAAATGAGACGGAGAAATATGGAGGGTCGAATGGAGATGCCTTATCCGTACGAGGAAGGTCCCAGTAACATAAAACAAGAATAAGGGTTCGAGTGGGAGATCCAAATCTAGAGGGAGATCTAAATCTCCTGGAAAGTTTGTAAAGGTGTGCTGGAAATGCGGAAAGGAAGGGCACTACAAAAAGGACTGCAGATCTAAAGCTCCCGAGAAAGGAAAGGGATCTGATGATGCTCCTTCTGCAGAGGCAAAAACCACCTCGGATGAAGGTGGGGATGTGTATTTGGCTTCTTCTTCAAATACACATGTAGATCATGAGTCATGGTTGATTGACTCTGGTGCATCCTTTCACTTCACTCCCCATAGGGAGTGGTTCTGCGAGTATGAGAAATATGATGGTGGTGATGTCTTCCTAGGGGATGATAGGAGGGCCAGAATCATCGGACGTGGAAAGGTCAAGCTAAAGCTGCAAGGTGGAAGGATTAGAACACTTCCTGGTGTTCTGCATATTCCTGCATTGGCCAGAAATCTGATTTCTGTAAGCAAGATGGATGATGCAGGTGTAAAAACAGTGTTCGAGAAAGATGCCCGCAAGATGGTTCGGGGAGCACTGGTATTAATGCGGGGAGTTCAGACTGGAACTCTGTACAAGCTACAAGGTAGTACTGTTATTGATGGGTGTAACAGTTCTGTGGTTCCTAAAAGTGGGACGGAAAGCCTAGCTGTCTCTGGAGAAAAGACCATGCTATGGCATCAAAGGCTTGGACATATTGGAGAGAAGGGCCTTCGGATACTGCATAGAAATGGTATGGTAGAAGGTATGTCTAATTGTTCTCTGGATTTTGATTTCTGTGAACATTGTGCATATGGGAAGCAGAATCGGGTGAGTTTTCCTTCTGGTGCTAAGAGGGCAAACAAGATATTAGAACTTGTGCACAGTGATGTGTTTGGGCATGTGTCAGTTCCATCACTGGGAAAGTCTGTGTACTATGTTTCATTCATAGATGACTTCTCAAGGAATACATGGATATATTTCTTGAGGAAGAAATCTGAAGTCTTTGACAAATTTAAAGAATTTAAGGCTCTGGTGGAAAACCAGACAGAGAAGAAGATAAAGGCGTTGAGGACAGATAATGGTGGGGAGTTCTACAAGAATGAATTTGAAGAGTTCTGTAAGAAGTGTGGTATAGCACGACAGAAGACTACTCCATATACACCTCAGCAAAATGGAGTTGCAAAAAGAATGAATAGAACACTGATGGAAAAGGAAAGAAGCATGCTCAGTGGTACCGGGTTAGGAAAAGAATTCTGGGCAGAGGCAGTAGAGACTGCATGTTACTTAGTTAACAGATCACCTTCATCAGCGTTGGAGGATAAGACCCCACATGAGGTATGGACTGGCAAGAAACCCTCTCTTTCACATCTAAGGGTATTTGGATGTGATGCATATGTACATGTTCCAAAGGAGAAAAGGACCAAGTTGGATAATAAATCTGAAAGGTGCATCTTTATTGGGTATAAGGATGGTTTAAAAGGTTACAAGCTTTGGAACCTGGAAACAAGGAAGGTTGTGTACAACCAAGATGTGGTGTTTAGAGAGGTGAAAGATGTTGTTAAACATGAAATCATACCAAAGGAACCTGAGAAGATAGAGTTTGAGCTAAAGGAGGATGAATCAGACTCTACAACAGAAGAAGACTCGGAAGATGAAGAGCCACAAACTCCAGCTTTGAGAAGATCAGTTCGGGAAAGAAGGCAACCAGAAAGGTATAGTCCATCTACTTTCTGTTCAGGTTTTGCCTTAACTATAACTGATGATGAACCCAGAACTGTCAGGGAGGCAGTAGATTCAGAGGATGGAAAACTCTCGAAGGAGGCCATGGTTGATGAAATGGCATCCTTGCACAAAAATGATGCATGGGATCTGGTGGAGTTGCCAGCTGGAAGGAAGCCCATTGGGAGCAAATGGGTGTTTAAGAAGAAGATGAATGTAGAAGGCAAGGTGGAGAAATACAAAGCTTGGTTGGTAGCGAAAGGTTATTCCCAGGTGCCGGGAATTGATTTTGGTGATATTTTTTCTCCTGTTGCCAAGGTTACTTCTATTAGATTACTTTTATCTGTTGATGCTGCATTTGATTTTGAGATAGAACAGATGGATGTGAAGACATCTTTTCTTCACGAGGATCTAGAAGAGGAGATCTACATGAAGCAACCTGAAGGCTTTATGGTGAAGGGTAAGAAAGAACTAGTATGCAGGTTGAAGAAGTCTCTGTATGGGTTAAAACAGTCACCAAGGATGTGGTATCAGAAATTTGATACCTATATACGGGGACTTGGCTTCACCAGAAGCAAGGAGGATCACTGTTTTTATTTTAAATTAATTGGTGACCGTGTTATTTATTTGGTCTTGTATGTGGATGATATGTTGTTGATTGGAAATGACAAAGAAATTATCCAAGATTTGAAGACCCAACTGTTCTCCAAATTCGACATGAAGGATCTGGGTGCCGCAAACTATATTTTGGGCATGGAAATTAAGAGAGATCGGGCAAAGAGGAAGCTCTGGTTAAACCAGAGGAAGTATGTCGAGACTATATTGCAGAGGTTCAATATGCAGGATAGTAAACCGGTGAATGTTCCTATTCATGTAGGTGTAAAGCTGTCCGCTGAACAGTGTCCCAAGACACAAGAAGAAGAGGATTATATGTCCCGTGTTCCATATGCAAGTGCAGTGGGTAGCCTGATGTATGCAATGGTCTGTACTAGACCAGACATTGCACATGCAGTGGGAGTATTGAGCAGGTTTATGTCAAACCCAGGGAAGGAGCATTGGACAGCAGTGAAGCGGGTTTTCGGATATTTACGTGGCACTAGTGATTATGGCTTGTGCTACCAGGGAAGACCAGGATTGGAAAGAATGTTGGACATTCGTGGTTTTGTTGATGCAGACTGGGCTGGAGATCTGGACCAAAGAATATCTACAAGTGGGTATGTGTTTAGCCTATTTGGAGGCGTAGTCAGTTGGATGAGTAAAAGACAGTCTGTAGTGGCTCTTTCAACTACAGAGGCAGAATACATAGCAGCCACTCATGCAAGCAAGGAAGCAGTTTGGTTGCAAATATTGTGTTCAAGTATGGGGTTGGTACAACAAGCTATAAGGATATACCGTGATAGCCAAAGTGCAATTTTCTTGGCTAAGAACCCTGCTTATCATTCAAAGACAAAGCACATTGATGTTCAATATCACTTTGTTAGAGATATGGTTGAGGCTAAAAGGGTGTTGCTGGTAAAGGTGGACACTTTCAAGAATGTTGCAGATGCATTAACAAAGTCTGTGAGCACTCAGAAGTTCTCTTGGTGTAGAGAAACAATGGGTGTTGAAGAATTGGGCCAATGACTAAGCTCTCTTGTGACCCCCTGTGGTAAAGGTGGACACTCTGAAGAATGTTGTAGATGCATTGACGAAGTCTGTGAGCACTCAGAAGTTCTCTTGGTGTAGAGAAATAATGGGTGTTGAAGAATTGGCCCAATGACTAAGCCCTCCTGTGGCCCCTTGTGGAAAGAAAACAACAAGTGGGAGACTGTTGGGTATGTGTTATATTCTTTCCACGTAATCACATGCGCGGGGGTAAGAGGGGGCGATAGCCCACTTTGCGCCGGGTGCAATGGGGGGTCACAGTGGGGGCGTAGCCCACCCCATCGTGGTCCGGTATGTCATCGTGAAAATTTTTTGGTCCTTAATTTCCGGCGGGTAGTCCGCATCCATGGTTTTGTGCACGGTTTTTCACATGGTATTGGGGTACGATGGTTTTCGGCCCCTGGTAATTTTGTAGATCCAGTCAAGGGAACTAAGGTTATGTTCTAATCCAAGGTTTATGGATTGGGGTTTATGTATGCTTCGGCATGTATATATATGTGTTGTAACACTAAAAGGAATATAATGGAAAATCAAGCTGGTTGTCCCAATTTGGGATCCAGGGGAAAATCTCTGTGTTTATCTGTTTTATGTTTTATGATCTTGCTATTGTTTATTTTCTGTTATAAGATTCGTGTGTAGATAATTTCTCTTCAGGGTTAAAACCTACACCCCATGGTGTAGTGAAATTTGTCTTGTGTTGATCATCTGGATGTACCAACACCTAATTGTAACCTGACAAGCCATCAAGCAGAGATATCCTTTTGGAGCCTACTGTTGAGCCTCAAAATTGTGCTTTCTTTCATTCCATTTTACCTCATTTTCCTTTGTCCATTGCTATCCTAGACCCAATTGATCAATGAATATAGTTAAAATTACTTCTAGAATGATTTACATGACTGACTTGCTAAGTTTTGTGATTTTTCCATTGTAAAGCATTTTGACCGGAACTAGCTGCAGAATGCAGACATTCCGTAGCTAACCGGCGATTCTGCAACTGCCTTCACGTTTGAGTATGTTCCAGGTGGCCTCTCAAGAAAAACCGCATATGGGCATGATCCACGTCATGTCTACATTGTTCGGTTGCTCATCATGGAGGAAGAAACGAATTCTGGGTACGGTTTTGGAACGTGGGAACACATTTAGGAAAGCAGACTTCTATTAGGACTGTCTCAGTCTAGATGTCTTTTTCCTCTTCACACAGCCACTTCAAGAGTCCTAATGTGATTCCGATAAGGAAAGAAAGTGTTCCTGAAATTGTTGCAAGTCTTGTTATGTGCATTTGCTATATAAACACTTGGGAAACCGAGAGCTATGTTAGATTTTATGCTAGATTTCATTTCAGATTTTTCTTAGATTCTGTGCTACATTTCTGAAGACGCAGAGTGCTATGTTCAAGTTATTTCATCTTTAATGAAGCAGACAGTGTTGTTTTGAAAGCGTTGATTTAAATTGGAGTTGAATTCCGTCAGGTGGTAGAGGGCCCCTGCCTCTTGCACGGATTTATTTGCGTAAATTAGATAAGTATTCTAGCTGCCTTTATGTCTTTGAATTTGAATTAGTAGTTGTTTTAATTAGCTACTGTAGTTGTACTCATTCTAACTCTTCCACAAGAAGAAGCTCTTCCAAAAGATTATAATGATGAATGAGAAATAGCTATAGTATTGTAGGATTTGAATTTGAATTCATAGTTGTTTTAATTAGCTACTGTAGTTGTACTCATTCTAACTCTTCCACAAGAAGAAGCTCTTCCAAAAGATTATAATGATGAATGGGAAAAGGCTATAGTATTGTAGGATTTAGTTGTAGTTTTTGTTGTTCACTATCACAGTTACACTTGTTCTAATCACTCTTCCAAGAAACTATTAAGATGTTCAAGACATCACCGTGATAATGAATGATTTAGTTGTGTGTTTGCACTAAGTACCATCTCTGTTCTTGCTCTTAAACGCTTGTCCAAAACATCATAATGACGAGTAGGATATGGATATGATATCTTAGTTTTTCATTGCTTTTCGTCCTTTATGTTTGCATTTGCACTCAATTACACAGTCAGAATTGTTCTAACTCTTCCAAAAGAAGGAACTCTCCCAAAATATCAACAATGATGGAAAAACAGACTGTATAATTTCATAGAATAATGCATGATAGTATAGTTAGGATACTCCGGATTTTAATTGCACTTAACTCATATTCAGTTACTTTGTTTTGAGTTTGATGATGACTTGTAGTTCAGCATTGTTCTAGATTAGTGGCATCTTAAGTTCATTCTTAGATTAACTCATTGCACTTGCACTTCACATTCAGATTGTCATCCACTGCACAATAGATTACTTCAGTTGTTAAGATTAACAAGATAGCCTTCATTATTTACAAACATATTCTTGTTCTAAGATCTACAATTGATCCATAACCATATGAACAGAAGACAACATCACTATAAGGCCTGAAGTATCTCTGCAATTTCCTTATCATTTCATAAACAGAGCCCTCCCTCAAAAGATTACCTTGAAAAGAAATCAATAACTCTTGAGTAAGGTCTTGTGACATTCAATTAAATTGCAGAATAGAGTTAGGAACTAGTCCTAGAACAGAAGATCTTAGGAGGTATCAATGTTTTTCCTCCAAATCTGTTTCAAATCTCTAGTCAAGGACAAAATGTTGTATCATTGTAAGATTAGTTGTTTAACTGTTTAGTTAGAGGATTTGCATAGTTAGTGATCATTTCTCAAGTTTAGTTTGTGTTTTGAATCATTTTCTTAAAAGTCATTATCAAGCTTTGCTTTTACTTAGTCATAGTTTAGATTTGATTCTGCCTCAGTGTTTCAAATTGCATTTACCATTTGACATCAACCAATTAGGCTTAACTCTGTTTTTAATCACCAGCTCCTTTCCATTAGCTTTCTAGGCATTTTCCTTGTGAACATAAAACCACCAAAAGACCAAAAACATCATAAATCATCACAAAAGACCAAAAACATCACAAAACACTACACACAACGCATTAGGAAACAAGCACCTAGGTACATACAATACACTTCACTTCAGCAGTTTGCCAACCCTGGTTGACAATTAAATGAGCTCAGTTTAGGAGACTAGATTGAGACCAAACATTTTGGCGTCGTTGCCGGGGAAGTGAAAACTAGGTAATCTTTGTTTCTTAGCATCCAAAAACAATTTTATGCGTAGAGAGAGAGATTCAAGGGGAATATTTATAAGCAGCAGAGGCAGAAGTTTGATTTCTAGAACACCACTTGTTTCATCTAGATCCAGAGCTAGTATACCTTCAACTCAAACCCATCTTCCATCCTCTTCTGATCCTGGACTTCTAGAAGATCTAAGGTCAACTATTCCATTAGAGAAACCTTCCACTTCATCCACTGAACCTGCCATAGAAGAAAATCTAAAACTCTTGTTGGGGACACAAACCTTTCCACTTCCACAGGAGAGTCAACCATGGCAGAAGAAGGAGGAGGTGGAGTTTTTAATGGAGAAAACACACTATTTGGAGGTAGAGGTAGAGATAGAGGAGAAGGAGGTAGAGGTGCAAATGGAGGAAGAGGTAGAATAGGAAGCTCTTTTGGGTTCCCTATACTTGATGAAGAAACCAATACAACCATGAAAAACATTTCACCCTCTGTCCTTCCAAACTTCTGAACTTAAAGTTAGAAGATCCACGAAAATTCTTTCTCAATTTGAAGTCTTTTATTATCAAGACATTTACAAGATGCTCAAAAACTGAAATTATTTCCTTCAAATTTGAAGGGAGCAGCATTGAAGTGGTTTATGAGTCTAATCGGTAGTTCTATTAGAACATGGGAAGACATGAAACAAGCATTTCTAGAGAGATACTTGGATTATTGTATGCCGGTTAATCATAAGGAAGAAGTGTTCAAGATGTTACAAAAAGAAGATGAAAACTTAGAAGATTTGTTGGAAAGATTTAATTACAACATCAAAAGGGAAAAAATGGAAAATATAGATCAAGACACCTTAAAAGCTCTTTTGTTGAAAACAATTAGGGATGAATGGTTGGATATTCTTAACATGATGGGAAAAGGGGATATATCACAACTGACATTACTTGAGATATCTGAGTTATGTGTCAACCTTTCAAGAGGGAAATCTAAAAATGTCAAAGGTCCAAGAGATCCTGCTCTTGCAAGGGCAAGTAAATCTGCTTCTGGGACAGTAAGTAGATCAGAAATAGGACACATGCTTGATGACTTTAAATCTGATATCTTAGGGAGTCTTAGTGAACAAATAGACACCCTTAAGATACAAAAAAAGCAAAAGGCTGAATCTGATGCTTTGGCAATCTTTTGTCCCAAATGTAGAAAGAAACATGCCTTGAGAGAGTGTCCTTTAGATGTAAAAGTTGTAGAGACCTGTGTCATTTGTTCTGAAAAACATGAAACCAAGAATTGTCCTTCTCTTCCTGGTCTCAAAGCTGTCTTTCAAGAAGAAACTCCTACGGACTCCACAGAATCTCTTAACTTTGTATCTAGAAGACCTTGGCAGGGACCTCAGACACAAGGATTCCATGATCAAATGTATAATCAACCTCCACCTTGGAATTCTTGGCAGCAACCTTGGCCCCAATTTCAAAATCAATCTCAATATTGGGCACAAGGATCACAAAGTCCCTATGGAAGATACTCTCCATACTATCAGTATCCACCATATCCACATTTTTATCCTCAAAATCCTCAACAAAATTTTCCTCAAAATCTTCAACAAAATCCTCAACAACATCATCAGAACCAACCACATCAAAATCAACCACTTCCATTACCATTCCCTGAAAAATCCAATCAATTTCCAACTCAACCCATACCAAACCCCAATAATAAAAACCCTCAGAATACATACATGATAGTAGGTCAACAGTTTCCAACTTCTTTAATTACTCCTCTAGACCTTAGTGATGTTCAACTTAGGTCTGGAAAGATACTTTAAAGGAGGAAACCTTCTGTGATCATACAAGAACAAGATAATTCTGAGGAAGACTCTCTACCGGTGAATAAAAGTCTTGAGGAAGACACATCCTTTCAAGACCCAAACACTGAAAAACTAAAACAAAATGATCCAATAAATCCAACTCCTGTATTAGAGCAACCATCCACATCTACTTCTATACCTCCCTTTCCGGAAAGATTACAAATTGATAGAGGTGTAGAAAAAAAAATCATGGTGCCTAATTATGATTTCTTAGATGAATTGAGAAATGTTTGCATTAAAATTCCATTATTGCAAGCCATCAAGGAAGTCCCAATTTTAGCCAAAACAATAAAGGAGTTGAGTATGAAGACAACAAAGAAAAGAATAAGAGAAACCAAGAAAATTCAACTGGTAGGACAAATAGCAGATATTATGATGGGTAAGATTACTATTCCAAAGTACCTTGACCTAGGAAATCCAGTTGTCAAAATTCACATTAATGGAATTGAAATTCAAAACACACTCATTGACTTAGGAGCAGCAATAAATATCATGAGTAGACAAATCATGGACAAACTGAAACTTCCTAATCTTCTCTTTACACCCACACTATTACAATTAGCAGATAGATCTGTGATCAGACCAGATGGGGTAATAGAAGACATTCCGGTGTCCCTAGACTCTTGGGAGTACCCTGTGGATTTCATGATCCTGACACCCAAGAATAATATAGGAGGCCATCCTGTTATACTAGGAAGACCTTGGTTGGCTACAGCTGATGCTTTTATTAGTTGTAGGTCCGGTGATATGTATATTTCTGATGGTAGTTCAACAAAGAAATTCACTTTATATCTTCCAGCTAGGACAATTACAGATCTAGATGACACTCAATGGATAGAGGATGAAGAATATTTACAACCACTCTTCACAATTTCAGAAATTAGTGAAGATAATCAAATTCTGAATACTCTAGAAAAATTTGAATCCTCTCCAGAACACAAACATGAATAATTTCAAGAGGGATCCAATATTGAGTTTTTGTCATCTAGGCAGATGTCTCTTCATTCTATGGACAAATTTGGCAGCTCTACAAGTGAAATTTTTCCAGGCAAAACCTTGAATATAAACAAAAACCTAGAAAAATCTCAACAAGAAGAGTTAATCAAAGTATTACAGAGACATTCTTCTGCATATGCATGGGAATACACTGACATGAAAGGGATAAGTCCCAAGACTTGTACTCATCACATCTATATAGAGACAAATTGCAAACCAATCAGACAGCCTCAAAGACGGATGAATCCAAATCTTAGGGAAATTGTTAAGGAAGAATTGCAAAAATTGTTAAATGTTAATTTCATCTATCCTATTTCAGATAGTCAGTGGGTTTCTCCTTTGGTAATTGTGCCAAAGAAAAATGGAAAATGGAGGGTGTGTGTTGACTACCGAGAATTGAATAAAGCTACTCTTAAAGACCATTTTCCTTTACCTTTCATAGATCAAGTATTAGATACATTAGCTAGCAAAAAGTACTTTTCATTCCTAGATGGGTTTAGTGGTTACAATCAAATCCAAGTAGCACTTGAAGACCAAGACAAAACCACATTCACCTGTCCTTGGGGTACCTATGCTTACCGAGTATTTCCATTTGGATTATGCAATGCACCTGCAACATTCCAAAGGGAAGTATTAGGAATTTTTTCGGATCTAATACATGACTGTGTAGAGGTGTACATGGATGATTTCATGGTTTATGGGGACACATTTGAAGAGGCTTTAGAAAACTTGGAAAAAGTCTTAAAAAGATGTCAAGAAGCAAACCTTTCACTTAGTCATGAAAAATGTTTTATAATGTTTACTGAAGGTATTGTTTTAGGGCACCACATTTCAGGGGATGGGAATAGAGTTGATGAGGCAAAAGTTGAAGTCATTTCTAACCTATCCATTCCAAGTTGTCAAAGAGATGTTACAAGTTTTCTAGGATTTACAGGGTATTATCGGAGATTTATAGAAAACTTCACCAAAATAGCATCTCCTCTCTTCAAATTACTCACCAAAGATTGTGAATTTAAGTGGACTTCTGATTGCCAGTTAGCTTTTGAAACCCTGAAAACCAAAATTTCTGAAGCACCTATATTAAGAGGACCTAACTGGAAGTTACCTTTTCATATCTCGACAGATGCTTCTGATACAGCTCTAGGAGCAGTATTGGGACAAAAAGATTTAATTCCCTATGCCATCTATTATATCAATAAAAATTTGACTCCTGCAGAGTTAAACTATACTGTAACTGAAAAAGAGTTTTTAGCCGTTGTTCATGCCATAAACAAATTTAGACACTATATAAAAGGCTATGAAAATTTTATTCACACTGATCATTCTGCAATTAGATACCTAATGAACAAATCAATTACTAATGGCAGAGTTATAAGATGGTTGTTACTCTTACAAGAATTCAACATTACTATTCTAGATAGGCCTAGAAAACAAAACACAGTAGCTGATTTCCTATCTAGACTCCAAAATATCAAAGATGACACTCCGGTTGAAGATCAATTTCCTGATGAATATCTTTTTGCAATTTCTACTCAAACTCCATGGTTTGCTGATATTGCTAATTATTTAGTTTTAGGAAAATTTCCTTCAATAATGAATGCAAGGGATAAAAGAAAAATCATTAATGATAGTGCAAAATATTCATGGGTTGCTAATGAGTTGTACAAGACAGGTCCATATTTGATCATTAGAAGGTGTGTTCGTGAAGATGAGATGCCTGAGATTCTCAAGGCATATCATGATGAACCTTGTGGCGGACACTTTGCAGATAAGAGGACAACCTATAAGATCCTTAATTTAGGATATTATTGGCCATCCTTGTTTAAAGATGCTAAAGAGTATGTCAAAAGGTGTGACGGTTGCCAAAGGGTAGGGAAACCTTCTCCTTCAGGTGAGATGCCATTACAACCTCAGGTACATATTGAACCTTTTGAAAAATGGGCTTTGGATTTTGTAAGACCTATTAGTCCTCCATCAAGACAAAAGAAATATATATTAGTTTGCACTGATTATGTTACTAAATGGGTAGAAGCTAAACCATTACTTGTTGCTAATGAATCATCTGTAGTTAATTTTCTTTTTGAGGATATTTTTACTCTTTTTGGTGTCCCAAGGGAAATTGTTACAGATCAAGGAGCTCAATTTACATCAAGGCTAGTGGAGCAAATGATGGAGAAGTACAAAATCAGACATAGAAAAACTACTCCTTATCATCCACAAGCAAATGGTCAAGTGGAATCTACTAATAAAGTCATTGAAGGAATCCTAACAAAGACTGTTCATCTACATAGAAGAGATTGGGTAGATAGGCTTTCTGAAGCCTTGTGGGCCTATAGAACTACATGGAGAAACACAACAGGCCATACTCCTTATGAGCTTGTTTATGGAAAGCAAGTTTTGTTTCCCATAGAGTTCCAAATTCAAACCTTCAAGATGGCAGTTCAACTAGGACTTGATTTAACGGAGGCACAAAAGCATAGACTGGAGAAAATTAATGAATTGGATGAGATCAGACAAGATGCAGTTCAGAAAACAAGTCTAGTCCAACAGCAAAGGGCTAGATGGCATGACAAGTACATCAAGGAGAAGAAATTCAAAGAGGGAGACTGGGCTCTCTTGTTTGATTCAAAATTCAAGGATTTTCAAGGGAAATTTCAGACACATTGGCTTGGGCCATATGAAATTGTTCAAATTTTTGATAATGGGGCAGTAAAAATCAGAACTATAGATGAAGAAGAGGTCACTTTTCTTGTGAATGGTCATCGATTGAAGTTATATCATAAACCACTCTCAAGAGAAGAGTTTGTCAAGAAGTTCCAAGAAAGCAATGATGTGAAGTTAATGAAGAAGAGTTTCTCTTCTTCATCAACTTGATTAAATTTTCTGAAGTATTTCTCTTAAAAAAATAAATAAATAAATAAAGGTATAAACATGAAAACCAATCATTGATTGGCATGTTTATACAGAAAAGATAGGGTGAAAATCAGAGTCTCTCTGACACTCTAACTTTTCCCATTTTTGTTTTTATAAGCAGCTGTTACAAAAATCATAAGTTCATCCATAGTGCTTATGATCTATCTCATTTCATTTCACTCCATTCACTTATTCATCCATACTCCATTTCATTCCATCATTCATATTTCACTTCATTCCACATATCATTCATCTCATTCCATCCTTCATCCATCTCATTTTCATGTCAAAATACAAAATTTGATGTCTTGCTGTAAGTGAATAAAACATGTCATGAATTGCAGTACAGTTCTTATGTTCTTTCACTCCATTTCATAAACTGAATCCATTCCATTTCATCATCCACTTCATACATATCATAATCCATCATCCATCTTCATTCATACCATATAAAATTTCACCCATATTCCAAAAACACTCCATTCCATGATTAAAATGCTCTACAGGAACATTCTGCAGCTCAACAGACATTCTGCAGCTGATCAGCCTTTCTGCAGCCAGACAGTCTTTCCGCAGCTACAAATCCTGAAGGCATCAATCAGTAGACATTAGAATTGCAACAAAATGACCCAGTGTATCCATGAATCAAAAGCATCAAGAAGATTATGAAGACTCTTCCAAAGGTGAACAAAGAAGACAAAGACTACAAAAAAATCAAATGAAAGGCAGAGGTAACAAGTTTAAATTATAATGGCATTTCATTAAATTTTAGCATAGTTTTAGTTATGGATTGTTCGAAAAGGTTGTTTTAATTATTTTTATTGATCAAGACCAATAAACCCTCCACAGACTTTGGATTAAAATCTCTCATTTCAAATTCCATATCCAACATCATTTAAGCGGTTAAAATGGTCGAGGTATTTGAATTCTTCACGTCTCTTAACCAAATCATTCAATGATGATTCTCTTTGCCGTTGTAAAAATCTCCGTCGTCTCTTCAATCATTAATTCATTCCCTCCACCTCACTCCACTACTTCATTCCGTGACCACTGCCATCACTCCATTCTGTAGCCGGCATTTCATTCCGTAGACAGAGATATTCTTATCACCGAGAGGAGAGCAAAAGGATATCAGTTTGAATAGCATTGAGCATTATCATTGTAAACGCAGAGCAGAGAAAAAGGGTAAATTCAGAGGTATAGCAGCGTGAGAATTTGAAGCCATTTGATTCCGTGGGCAGACAAAGTATCACTGTGGGCAGAGATTGAGCATTATCACTATAAACACAGAAGTATAGCAGAGAAGAATTTGAAGTCATTTGTCACCGGGAGACAGAGGTGTAGCATTGAAGAATTTGAAGCCATTTGTTACCAAGAGACAGAGATATAGCAGTATGGGAATTTGAAGCTATTTGCCACCGAGAAACAGAGGTATAGTAGTGTGGGAAATTTGAAGCCATTTGTCACTGTCAAACAGAGACATATCAGTCCAAAGTTCAATTGTCAACAGAGGCATATCAGCCCGAAGTTTTGAAGCTGTTTTCATTATCAACCAGAGGTATATCAGCTCGAAATTTGAAGTTGTTGCCACTATCAATCATAGGTATGTCATTCCGAAGTTTGAAGCCATTTTCATTAAGAACTTGAAGCCATTTCAATTCGAAGGTGAAAGTCATTGTTTTTGTGGGTAGAAGAGTGTTAATTTGAACATTGAAGAAACAATCATGGGTTTCATTGTAAGAACTGAACCAGTGGGTTCAAAATATTTAGAAGGCTACCCTCAATGCAAAGAAATGTTACAACAAATAGGATGGCTTCAATTTTTGGAGAAATTTAATGGCTTCCACAAGGAAGTCACTAAAACATTTGCAAGATCATTCCAAGGAACTGAAGTTGAAGTGGGAGATGTCAAATTTACTGTCACTGAAGTTTTCATTGCAGAGGCTACAGGGTTGCTCAGAACTGGAGAGAGATGGTTCAAAAAAAGAGAATTCCACAATGAATCCTGGAAGAAAATTTTAAAATCACCAGGTATGGATGTCACTGTATTTAAGAAAGGAATTCCCAGTTCTGCATTGAAAAATAAATGGAGAAACATACTACTTCTTCTGCAAAAATTTATTACATGTGAGGGTAGATATGGGACATTTTATGTCTACCACATTAGATTGATAATGCATTTTTTGGGGGAAGACCTAAACCTACCTTACTTCTTGCTTCAAAGCTTGAAAAAGATGGCTTCCTGTGTTCAAAGAAGGGTTCAATTTTTAGAGACAACTTTATATCATCATGGGTTGGTTAAAATTTTGATTGAACATCATTTAACCAAAACAAATGATACATGGGACGATTTCTTGATAAGAAATCATTTTGAAGAGCCAAAAGAACCCTCACCGGAACCACAGCCTACAAAGAGAAGTAGAAAATGGAGGGCTTCAAAAGTTGAAATTGACAAAACAGTCCAAGAGAGCAGTGAGGAAATCATTTTAGAGAAGTTGACCCAAATCAAGAGGCAACTTAAGAAAGAGAAGGTAATCAAGAAATCTGCCACAGAGAAAGGAGAGGGATCCTCTCAGCCAAGGAGAAGCCACAGACTAAAGGGAAAACTAAAGAAAACACTAATCAAACAGACAGGGGTAATTAATATAGAAGATGAAGAAACATCCATTGAAGAAGATGTTGAAGAGGATTTTAATGAAGGAACCCCTGAAATTGACCCTGCTCAACAAGAAATTTATGACTATGTGGAAACTTTGGAAAGGAGAGCTTTAGAAAGCAGAGAGAGAACCCCCAGTCCTCCACTGTCTGAAATAGATATATTAAGAAGGGATAGGTATGAGTTGGAAATACTTAACAGACACATCAAAAATGAGAATGAAATTCTCAAAGATCAAGTCAAGCTCAAAACTGATATGAACTCAACCTTATCCCTACATATAGACAAAGTGGAGAAGACCAATGAAAAGTTGAAGAAAAGGAACAAGAAGCTAATCAGGGCACTCACCAACCTAAGGTTCAAACTTGTTATCAGAAAACCCAGAAGATCTCTAGCTTCCAGACAAAGGAGAAGGAGAGGATTAGATGTTCTTGCAGAAGCCTCTGAGTTCATAGGATAATTTTCATGAGGACATGCAAGGAGTCAGCAGTGGGGGTATGTTGAGCCTCAAAATTGTGCTTTCTTTCATTCCATTTTACCTCATTTTCCTTTTTCCATTGCTATCCTAGACCCAATTGATCAATGAATATAGTTAAAATTACTTTTATAATGATTTACATGACTGACTTGCTAAGTTTTGTGATTTTTTCCATTGTAAAGCATTTTGACCGGAACTAGCTGCAGAATGCAGACATTCCGTAGCTAACTGGCGATTCTGCAGCTGTCTTCACGTTTGGGTATGTTCCAGGTGGCCTCTCAAGAAAAACCGTATATGGGCATAATCCACGTCATGTCTACATGGTTCGTTGCTCATCATGGAGGAAGAAACGAATTCTGGGTACGGTTTTGGAACGTGGGAACACATTTAGGAAAGCAGACTTCTATTAGGACTGTCTCAGTCCAGATGTCTTTTTCCTCTTCACGCGGCCACTTCAAGAGTCCTAATGTGATTCCGATAAGGAAAGACAGTGTTCCTGAAATTGTTGCAAGTCTTGTTATGTGCATTTGCTATATAAACACTTGGGAAACCGAGAGCTATGTTAGATTTTATGTTAGATTTGATGCTAGATTTTGCTTAGATTCTGTGTTACATTTCTGAAGACGCAGAGTGCTATGTTCAAGTTATTTCATCTTTAATGAAGCAGACAGTGTTGTTTTGAAAGCGTTGATTTAATTTGGAGTTGAATTCCGTCAGGTGGTAGAGGGCCCCTGCCTCTTGCACGGATTTATTTGCATAAATTAGATAAGTATTCTAGCTGCCTTTACGTTTTTGAATTTGAATTAGTAGTTGTTTTAATTAGCTAATGTAGTTGTGCTCATTATAAATCTTCCACAAGAAGAAGCTCTTCCAAAAGATTATAATGATGAATGGGAAATAGCTATAGTATTGTAGGAATTGAAGTTGAATTCATAGTTGTTTTAATTAGCTGTTGTAGTTGTACTCATTCTAACTCTTCCACAAGAAGAAGCTCTTCCAAAAGATTATAATGATGAATGGGCAAAGGCTATAGTATTGTAGGATTTAGTTGTAGTTTTTGTTGTTCACTATCACAGTTACACTTGTTCTAATCACTCTTCCACAAGAAGAAACTCTTCCAAGAAACTATTAAGGAGTCCAAGACATGACCGTGATAATGAATGATTTAGTTGTGTGTTTGCACTAAGTACCATCTCTGTTCTTGCTCTTAAACGCTTGTCCAAAACATCATAATGACGAGTAGGATATGGATATGATATCTTAGTTTTTCATTGCTTTTCGTCCTTTATGTTTGCATTTGCACTCAATTACATAGTCGGAATTGTTCTAACTCTTCCAAAAGAAGGAACTCTCCCAAAATATCAACAATGATGGACAAACAGACTGTATAATTTCATAGAATAATGCATGATAGTATAGTTAGGATACTCCGGAGTTTAATTGCACTTAACTCATATTCAGTTACTTTGTTTTGAGTTTGATGATGACTTGTAGTTCAGCATTGTTCTAGATTAGTGGCATCTTAAGTTCATTCTTAGATTAACTCATTGCACTTGCACTTCACATTCAGATTGTCATCCACTGCACAATAGATTACTTCAGTTGTTAAGATTAACAAGACAGCCTTCATTATTTACAAACATCTTCTTGTTCTAAAATCTGCAATTGATCCATAACCATATGAACAGAAGACAACATCACTATAAGGCCTGAAGTATCTCTGCAATTTCCTTATCATTTCATAAACAGAGCCCTCCCTCAAAAGATTACCTTGAAAATAAATCAATAACTCTTGAGTAAGGTCTTGTGACATTCAATTAAATTGCAGAATAGAGTTAGGAACTAGTCCTAGAACAGAAGATCTTAGGATGGTATCAATGTTTTTCCTCCAAATCTGTTTCAAATCTCTAATCAAGGACAAAATGTTGCATCATTGTAAGATTAGTTGTTTAACCATGTAGTTAGAGGATTTGCATACTTAGTGATCATTTCTTAAGTTTAGTTTGTGTTTTGATTCATTTGCTTAAAAGTCATTATCAAGCTTTGCTTTTACTTAGTCATAGTTTAGATTTGATTCTGCTTCAGTGTTTCCAATTGCATTTGTCATTTGTCACCCATCAATTAGGTTTAACTCTGTTTTTAATCACCAGCTCCTTTCCATTAGCTTTCTAGGCATTTTCCTTGTGAACATAAAACCACAAAAAGACCAAAAACATCATAAATCATCACAAAAGACCAAAAACATCACAAAACACTACACACAACGCATTAGGAAACAAGCACCTAGGTACATACAGTACACTTCACTTCAGCAGTTTACCAACCCTGGTTGACAATTAAATGAGCTCAGTTTAGGAGACTAGATTGAGACCAAACAGCTTTCCCGTGAAGGCTGGACACAATATGGTCCTTCACACCTTCCAACAGAATTCTTCTCGTCTTTGTTGTCTTCTTTTACCATGCGTCAATTAATTCAGCATCGCTAGATCCCGGCTTAGGAACATCGCTATTATCTAATCTTATTTTAAGATTTCCACTATTATTTACAATATTCTTTAGGAGATCTAAATTGGAGGATAGGTGCAAAATTTATAGTTGTTCCTTTAAGCGAAGGGTCATAGCCATTCGGGTAGGGCGACATGAATATTAAGAGGTTGACTTACAACTTTGGAGGAAAAAAAAACAAATTCAAATTAAATTAATATTTGCAACATAATAACATGACTTGAATCCATGAAGGGTTGTATTTAGGATTGTTTTCCCGCCATTAAATTATGTCTAAATAGGAATTCCAAGCCCATAAATAATAATATTTGTTTATCCAATTTTTAATTTTCTCATTGGGGCAAGACGAGTTTATTTTTGGGTAGTTGGTTTTCTCATGGGAAATCCATCCCATAGTTGCCCCAAATTTCAACAATTTGTGTACAAGGTTAAAACCTTCACCAGTGGTTAGGTTTGACTCTCTCAACTCTTAACTAGAGTTATAATATAGGCTCTTATAGATTCTCCTCAACATAATCATGTGGATATCCCCTTTCTCATAAAAAATGGTGGCTGACATGGCATACTCTCGAATTATGGTGACCAAAATAAGAAGGTCAAATTCCGAGTGGCATAAATTTTGCATACATAATTCATTTGAGGTGATTCTTGCACTGTTGTAAATTTATTTTTGTGTAGAATAGGAAAAAAGCTTCTACATTCAATCGGAAAAATTTTACCCCCCAAAAATGTCATTTGATTCCTCAAATGCTCCCAGAAGGCTTTCGACCCCAATTTTCCAAATTGGGTCCCACTAGTAAAAATGGTCACGTGCGCTGGTTTAATTAATTCACTCCACTCTCACTAGTGTATCATTCAGTTAGACTAGATACAACTAGCTCAACTGAGTCTAACTGAGTTAAACTAAATACAACTCCATAAATTACTCTTCCAACTCTGTCATAACTGTGCCACTTTAGTTCTAACTGAGTCCTCCATGCATGAACCACCAGTTGCCCTTGGGAATTGCGTAATTCCCTCAATCCATTGATTTTCCAAATATGTGCACCGAATCAAAGTGCTCCAAGAGAATAACTTGTTTTTTAGAGTCTGATTATTATTAAGAGCTAATAATAATCGACGATCTATAAATAGACTTCGCCCAATATTCTAAAAACAGAATTTCATCTATTTTTCCAACTTGATCAACCATCCACAAATCGCATCCTGCAACTTCTGAAATATGATCACCATGTCTAAAAATAGACTTGCGCCAAAAATAGCCTGCGGGCCCACTTAGTGAAGGTGACTCTTTTCACTAAGATCATCATCTTGTTGAATCTCAACACTATCTCAATGGTCTGAGGTTCTGTCCTGCAGTCTGAAGAATAATTAGCCAATAAAATTCCGAGGCACAGTAGGTATGCTTTTCTTTAGAAAGTTCTGAACCCTAGGACAGATATACCCCAACAGTTAAATCTTCAAAAACCTTTCTCAGTGTCCTCAGTTCACGAGTTGTGAACTATTGTATTTCTGTGTGATGATCTTCTCCGAATTTGTGGTGAAAAAATGAAGGTTTCGACTTATATTTATAGTGATCTCAGCCTTTAAAGAGAGGACGTGACTGTTGGAGATGAGAGTCGACATATGTATGTTGACTTGGGTTAGCTCGATAAAAAATATATTTTTATGTACTTTAAAATTCGTTATCTCATCAATCGTTGGGAGTTTCAAGACATGTAAGGGATCATTAGAAAGAGGAAAAAATCCTCTTTAAGATGGTTACAACTTATTGTGTAAAGATTCCTCCAAGGTGTCCAAAATACTTTTTCTTTGTGACTGTTCCCGAATTTTTGTGCAAAGGGTGATTAGGATAGAAAGTTCATTAGGGCTCCTTCATTATTACGACTCCAAGTTCTTCATCATAGTGTGTAGCATCCAAGTCATGTCATGTAATAGATTAGTGATATGTCATCCATATGTCAAAGTGAAACATCCATTAATTTTCCATTAATTTACCATCAAAGTAGTTTTTCATCCATTATCCATATTATCAAATGTCATCATATGCCATCAAGTGATCTCCAAGTACGTCATGTCATGCAATCATTGTCCATGTCATCAAATGGTACTCCATTGTCCAAATGATCATCTTAAGCATGGTCATTCATCATCTTCTAGCATCCTATTGCCGTCAATGACAACCTTGCTTAACAATCTCCCCCTTTGTCATTAGATGGAAATATTATTTGTTTTCTCCCCCTTTGACATCAATCACAACGGGGTGTCAATGTGCTCCCCCTGTCATGTTGCTCCCTCTAACATACTATACCCCCGACATGCTTCTTGATTTAATGTGATGCAAGAGAAATGACCCCCATCTTTTGGCAAAAATACTCAAATGCTTCTCATGGAAGGGGTTTTGTAAAGATATCTGCAATTTGTTCTTTTGTATTGACGTATTCCAACCTGATATTTTGTTCAACGACTTGTTCACGGAGAAAGTGGTATTTGATTGGAATATGTTTGGTCCTTGAGTGCATCACCGGATTCTTTGAAAGACTGATGGCGCTAGTATTGTCACAAAAAATAGTAATTGGTTGCTTTGTTCCTATGTTGACATCCTTCAAGGCTTCCTTAATCCATAGAATTTGTGTACAACAATCAGCAGCGGCTATATATTCGACTTCAGCTATAGAAAGGGATATAGATGATTTCTTTTTGCTGAGCCAAGATACAAGACAATCTCCCATAAAGAATGCATTTCCACTGGTGCTTTTTTCGATCATCCACACTTATGGTCCAATCAGCATCAGAGTAAGTTGTCACAATAAGAGTTGAACTCTTAGGATACCAAAGACCGAAATCAGTCGTTCCTTTCAGATATCTGAGAATTCTCTTCACAGCTGCTAGATGAGATTGTTTAGGACTTGATTGAAATCTTTCTACCATTCCAACTGCTTGCATGATATCTGGTCTTGTATCAGTTAATTATAGGAGAGCTCCAATTATTGACCTGTAAAGAGTTGCATCTATGAGAGGGATATCATCATCTTTACTTAATTTACAATATGTGGTCATTGGTGTGCTCATAGCTGCACAATCTTCCATCCCATGTCTTTTAAGCATGTATTTAAGATATTTTTCTTGAGATATAAACATGTATGCAGAGGTTTGAGATATTTGTATCCCAAGAAATTAAGACAACTCACCAATCATTGACATCTCGAATTTTTTGGACATATTTAGAGCAAATTCATTTCTCATTTATTCATATTTGCTAGCAAATATTAGATCATCGACGTAAACAAGAGTGATCAGAAGTTTTTCCTTGTCCATCTTCATGTAGATATTGCTACCTGCCACTCCCTTTTTGAAACCTTCTTGTTGCAGATAGTGATCCAACTTTGCATACCATGCTCTAGGGGCTTGTTTTAATCCATACAAGGCCTTTTTTAGTTTTCATACAAAGTCTTTTCCTTCAGCAAGATAAAATCCTTCTGGTTGCTCCATGTAAACTTCTTCCTTGAGATCTCCATTCAGGAATGCTGATTTTACATCCATTTGATAAACCTTGAATCCTTTTGAGCAAGTAAATGCTAAAAACATTCTTATGGCTTCCATTCAAGCTACTGGTGCAAAGGTTTCTTCGAAGTCAATTCCTTCGATTTGCGAGTATCCTTTACAGAAAATTATGCCTTTATTTCTGATGATTTGTCCATCTTCATTCATCTTGTTTTTTAATACCCATTTGTTCCAATTCTATTTTATCTTTTGGGCGAGGTACCAGTTCCCAAGTATCATTTTTTTTTCGATTTGAGACATTTCTTCTTCCATGGCCTTTATCCAATAAGGATCTTTTCTTGCTTGAGAAAAAATTTCAGGTTCTATTAAATATAATAGAGCAGCATCATCTTTTCTTGGGGTGTTTATCATCCTTCTTCGAGTTTGAATTCCTTCATCTATATTTTTGATGATTTGTTCTTCTGGATGATGTCTTTGAATAAACTTGATCTTAGAGGGATTTTGTGAAGGTTCACTTTGAGCTTCTCCATTCTCCTCTTCTTTTTCAGGTTCTTCTTCTTCACTTTGTTCAAAGAAAGGCTCAACTTCAGGATCTTTAATTCTCTTTTCTGGAAGACCTTCATCAATCTTTACATCAATACTTTCCACTATTCTTCGTAGACGATTGTTGTAACATTTGTAAGCTTTGCTCCTAGTGGAGTATCCAAGAAATATTCCTTCGTCAACTCTAGAATCAAATTTTCCTGGTGATTCATCATTTATTTTTATGAAGCATTTGCTTCCAAAAACCCTAAAATATTTTACTGAAGCAATTCTTTCTTTCCATAATTCATAAGGATTCTTTTCATTATTTGGTCTTAGTTGAGTTCAATTTAAGGTATAAACTACGGTCCCAATTGCTTCTCTCCAAAATTTTGGTTGCAAATCAGTTGTTAGTAGCATTGTCCTTGCCATTTCTTGAATGGTTTGGTTCCTTATTTCAACTACTCCATTTTGCTGGGGTGTCCTAGCAGTAGAGATTTCTCTTTTGATTCCATGCTCTTTACAGAATTCATCAAATTATTTTGAGATGAATTCTCCTCCTCTATCCGTTATAAGACATTTAATCTTAGAATCTTTCTCATTCTCAATGAGAGCCTTAAGACTCTTAAAACATTCAAATGCTTCGGATTTATATTTTATGAAATATATCCACATCATTCTAGTATAGACATCAACAAATAGAGCAAAGTACCTTTCACCTTGAAGAGTTGGAGTTCTAGTTGGCCCACACAAATCTGTATGAATAATTTCCAGAGGTTTTGATGTTGAGAACTCCTTGGTTTTGTGGCTAGATCTGGTTTTCTTTCCATGTTGGCATGGGCCACATACAACTTGATTTGGCTTGCACATTTTTGGAATGTCCCTTACTGCATTAATTTTGTTGATGTTGAGTAGGTTATCAAAACTTGTATGCCCCAATCGCTTGTGCCATAACCAACTTTCATCTGTTTGACTTAAGTAACATTTATCTTCTTGGATTTTACTGAGAATGTAAACATTATCTGGAATTCTTACTCCTTTCGCCACAAGTTCTCCCGAGGATGAGTCTCTTATTTCACAATTTTTTGTACTAAAGACAACATTATGTCCTTGGTCACAAATCTGGCTAACACTTAAGAGATTTTGTTTGAGCCCTTCTACCAACAAGGTATTTTGAGCCTTTCCTAGTCCATTGACAAGGGTAGCAGTTCCTTTTCCAGTGATTTTAGCGGATCCACTTCCAGAGGATACATTTCCATTTTTCTTGTTTAATGAGATGAACTTCTTTTGGTCACCTGTCATATGTCTTGAGCATCCACTATCCACGAACCAATGATTTTCTTCACTATGAGCACATAGAGCTAGGCCACATTTATCAGTTTTGAGATTTACGCTTTTAGCTTTTTCCCTTTTGAGAGGGCAATTTTGTTCATTATGATCATAATTATCACATAATGAGCAAGACGGATCAAACTTAGCCAAAGGATCAAAGGAATTGTAAGTTTTGATTTGTCCTTGCTCTTTAGGACCATGTAGTTGGTTTGTTTGATCATTCAATCTTGGTGCTTCATTCTTATGAGCCTTGCAATGCTTAGCTTGATGCCCAAAGTTTTTACAATTGTAATAATGCCCAAGAAAAATAGTTTGATACCTGTTGTAGTATCCATAGCTTGAACCAACATTCTTCCTTGGAGTTGCTCTTTCTTCAATTCTTGGTTTTGAGATGGGACTTTGTTCCTGACGAGATGACTTTTCTTCTTTTGGATGGCAAGAGAGTATGTCAACATAACTTCTAGCATTATTCTTTGTACTTGATGATTCTCCTTTGAAACTAATTCCAGACTTATCATGTTGAGGTTTTTGAGTATTAAGAATGTTGTCAAGAGCTAGAGAGCTTTGCCAACTCCTTTTGACTTGCTCTAATTCCTTTCTTAGAGATATTATTTCAGCTTCATGTTTTTCACAGATATCATCCTTCTCTTTTAGCTTAATGTTCAAGAAGTCTTCCCTTATTTTTGCTTCCTCTCTTTCTATTTTGAGAGAAATTATCTTCTTTTGTAGATTCTCATTTTCTTCAATGGCACTCATTAGCAAACTATCCATGTTTCTTTCATCTTCCAGTTCTGAGTCATCATCATTTGTAAATGCCATGAATAATGTTTCTTTGCTTCCAACATAATTACTTTCCTCATCTGATTCATCATCACTTTCTTTGTGATGACGCATATTTCTAGTTGATTTCTTTTTTATGACTACAAATTCATCTTCATCAGACTCATCTTGTTTGGAGAAGAAGTTCTTCTTATTAAACCCTTTCTTTTTGTACATCATCCTTTTAGAGTCCTTTTCATCATCATTATCATGTTTATGAGGACATTTTGCAGCGTAATGACCTATTCTTCCACAATTGAAACAAATAAGAGGGTACTTACCTTTTAGCTTAGATCCCCTTTTTAGTCTTCGTACAAATTGAGCTAATTCGTTTTCAGTATTAGATTCATCGTTGTTGTAATTCCATCATTTTCCTTCTTTTGTTGATCTTGAGGCTTTGAAATTTGCTTCTTTGAAAGTTGGACTCCCTTTCCTCATCTCATAGGCAATGAGAATTTCATGAAGTTCATCCATCTTGAGAGTATCTAGGTCCTTCATTTCTTCTACGGCACTTACTTTGGAATCAAATATATCAGGAAGCGATCTCGGGATTTTTTGAACAATAGTGCTTTCTTCAATATTTTCTCCTAGTCCTTTAAGAGAGTTAACCACTTCAGCTACTCGGAGGAAGTATGATACAATATCTTCTTCATCATCCATTTCAGACTCTCGAATTGTCTTCTATAGGTTTGAAGCTTTGCCTTCTTAACTTTGGAGTCCCCATCATATAGGGAAACCAACTTATCCCATACTTCTTTGGCGGAGTCACAATTCATGACTTTCGTAAATTCAGAATCGGTAATTCCACTAGTGATGGAATTTAAAGCTTTGGCATTAGCAATGTAGGCTTTTCTTTCATCTGGATCAATTGGAAGACCGAAGGAAGTTTTGTACCCATCCAAAACAGAGTGCCATACTCCAGGGCCAATAGACATTAGAGAATAGGACATCCTCTTTTTCCAAAAACTAAAATTTGTTCCATCAAAGATAGGCAGTTTCCCTGTTGCTTCTATGTTCTTCATTGTGCCTGAGAATCCTTCTTCCAGCTGTTAGGTTGATAATGAAGAAGCTGGCTCTGAAACCAATTGTTGGAAATACTGAGAGGGGGGTGAATCAATATTTATTTTCAATTGTTAATTATTGTCAGTTAGATTCTTCACAATTAAAGACAGAGAGGTGTATAATAATAACATTAAGGATTGATAATAACTTCAATCCTTTTTCAAAAAATTGTATACAATAGATGAGTGAGGGCACCAACCATTTAATGAAATAGGGAAAAAACATGTTGCCAAGCACCAACTTGGACTTTTATGAGGCTCCGACCTCTAGGGCTTCGACCCTATCTTCTCAAGGCACCAACCTTGTGTTTAGGAGATCCTACTCCAAGGACACCAATCATGTTTTATCTTCTTCTAATAAAGAATGTGGATAGTACTTACTTGAACGTCATAATTCTTCACTGTTTAATACTTCATTTTCAAACCACCAAATGCTCCATTTTCCAAGATCTTCTTGTACAGGCCTCCAACTATCATCAGTTCAATCTTTAAAGTTGATTGTTCATGCCTCCACTATCGAGCTCAGAAGAAACACTAATTTATACTTCAGGTTCATTGTTCTAGTTCTTTCAAAGAATAATTTCATATAATGTTGTCACACACTAATCTGGGCTATCTCCAAAATGACCTATAAGAGACACATAATCGAACTGTGTTATAACTCTTCCATAGTTCTATTGTAATCCAAGGTCAATACCTTTGTTTCAAGCCTCAGAACAAGCCTCCTATCACAGATCTGAAATCTTCCAATTCTGCAATCCGAGCTTTACTATAGGTGACACTTTAGGTGACCATTCTGAAATTCTGTGGTGAGGTATAACACAGGTCACTAGTCCGAGTTTTATCACTGTCCAAACACTAAGCTTTGAATTAATACAGGTGAAAGATCTGTCACAAATATCCAAGCTCCAAAGGTGTTCTGTCACAGATATACCACCACAAAAACAAGTCTGAATTGTTTTAAGCTTTTGTCCCTTCAGCAAATGATCTGAGCCACCCTATCTCAATGGTCTGAGGTTTTGTCCTGCACTCAGAAGAATAACCAGCGAATAAAAGGCCGAGGCACAGTGGGTATGCTTTCCTTTACAAAGTTCTAAACACTAGGACAGATATACCCCAACAGTTAAATATTCAAAAACTTTTCTCGATGTCCTTAGTTCACGAGTTATGAACTGTTGTATTTCTATGCGATGATCTTCACCGAATTTGTGGTGAAAAAATGAAGGTTTCGACTTATATTTATAGTGATCTCGGCCTTTAAAGAGAGGACGTGACTGTTGGAGATGAGAGCTGGCATATGTATGTTGACTTAGGTCAGCTAGATAAAAAATATATTTTTCCTGTACTTTAAAAATTCATTATCTCATCAACCGCTGGGAGTTTCAGGACGTGTAAGGGCTCATTAGAAAGAGGAAAAAATCCTCTTTAAGATGGTATACAACTTATTGTCTAAATATTCCTCCAAGGTGTCCAAAATATTTTTTCTTTGTGACTATTCTTGAATTTTTGTGCAGAGGGTGATTAGGACAACAAGTTCATTAGGGCTCCTTCATTATTACGACTCCAAGTTCTTCATCATAGTCTGTAGCATCCAATTCATGTCATGTAATAGAGTAGTGATATGTCATCCATATGTCAAAGTGCAACATCCATTAATTTGTCGTTAATTTTCCATCAAAGTAGTCTTTCATCCATTATCCATATTATCAAATTTCATCATATGCCATCAAGTGATCTCCGAGTCTGTCATGTCATGCAATCATTGTCCATGTCATCAAATGGTCCTCAATTTTCCAAATGATCATCTTAAGCATGGTCATTCATCATCTTCTAGCATCCTATTACCATCCTAGTGTTCAATGTAGACCGCCTTTGGCCATACTTTCCACCATTACTGGACACATCTGACATTGCAGAACAACTCACACCAACGAAGTTAAACCTAGACTTCATGGAACAAGCCACCGCTGTATCGGGTTGTCAAAGTTGGCCAACTCCTGCACCAAGGCAAGTGGTTCACCAAGGACCAAGTTCAACAGAAGTTTCCCCATCTCATGGAGGCACTCAACACAATGGGGACCATTGCTTCCTAAGGGGGGAGGATTGATCCAGGTGGATATTGGTGGCAACCCACCTATTCCACTTCGACCCCCACCATTGTTTATTTTTGTTTCCTTGATTTTAGCAAAGTTTATATTTTGACAGTTTTAAGGTCCTGAATTTCTGGAGCCGTTTTGAGGCCCTAAACGATGTTTTTTGGGAAAATTGTGGCAAACATAAGCCTTATATTGACGTTTCCCACTCGAAAGTTGTATTACTCATATATATCTTTCTAACGAGGTATTTTGCATGTCAATCTGAGATCGTATGCCAATGTTACGACCCCGGGAAGTTGATATACCAATTTACCCAAACGAGGCCCATAGTTTGGGCGCTTCATCTCCTAGAGTTAAGTTTTTGGATATTTAGGGTTTTTCATTGTTTCTCAATAATAAATAGGCCTGTGAGACTCATTGTAACACAGTTCAGAGGCATGTAAGCGCAAAATCTCTTCTCAAAGATAATCTAAAATCGCTCGAGCTAGTTTATTTTCATTATGTCTGTAAGCATATTTTTAGTTCTTTGATATTAATGAAATGAAGTGTTATTTTTGTTGCATCTCGATACTTATGGTTATATCTGTATTTTTTTACGTTCATGTCTAAGTTTGGATCATAAAGGGACCTAAACAGACCAAAATTAATTCTTAGAGCAGGTATCAGGTCGTCACTCAAATCTAGAGCATTCATGGCAGAGATGATGGGCTCTTGGAGAGGGATAAGCAGTGAATCCTATGACGTAAGAGGAAGAGTAAAGCTACTCTAGGGAAATTGGGGCAGAGGATGGAGAAAATTTTTTCGTGTTGGCAACCTAATTTGCTAAGAGGTTCTCTTCACCATCAAGTAGTGCATCATTCCATCGATCCCTTCATTTCGTTGCATTTGATCTTTCTCCCCCATAACATGATCAATGTTGAGGGTGGGATCTGTCCACCCCTTGGGATTTGGGCTAGGCAACCATCAACAAGGCAATTTTGTAATTTTTCTGGTTCTTTAGGAAGTTAATTTTAATAGTGTAGTTATTATGGAGCTAATTTGGAATGTCGAGTTAGACTAGACCTGGCAAAGGATAGTCAGTCAGACCATACTATTCAGTCGCCTCCTCTATTTTCAAATTGGTAATACAGGTTTTCGGTATGGTTTTGCCTTTAGTGTTGAGATGAAACTCTAGTTGTGTGCTCTCAGCACAGTTTTGGTCACGCACCCTCAGGGCTCTTTTAGTGTTGTGGTATTTGTTACCCACCACCCGTGGGTAGTATCCATAGGAGAATTTTTTTCTCGTATACGGTCCTCAGCCGACAACCCCTTACAGCCACCACATAGCTTGATGTGATACTATCTCCACCACTCGAGCTAGCCATATTATTCCTTGCCCATCTGTTATGATTGTATGTTTGACGGTGGGCCTTCCAACCCCGTAGGTATGGCTTTTCATTTTGTAGTTGGGTATTTTTGTTTACTTATAATGGAAACTTTTAGGCATGGATTCGGCAAAAGGAGTGGGCTCGATTTGTACTCTTGTCTCCTCTGTCCAAATTGATGGTCAACCTTGTATCCCACTCCAGTGGGATCTCCTCTGTTGGCCGCTAGCTTTAGGGGTGGCACTACATGAGAAACCTCGATTTTGGTTGTGTGCTCCTGCTTACCAACACCATATACATCGCTCTCATCTGCTCATTATAACTCCATTCACCGTATTTCCCATCTAGGTCCACATTTTTCCATTGGGTCCACAAGGAGTTAGCCTCCCCCCTCCCTTTGTCCACACCTTGGGTCAGGCCTAGAATGATGCCCTGAAGGTCAATGTAGCTAAACAAAAAAAACAAAAACAAAAACAAAAAAAAACACCATAATTTGGCCACTCTCAACAAGAAATGTACCATAAAATGCAAAAGATGGTCGGGAGCTGTAAATCTAGCACGTGGGAAAAATTCAAACATTACCTCTACCCCTATCATCATGGCCATCGCCTTGGTTCCTAGGGCCCCTCATATTGGCCCATTACATCATTAAAGAACCCATGATTGTCCCAACCAATGGTGGACAATGAATTGCCTCACCTTGAGGGGGTATTACTGTTATATCTTACATATCATGCTCTCATCCCCTGGAGCCCCGAGTAGTTACAAAAGAAAAATCTATAAAAGGCAAAATGAATATGATGAAGGGTGTCAAAACAATGGTCGGGGTAACGTATGTACCACAATTTCTTCCTCTTACATTCATATACCCAAGTGTGGGCTTCCCTTATTTTAGCTACTATTGTATTGTGGCATGTGGCTTAGAGCCTTCCCCTGATGCCCCACTCCATTCCATCATTTTTTCATATACCACCTGCAGTTTGATGGATGTACCATAGACATGTAACCCCCTTAGAGGTTGAAGCCACCCAATAGGGTCCTTGGTTAACCTTCTTCTTGAACTTGGAGACACTTGTACGTTTTGAAGCCCATTATAGAAGGGCATGCCACTAAGAAGTGTCCACTTGGTTCCATGATTTGTAAGCTCATTTACTCAATTGCACTAATATTTGGTTGTATTGTAAGGTGAGGGGACACGTTGGATCTTATATACAAGATTGCAAGTGGGTCTTTGTTTGGGTTTTTGTCTCCCTATACAGGGTCTAAGCCCTCCAGAGGATCATATTGACATTTGTAGGGTGAGCATTGAGAGCCATGGGTCTCCACAATGGCATATAGAATATTTCCACTTCATGGGATCCTTCCGTTCCACTTACGACTTGCTCGTGTTCTACCTATTGGACGATGATGATGCACCTAGACCACCTTTCCTAGCCAACTCCACTTCTGCACCACACTTGACAGCTGATCCAGGGCCCAGATGAGGATGTGTCTCGTCATGGGAGGGTTTGCATCTTTCTTCCAACCCTTACAGATGGAATACAATATTGTTTGATCCATTTGGATACCAATGAGGATGTTTTGTGCCCCCATAGCCACTTGGGGAAACCATAGATTATTTGCTTGGATATCAAGGGGCCAACCCCTTTATCACTGTGTTTGGAGCTCATTCATTCATCTTGGCACATGTTGGACTCCACTAGGCCTCCTCAATGGCCCTTTGACCTTTTGTATCTATTATTTTTCCCTCCTTGGAGGCTTATTTTAGCATTATGGAGCTATCTTGGTGGGCTTGTCACCAAGGCATGTTATTTTGGCACGTTATTTTATTAGTTGGTGCATTATTAGGCCTTATTAGGCAAATTGAACCCCTTAGGGAGGATATATATTGATGTGATGATCATTTCATTCGATCATCGCTTGGTTTTTGACTTGTATCTCTTCTTGAGAATTTTTCTAGCCTTGTTGAAGGACGAATTGGAAGTTAATGCATTTTGATGTTTGTAAGGACTTGCCTTTATCTTGGAGCTTTGATTTTTGTCTATATTGGTGATTGGAAAACTTCACTATACTTGTAAGTGACTTTTACCTTGTTTCTTCCTCATGTTTTGCACTTGTGTAATGTATGGAAAATTTGTGCTCATGAAGCTAGTCTCACTCCCTTAATGAAATGTGAATTTACTTTATCTTGTCTTTGTGAAGGCCTTTTCATATGTTTATGCAAAGTACAGTGAATTAATGCCTTAGGGGTATCTGATTATTCATAATTGCCGTGATAAATCATCAATTTCATAATCAAAGAAGTAAAATTTCCCTAGTAACCTAGTAGTTGCTCCTAGGGCCATGCGAAGTTGTTGGGGAACTCCTTGATTGGGTATAAGCATCTCCAAATATTCAATCACATTGACTCCATTCTCCTAATAGGTTAGGCACTAGTCTGGTCATAGGATATCACAAAATGAAAAATTATTTTCACCTTCTTTTTCTCTTTTCTAAGCCCTAACCCTATTAGGCTTCTAGGACATCACAGGAATTTTATTGTAACCATCCAAAATTGATGAAAATTGGTCAATAAATGCATTTGTGTGTCCTTGAGAGGTCTACCAAATTTGAATACAATCTGACGGTGAATCTCAAGATATTCCAAACCCTATCTCGAGATTCGTTCTCCCTAGCTTTCCTTTGGTTAGTGGCCTCATTAAAGATCATTGCATTGAAAATTAAATTCAAATTTCATCTCTTTGATCCTTTTCTCCTCCCTTACTTGGTCAAGATCCTTTGTGTGAAGTTTCATCCTAAAGCCCTTGTTTAGGTCAACTAGGGTTTCTTTGTGGTCTCGCAACCTTGTCACTCCCATTTCGCAAGGATTGCTTAGTAAACCCTATTCTACTAGGATTCATAGGTCTAGAGGGGCCTTTATATCAATTGATATTCCTCAATCCTAGGTCTAGGTCTCCCTCTAGCCCTTCTTGGAGAGCCATTCACCTTGCTTCTAAAGCAAAAAATCCCATCATTAGAGTCTCTCCTTTGAATAGCCTTTTGAAATCACCATCCACCTTGACATAACTCTCCTACTAATTTCCCTATTACCGAGACTCCTCCCATTGATGAAAGTCCGTAAAGAACTGGGAGCTTTAGCTGAGGTGACAGTGGGTTATTGCTCCATTGTTGCCACTTGACCTAGTAGTTTCTCTACAGGAACCCCTCCTAGGACCCTTGCTAGTTTGAGCTTTTACATTTTGACGTTGTTGCCAAGAACATGAGACATGTTTCTTGTTCCCCTTACGATGATATCAGCATATCACCCCTAGCGACTCCATTGGAAGAACGAATCCCGAGTTCTTTATTAAGCTTTAAAGGTTAATGCTTGTAGGGTGAAGCACACATCTATAAAGGCACTTAGATTCACCCTGGCATCTCCATTTTGGTTTTATATGCAAAATCATGAAAAATGAAAAATCTTGAGAAGGAAAGTATCCATGACATTAGCCCTGAAGATGTCCAAATTTTATGGGAAATATTGGATTTGTGGGCTGAGATTTGTGACCATCTAATACAGCATGAGAACAAAGACTTCATACTCAATTTTTATAACAAGATTAGGTTAAACCTCCACAACATTCGGAAAGAGTATGAAGAAAACCCTACAGAATATATCTTCTATGAGCTTGCCTACTATACCGGTGCATTCAATTCCTTGTGTCACAAAATCAATGAAAAATATGGCTCATTACCCGATGAGGATTTGGATGACCAAGGTGACCAGGAAAGTGAGGAAGATGTAGAGTTGTGAAAAGAAAATTTGGAGAGTAACAATGATAAACTTGAAGACACCTCCCTCGAAAAGGAAGATGAGGACCTGGACCGTGAAATCCTCCATGTGTTGCAAGAAAGGATGGTGGAATATGGTGAGTCTTGCAGGCAACTTATGGCAACAAATAGCACCAAGGAGATTTTTTCCCACTTATATGGGCAATCAGAGAAGCTCTATAATATGACATGTGAATAGGACAAGAACCCTATTGATGTCCTTCTCCTTGAATTATTCTATCAAACTCGTGTAGTAGAAACCTTAGATAGTATTCTTCATGAAAAGAGGAAAGATGAAAAGTCCTCCCCACCTACCAAAGAAGAGGATGATTTGTAGCTTAGCCAACATCAAATACATAGTGAGGAATGGGATGATTCTTAGGAAGATCATGATCATCAAATGAATGAAGAATCTGAGTGATTTTTGGGTTGTTGATTGGGGAATTGGGTATGATTATAAAAATGAAGGCCCCATAGTATCTCAAACCCATAAAAATGAGCATTTCTTCCCTTGTTTTGTTCCTAGCCCAGAAATAGATGTTTGTGACGAGGTTCATTCCCCCTTAGTTTTAATGAAGAGTTGGTTTCCCCTATGAAAAATGGAGAATCATGGTTTTTCCCCAGGTACAATGATGTTGCCCCCTATTGTTTCCCTAATAACCAAGATAATATCATCTTAAATGTGTCTGAGTTATTCACTCCTTCTTACCCTAAGGATGATAGGCCTGAGATAGTTCTCCATCAAAGGTTCTTGTACTTGATCATTGACATTTCCATCTTCTATCTAGAAGAACAAATGCAATCCTCTCAGTTGGTGTCTTTCCCTTCTTCAAAGGTTCCTTTCTATGACATATGAGTCTCTTATTTTCCCACCTCCCGACCTCATAATCCCTCATATTACTCTTTCCACTAGTGTTTTCAGATCCGTTGCATGAATAATCACAGAAGCATGTGTTCTCATAGTGATCAATTAACATGTTGGTTGCATTGGATCTATGATTACACTTAGCACTTGCCTTGTATCATATGAATGTTAGGGTAGGATGCATTGCACACTGATTTTTCTCATTAAAACTAACATCATATGATATTATCATGCTAGATTAGCTGCATTTAGATTAAAATTTCATTTAAAGTAAATTTTATTCCTTGTTGATTTTGTGGCCTAATATTCAGCATGGGTGATCATAGGGCACCACAAAAACATGTTGCCCCATGTGTTTGGTCTTTGATATGTGCAGGTAACAGGTTTGCAGTCCCAAGAGATTGTTGGTGTTCTCATTACCTCCATGTTCGAGTGTGTTTGTGCACTCTTCTGAGAGATCATGTCCCAGTTGGAGCTAGATGTTACCCACCACCCGTGGGTAATATTCATAGGAGAATTTTTTTTCTCCTCTACGGTCCTCAACCAGCAGCCAGCAACACTTTGCAGCCAACAGATAGCTTGATGTGCCACTATCTCCAACATCTAAGCTAGCCATACGCTCCCTCACCCATCTGTTATGATCATATGTTTGAAGGTGGGTCTTCTGACCCCGAAGGTATGCATTTTCATCGTGTAGTTGGGTATTTTCGTTTACTTATCATGGACACTTTTGTGCAAGGATTAGTGGGGAGATTCAGTAGAAAGAGTGGGCTTGGTTTGTACTCTTTTCTCCTCTGTCCAAATTAATGGTTAACCTTGTATCCTAGTGTCGTGGATCCTCTATCGGCTACTAGCTTTAGCGGTGGCACTACATAGGAAACCCCAATTTTGGTTGTGTGGTCCCGCTTCCCGACACCATATACATCACTCCCCTCTGTTGATTATAACCCCATTCACCATATTTCCCATAAGGGTCCACATTTTTCCATTAGATCCACAAGGAGTTAGCCTCACCCCTGCCTTTGTCCACACCTTGGCTCGGGCTTGGAAAGATTGCCACGAAGGTCGATGCAGCTAAAAGAAAATAAAAAGCATAATTTGGCCACTCTCAATAGGAAATGTACCATAAAAATGCAAAATATGATCGGGACATGCAAATTTAGCGCGTGGGAAAAAGTCAAAAATTCACTCTACCCCTGTCATCGTGGCCATCACCCTAGTTCCTAGGGCCACTCGTATTGGCCTCTTACATCATTAAGGAACCCATGATTGTCCCAATGCTTGGTGGGTGATGAACTGCTCCACCTTGAGGGGGTATTCACTGCTATATCTTACATATCATGCTCTCATGATCTCATCCCCTAGAGCCCCGGGCAATCACAAATGAAAAATATATAAAAGGAAAAAGGCATATGATGAAGGGTGGAAAAACAATGGTGGGGGTAACTCATGTACCACGATTTCTCCCTCCTACATTCATATACCCAAGTGTGGGCTTCAATTTTTTAGCTACCCTTGTACTGTGGCATGTGGCTTGGAGCCTCCCCCTAATCCCCCACTCCATTTCATCATTGTTTCACATACCACCTTCCATTTAGTGGAAGTACCATGGACATGTCACCCCCTTAGAAAATTGAAACCACCTAATAGGGTCATTGGTTAACCTTCTTCTTGAACTTGGAGACACTTGTACGTTTTGAAGCCCATTATGGAAGGGCATGCCACTATGATGTGTCCACTTGGTCACATGATTTGTAAGTTCATTTACTCAATTGCACTAATCTTTAGTTGTACTGGAATGTGAGGGGGCGCATTGGATCTTATACAGGATTACAGGTGGGTCTTTGTCTGGGGTTTTGTCTCCCTATACAAGGTCCAAGCCCTCGAGAGGGTCATACTGTCATTTGTAGGGTGAGCGTTGAGAGCCATGGGTCTCCACCATAGCAGAGAGAAAATTGCCACTTTATGGGATCCTTCAGTTCCACTTATTGCTTGCTCTTGTTCCGCCTATTGGACAATGATGATGCACCTAGACCACCTTGCCCAGTCGGCTCCACTCCTGCACCACACACTTAGCAGCTGATCCAGGGTCGAAATAAGGATGTGTCTCGTCATGGGAGACAATGGGAGGGCTTGCATCATTCTTCCAACCTTTACAAATGGGATACAAGCTTGTTCAATCCATTTGGAGACCAATGAGGATGATTTGTGCCCCCATAGACACTTGGGCACACCACAAGTCATTTGCTTGGATATCAAGGAACCAACACCTTTATCACTCTGTTTGGAACTCATTCATTCCATGATGGACTCCACTATGCCTCCTCAATGGCCCTTCAACCTATTGTATCTATTATTTTTCCCTCTTGGGAGGCTCATTTTTGCATAATGGAGCTATCTTGGTGGGTTTGTCACCAAGGAATGTTATTTTGGCACATTATTTTATTAGTTGGGCCATTATTAGGGCTTGTCACCAAGAATGTTATTTTGGCACATTACTCGAGGAATGTTATTTTGGCACGTTATTTTATTAGTTGGGGAATTATTAGGTGTTATTAGGCAATCGAACCCCTTAGTGAGGATATATATTGATGTGATGATAATTTCATTTGATCATCCCTTGGTTTTGGACCTATATCTCTTCTTGAGAATTTCGCTAGCCTTATTGATGGACAAATTGGAAGTTTAATGTGTTTCGATGTTTTGAAAGACTTGTCTTTATCTTAGAGCTTCAATTTTTGTCTCTATTGGTTATTGGAAAACTTCGATATATTTGTAAGTGACTTTTACATGTTTTCTTTCTCATGTTTTGCACTTGTGTAATGTATGAAAAAATTTCACTCATGAAGTTGGTCTAGCTACGTTAATGAAATGCGAATTTGTTTTATCTTGAGTTTGTGAGGGCCTTTTCATATGCTTATGCAAAGTTTAGTGAATGAATGTCCTAGGGGTATATGATTTATTCATAATTTCCTTGATAAGTCATCAATTGCAACATCAAATAAATATAAATTTCCCTAGTAAGCTAGTCGCTACTCCTAGAGCCATGCGAAGTTGTTGGGGAACTCCTTGATTGGGTATAAGCATCCCCAAATATTGAATCACATTGCCTCCATTCTCCCAATAGGCTTGGAACATGTCTAATCTTAGGTGAGCACAAAACAAAATTTATTGTCACCTCCTTTTTCTCTTTTCTAAGCCCTAACTATTGAAATAATGGATCATTGGTGAAATATTAAATAATTAAAGTTGTTTTTAGTGTGAGATTTATGGAGAAATTAGTGGAATTATAAATGAGAGATTTGTGGATGACTATTGAGATAATTATGGAGTGATTTGTGGAGTTATTGATTGAAAAAGTTGTGGAGATGAAAAATCCCAACATCTCTCCTCATGTACAAATATATATCTATGTTAATGAAATTTGATAAGAGGAGTTGTGTGAGAGTTGTGTGCATTACTAATAAATATGTGTATGCTTTGTAATTTATTTTTACTGTACTTTGATTTCTTTCATTTAGCATTAGAGCCACAAAGCCATTTTTTTTAAGTTTGAAATTGTTATTTGATTTGTTGAGCATTTAGTCTTGTTGGACGTGTGTGTGTTGGAATACCTCTGCAAGCATTGAAGTGTTGGAGTGTATTGCATGTGATTTCTTTCATTTATGAAGCCAATTACACGTGAAGTGTTGAAGCCATCTGCATGGAGGATGGAGACCTGTGCGTATGTTTGGAGTGTTAGAGGCGGCATAACCCTAGAGAAATTTTGAATGTAGAGGAACTAAGTAAAATCTGGTGGCTGCGTGGGTTGATGCTTGGATTGTGTGGGCATGTACACAATGTTGGAGTGCGTGAAGCAACATTGGAGTTGGTGTATGCACTGTTTTCAAAAATTTGCCTGCAAATAATTTTTGACCTGCGTGGAAAAGAAATCAACGTGCATGCATTGTTTTTGGACCTGTGTGAGGTTTTTTAAAGCTCTGCATTTTTTTGTATGTCAGTACACATAATATTTCCCTTATGCATAATATGGTGTGCATTAAAAGTTGGAAAGATAATTTACAAAATTTCACGTGGAGTGAATAAGGAGAGACTGGAGATGCAAGAAAGTTTGTTTTTATTGAATATTTTGGAGAGAGAAATGTTTAGTACTTTTGAGTAGTATTTTTTTGAGAGAAAAATAATGTGAAGGGAGAGTCAAACTTGAGTTTGTATATGAAATTATATATTTATGTCGTCACTGGAGACGCCAGAAAGTTTGTTTTTTATTGAATATTTTGGAGAGAGAAATGTTTAGTACTTTGAGTAGTATTTTTTTGAGAGAAAAATAATGTGAAGGGAGAGTCAAACTTGAGTTTGTATATGAGATTATATATTTATGTCATCATAAAAAGTTTGTATATGAGATTAGATATTTATGCCATCATAAATATTTTGTAAAGGGTTCATCTCCTTTTGAATTGCGTTGAGACACATTTATTGTACTCAAACATTAATAAAAAAATATATTTTGTGGTGGTGGTTGAGTCCCAATTGTTTGGGATATTGGCTCTTGTCCCAGGTTGAAGTGGGACACATTGTATTCATTGTGCACTTTCTCTCTCTAATTCTCTAAATCTCTCTTACTCTTCTCATGGCGATAGGCAGTATTGTATTGCCTAAACTTGTTGGCGGCACAAACTATTTTTATGGATACACTATGTCATCTCCTGATGAATTCAAAGCATTAAGTGACGATGAAAAGCAATCTCTTAAGGAACTTACTAAGAAAGATAATGAAGCACTTTCACTTATAGAAAGCGCTCTTGAAGAATCTATATTTCCAAGAATTAGTGGTGCAATATTATCTAAAGAAGCATGGGATATCTTAAAGAATACATATGAAGGTGTTGTTGTAGCTAAACTACAAACATTAAGGAGGAATTTTGAAAACGCCCATATGCAAAGTAATGAAACCATTCATGATTACATCACAAAAATGCAATATTTTATTAATCAGATGAGGTCATTAGGTGAAGATGTTCCAGAATGAAGGCTCACTGAGAAGATTTTAAGAAGTGTTCTTTCCAAGTTTCAGATGGTCACTACCAGTATTATGGTCTCTAAAGATTTAAATACCGTGAAAATTGAGGAATTAAGTGGATTAATGTTAACTGTTGAAGAGAATCAACCATCTGGGCAAGTAGAACATGCATTTCCTGCCAATCATAGAGGAAGAGGAAGAAGTAGGGATCAATATCATAATTAGAATCAAAACAGAAATCAACATAGTTCACAAGGAAATCCATCAGCTTTGAGAGGTAGAGGCAGGAATCCCAATCAGTTTAGAGGAAGAGGTAGAGATGGATCTCGTCGAAGAGGACAAGGAAGAGATGCAGGTAGAAATGGAGGAAGAGGTGGAGGACCATGGTGTTATTATTGCCAAAAATTTGGCCATCTTGAAAGAGATTGTTATGCAAAAACGCGAGATATGGAGCAAAAAGGTGCTAATATAGTTGTTGAAGAAACTAGGAATGAGAAGTTATTCATCTCAAGTTTGATGGCATATAGTGAATAAAGTGAAGCATGGTTTATTGATTCGGGATGTTCAACTCATATGACATCTCAAGAGGAGTTGTTTACCAAAATCAATGACAATTATTCTGGTAAAGTTGTATTTGGTGGTGATAGTGTTTCTCGAGTGAAAGGCAAAGGCATAGTTGCAATACCAATATTACATGGAAAAAAGAAGTTAATTGAAGACACTTTGTTAACACCAGCATTGAAGAAGAATCTACTTTCTGTAGGACAGATGATGGAGCAAAACTACAAATTAGTGTTTGATAATAAAGAAAGCATAATCATGGATAAGTTGAAAAAAAATGTGGTTGTAGCAAGAGGTGAAATGACTTGAGACATAATTTTCAAACTCTCTTTTGATTCAAGTAATTCACAAAGTTTGAATACAACTGAAGAAGCAAATAGTAAGCTTTGGCATTATAGGATGGGGCATCTAAATTTTCAGAGTTTGGTGCTGATAAGAAAGCAAAACATGGTGAATGGTCTTCCTCATATCAAGTTGAATGATAAAGTATGTGAAGGACGTATTTTTGAGAAACAACATAGGGAAAGTTTCTCAAACAAAACTCGGAAGGCTAGAGAAAGTCTAGCATTGGTGCATTCAAATTTGTGTGGTCCAATGGAGATTGTGTCTTTTGGAAAGGCACGCTATTTTCTCACTTTCATTGAAGATTATTCTAGGAAGACCTGGGTGTATTTTCTACAAGAAAGTCTCAAATGTTTTCTCATTTTCTTGAGTTGAAAGCTTTAGTTGAAAAGCAAAGTGTTTTAAAAATTCTCACCCTAAGAACAGAGAATGGGGGAGAATACAAGTAAAATGAGCTTTTGAATAATTGCAGGAAGAATGGAATAAAGCGAGAATTTACCGATTCATCTTCTCCTCAACCAAATTGTGTTGCAAAGAAGAATAGGACCATAGTTGAAATGGCTAGAAGCATGTTAAAAACCAAGTCACTTGGAAATGAGTTTTGGGCTGAAGCAGTACGCACAGCAATATATACTCTTAACCAATGTCCTACAAAGGCAGTGTTAAATTTGACTCCAAAAGAAGCATGGTCAGGATACAAACCAAGTGTTGCGCATATGAAAGTTCTTGGTTGCACTGCATATGCACATGTTCCCAAGTGTGAAGTGTATCTTTATTGGATATAGTACCGAAACAAGAAGTTACAGGTTGTTTGATCCTGAAGGCAAAAAGGTGATAATAAGTAGAGATTTTTTTGATGAAAAGGGAATCTATCATCCAGAACAGGTACAGTTTGAATTGAAGAAAAATGCGGTGAATATTGGTGATGAATCAAATTCCAAGTTGGTAAAAGAAAATGAAGTTAAGAAGAAGCCTAAGTGGCTTGAAAGAGGTCATTCAAAAAGCAGTATGTTAGATAGAAATTTTGAAAGAAAGGTTAATAGATCTCAAATTTCTCTAGTGAATTATGCACTTATGGGTCAAGTAATGAAAATGGATGAACCACGTGATTATGCAAAAGCATCAAGAAAGAAAGAATGGAATGAAGCTATGGAAGCATACATGAATGCCTTAGTGAAAAATGATACATGGGACTTGGTAAAATTACCAAAGGGAAAAGATGTAATTGGCACTAAGTGGGTTTATAAAACCAAGTATAAGTCAGATGGCATAATTGATAAGTATAAGGCTCATTTAGTTGCAAAGGGCTATGCACAAAAAGAAGGAATTGATTATACTGAGACATTTGCCCCAGTGGCAAAGCTGGATACAACCAAGATGGTTCTTGCATTAGCTGCATAGTACAAGTGGCCAATTTTCCAGATGGATGTTAAATCAGCGTTTCTAAATGGTGATGTGGATGAAGAAATTTATGTGGATCAGCCTGTAAGGTTTTAAAATGTCAAGAAAATCAGATTATGTTTATAAGTTGAAGAAGGCCATGTATGGTTTACAGCAAGCGCCAAGGGCATGGTATTCAAGAATTGATAAGTATTTTCAAGATCATGGCTTAGTTAAAATTTTATCTGAGCCCAATCTTTATATCTTTCAATCAGGACAAGACATTCTGATAATTGTCTTATATGTTGATGATTTGATCTACACAGGGAACAATACAGAACTATTTCAAAGGTTTAAGTCACATATGATTGTTGAGTTTGAGATGATAGATCTTGGTGAGTTGATGACAGATCTTGGTGAGTTGCATTATTTCTTGGTTATTGAAGTTTGGCAGAAGGAAGATGGTATTTTCATGTCACAAGCCAAGTATACTTGGGGCATTCTGAAGAAGTTCAAAATGTTGAGTTGCAAGCCAGCAACAACTCCTTTGGAAGTTGGGTTGAAGTTATACAAACATGATGACTCCAATTCAGTTGATGTTACTTTGCAGTTGGTATGGCATCAAGATTTATGGCAAAACCCAAGGAATTGCATTGGAAAACAGCAAAGAGGATTTTAAGATATATGCGGGGAACAGTGGGTTATGGCTTGGTATACAGGTCTACAGAAGATTTAGGTTGATTGGTTATACAAATTCAGATTGGGTTGGATGCATGGATGACAGGAAATCAACTTCAAGGTATTCATTCAGTATGGGTTCAGTGACAGTTGCTTGGAGTACTAACAAGCAACCTACAGTTTCTCTCTCCACAGCAGAAGCAGAGTATAAAGCGACAACGACAGCAACATGTGAAGCAATTTGGTTAAGAAGAATTCTAGAAGATCTACATGAACAGCAAAAGCAACCCACTCAGTTGATGTGTGATAATCAAAGTGCTATTCAAATGACCAAGGATCCAGCTTTTCATAAGAAGACCAAGCATATTGATATTCACTATCATTTTGTTCGAGATTTGGTTCAGCAGGGAGTGATCGAGATCAAGTACGGCAGAACAGATGAACAGGTAGCTGATATATTCACTAAAGCACCATCGAAGGGAAAGTTCTGCAAATTCAAAGATGATCTTGGAATATTTCCAAATGATCATTATGGAGGAGAAATGTTGGGAAAATGGATCATTTGTGAAATATTAAATAATTAAAGTTTATTTTAGTGAGAGATTTATGGAGAAATTAATGGAATTGTAGATGAGAGATTTGTGGATGATTGTTGAGATAATTATGGAATGATTTGTGGAGTTATTGATTGAGAAATTTGTGGAGATGAAAAATCCCAAAAGCTCTCCTCGTGTATAAATATATATCTATGTTAATGAAATTTGATAAGAGTTGTTGTGTGAGAGCTGTGTGCATTATTGATAAGTATTTTTATGCTTTGTAATTTATTTTTACTGTACTATGATTTCTTTCACTAACCCTAGTAGGCTTCTAGGATGTCACACGAATTTTATTGTAGCCATCCAAAATTGATGAAAATCGGTCAAGAACTACGTTGGTGTGTCCTTGAGAGATCCTCCAAATTTGATGACAATCTGACGATGTAATCTCAAGATATTCCAAGCCTTAGCTCAAGAATCGTTCTCCCTAGCTTGCCTTTGGTTAGTGGCTCCATTAAGGATCATTAAATTGAAAATTGAAGTCAAATTTCATCTCTTTGATCCTTTTCTCCTCCTACAATTGGTCAAGATCCCATGTGTGAAGTTTCATCCTGAAACCTTGACCTTGTTTGGGTCCACTAGGGTTTATTTGTGGTCCCGCAACCTTGTCACTCCCATTTCACAAGGATTGCTTAGTAAACCCTATTCTACTAGGATTCTTAGTTCTACGGGGGTTTATATCAAATGATATTCCTCAACCCTAGGTCTAGGTCTCCTTCTAGCCCTTCTTGGAGAGCCATTCACCTTGCTTCTAAAGCAAGCAATTCCATCATTAGAGTCTCTCCTTTGAATAGGCTTTTGAAATCACGATCCACACACCCTTGAGATATATCTTCTAGTGCTTACCCTAATACCGCGACTCCTCCCATCGGTGAAAGTCTGTAAAGAGCAGGGAGCTTACCTGAGGTGACAGTGGGCTATTGCTCCAATGTTGCCACTTGACCTAGTATCCGCTCTATAGGAACCCCTCCTATGACCCCTGCTAGTTTGAGCGGTAACAGTATCGTTTTGTTGCTTTTTGGTTCTTTAATTCCCAGCTCTGCAAGGGTATTCAAGCCCTTCTCCCCTCTCACTGACACTCCACAGCCACCTCCTCGGTCTTCAAACTAGTTTTAAGGTCTGCCAGTATGGTTGCGTGCCTTTTGTGTTGAGAGATACTTCTAGTGTGCCCTTGGTGTTGCTTTGGTCATGTGCCCTCGGTGTGTCCTTGGTGTTGTGGCAATGTTACATTGCTTTTGGGGTTTTAAGTGAAAAGGTACACAGGGGTATACAATCTCAACTTCCATCTCGAGCTCTGTTGGAGATTGGGAGTATACCCACGGTGAAGGCTGGTAATAGACAAGGAAATCTCTCTGTAATCATTAAAATGGAATCTATCGAAGGAAGATTGAACAGGGTGAGGGGCAATTTGGAGCAGCCGTGTACAAAGATTAATCAGATTTCTGACGTGGTTTTGTTTTCCATGGAGCAAATGGAGGATAAAACTCAACAGCGGCGTACAGAGAAAAAGGTGAATTGTCTTCAACGGAAATTTGAGGTTCTGCAGGCAGCAGTACAATCTCTCCTACTCTCCAGCAATCTAGGTAAGGAAAGAAATGGAAATGAAACAAAAACTGACATGAAAGTACATATGGCAGCAGAGGGAAATTCTGAACACAGTTAACAGTGACATTGCATCAGCTTTATTATTATGTATTGCAAAATTTGTGTGATTTTGCAGGATTTCTGGAGAGTGTATACCTGCAAAGGCCTGCTAAATGTTAAGGATGTCAGTGGGTAAATATTACATTAGGTGACAGTATTGATGAGGTATCAATTACATCTGACCTCGATTGGTGCTCCATTGTACTTCCCGGAAGTACAGGCTGTGATCCAGGCACATAATTTTGCTAACATAAAAATTATCACTATGGTTAATATATTGTTAATGTTATTATTTAATTATTGAGTTAGTAGATTAATAGATGTGACCTTTGGCATTTATAGGATTTCCCTCCCAAGTTTGAATACCTAGTAATCCCATTAATAATTAGAAAAAACCATCAGAAAAGTAACAACACCTATTCTATAACTTAATCTTCCCACAAACATACATGCAATTTTTTAAGCATAGAAATATCAAGAATCTGTGCCGTGCAGGCTAAGAGATGAACCATACCAGAATGCAGACTAAAATCTGGAAACCTCACTCATGACCACAACATATTATGATACATAATTTACTGTTAATTTCATTGACTTGAAAGTCAAAAATTGGATTCAAAGTTCAAACATATTAGGATACTTGATTTACGATCAATTTCATTAACTAGACAGTCAAAAAGTTGTGTTCTAATGCATGCCAAAAACTAGATTGCCGCCAAATCTAAAAAAAGACTTGGAGGGACGTACAAAGTTACAAACAGTGCCAGGTTACACAAACTTTTCATACTAGGTACATATGTATAGAGAATCTTGTTCATCAGATGTTACTTTCAAAAGAGGTTTCATTTTTTTTATGCAGCTACCCGTAGCTATGCTCCTTCTCCAAGGGTCCGTTTGGAAGTACTAATGTATAGAACTGTCGACAAACATAACAAATTAAGAGAGCAGTTGTCCAAAGAATCTGAGAAAATACCAGATGGGCTTTAAGAAACAACATATGGTGTATAAGAACACAAAATGTCTATGAAGTTCATGAACCAAGAAAAAAGGTATCAAAAGATGGCATATTACCGTTATTTCCTCTAATAAAAGCATCCCCGTACTTGTTCTTTAGTTGGCCATTGACATATTCTTCTGTCTGTTCCATTGCTATATTCATATACCCATCTAAACAAGCCAGTATTCCTGCAGGCAGAAGAAAAGTTTTTCAGTTAAAGTAATAGCTTTGAAATCATTTAATAAAAAAGCATCAGGATTGTCTTGAAAAACTAAATTTTTCAAGGCATTTATTTCTAAATCAATGCTTATTTGCCCCACATCTATCCCTGTTGAACATCTAAAGTCCTCTCAAACAAGTCAACGTTGGATAGGTTTTGAGTTCCACCTCACCATTGTCATTGTCAATATGCCCGTCCTTAATCATTTTGTTTGGAAAACTATGACTAACTGGCTACTTCCCGCTACAATAGCATAAACTAGGCTGTAAATTGATTGATTGACAGACAACTGAACCTCCTCTAATATGCCCCAGTGAAAATTGTACCGAGATAAAATACACATCTCTCCAGGCCATTACTGATACGTTCTCAAAAACATCATATTGCACCGGCTGATGCAATTGATCACAATGTTACCAGACTCGTAATTGGCAATAAATCGGCAAGGCAAAAGAGCGAAGAGTTTTTATCGGATCGGGAAAAAATCGGTGAATTCAATAAATAAAGATATACACATATATTGAATTTAAAATTAAAACAAAAAAAAAAACAAAATTTCATTTATATTTCAATAAAGCCATGTCCAAACAATGCACAATATCAGTAGATGTCCAAAATATCATGAATGAATAAATATCTCATATATGTTATGAGTCCAAACATGATCCAAAGTACTGAGTCCTGACTCCTCACCAGTTACTACATAGAACCAGAAGCATCTGCCTCTAAAAGTTTATAAATTATAAAACACTGCATACTGAACAGTAAAAAAGCAGTAACTGAAATCTCTTGATTGTTGCTGAAATGATACAATAATGGTTTGCTACTGAAATATCTGAGAGAGCACACATTGAAGCTAACACTGGAGCACGCTGCACAATATGCCTCTATTACCTTCTCAGCGTATGACTTGTTGGGCCTCAGTAGTGAGAAGTAAGTTACAGACGGTCATTTAATTTATAACCCAACTAAACCACATGACGAACAATGCGAAAATCCTAAAATTTAAAACCCATGCTCGCCAAGTAGAGGGCTAGAAATCACCTCAGTCGCTAAAATCACAATTAATTGGTGAGTCACAAGTCAAACTCGCGTTGACCACAAGTCAAACTCGATCAACGTGAGTTTGACTTGCCCAGAGTTGAATCGGATCGTTTGAGGGAAGAGCAATGGTCCAAGCCATAACGGTAGACAAATCAAGACAACGAGTCATTCCAAAATTCTATTGACAAAAATTCCAGATATGTTGACTAAATTCTTCCCTTTTAAGTGTTAAATTGTACCAATCGATGCATTCTTTATTAAAATTAAACAAGATGTCAAGACAAAACAAAATCAGACCCATTTCCGACTGGTAGATAAATCGTGATAAGCAGAGTCATCTTCCCTAAAGATTGTAAGGAAATCAGTCAGGAATTCTGTTAAACATTAATTCAATCATATTCATTAAATTCTCATTTTTTCTACTATTAACAATTGAATGAGTGAGAGAGCTAGTGATGGGAACCCTAATCCTTAAATATACATTACTGAATTTTCTAGCTGCTTAAGTATATTCCTAAGAGCACATCAATAGTAAGAGACATCTCAGAAATTCTGCCCATATATGTTTCAAGTCACATTAAAAGAACTTCAGTTAGATGTACGGTTTTTAATGCCCCATTATAAGAACCAAACAATGTCAATGTCATCACATTCTAAACTCCAGCCTTCAGTATATAACGGCCACCACCCTACATCCTTGTACAGGCAAGCTGGGCACTTTTCAGAGATTTCTTCCAAATTTGCAACTAGAAGAATCATTTTCTTCTCACCTTATCGATATTGATGTTTTGACAGTTTCAAACACTGAAAAACTTCTTTATTATCAGCATTTTCAAATTTCTCTTCATCAGTCTCATAGGTAAGATGCATGGTTAAAAACAAGGGCCCTTCAAAATATGCAGTGTTACACAGAGACGTGTTCCCCAAGGGTAGGGGACACCCTCCAAAGACATGGATACTCCAAAGGGGGTTTCCCCACATCCTCTTTTTGGGGGGATGCAAGCAAAATGCAAGAGGGAACATCCCTCTCATAAAAGGAGATCCCATGCTACCTTTTTGTTAGACACCTAATCCATAAGGGTTATGGTGTGGAATAAGAAGCGTCACGAAAAGTCTAAAAGACTTTGGAAGATGAATCCAACGGTCAGAACATTTTATTTAAATGTGTATCATATTGATGAAAAAGCATTCACACTTATTCTTTCATCTGTGGTTTGCATCCTAACACTTTTTACAAAAGTCTGCTGGTTTGATCAGCTCCCCTCCCCCTTCTTTGTAATTACTGGTAATATTAATTTCTTAAAGTAAAAGGTTAAGGCTAACAGTTGTGCACATCACTTGATTGCCTGCTGAATCTTAATCCCTTTAGAACACCCTTTGAAATTGCTTAAATGACTTCATGGCCCAAATGAATGAGGTGCTGAACTCCCTTTCAATGATTACACCAAACCCCATTTTCCCCTTTTCCTATTTTCATTTTCATTGTTGCTAGGTTCTCGTTACTCCCACTCATACTATATGAAATGAACCTAGTAACCAACATAGAAACCTCCATTGGCTAGTAACCTCTTCCTCAGTCTAAAGTGCTGAGGGGAGTTGGTGAAGTGACAATGACCAACCTCCTAGTTCCACAAGGCTAGTACCCTATCTTTGGGAATTCAATCCAAAGGTGCCATGTGGTAACAAGCAGTTTCATCCAAAATGAAGAGTGATGATTGATGTTTCTAGAAGATCAAGGTAGAGGCAAAGGCTAGACAAGGAGGCAATGGGTGATACTAATGATGAGGACCCAATATAAGAAATGGAATTTGATAATATGTAGTCATGCATTGTAGCACGAAGTTCTTTTCAACTGCACTAGGCCATTATGAACCTCGATGCCTATGAATCTAATAACTTTGGTTACATCTAATGATGAATGGTATTGAGGCATTGTTATGTATAAGATTTCAATGAATTATGTTTTAGTTTTCATATATTCAATTTATATTTCTTTATATTTCAGGTGGGGTCCCCTATGTCAAAAACCCCAATGTACCCTATATGATATTCCTAGAATTGGAGGGGTGCTTCGACACTTTCCCCAGATGTGTTTCCCGGTTCCATTGTCCCTGCATCCTATAAACTTGGTGGAATATTGAAAATATCATAATTAGCTCAAAACATGGACATTTGAATGAAAAATGCTGCAAGCAAAAAAGAGTGAAGGCTCACACACTTGCAACTCAAAATATTGAAAATTAGCATAACCTAACCATCAATATTACAGGTAAATAATCCAGAAACTACTAACCTCCAGCTGGTTTTGATGACAAAGGATTGTAACAAACAGATAGAGAGGTTTTGTTTACACAGAACTGCCAATTCCAAAACCAACTAGTCTAATGTATTATTGATAACAGGCAGAAGGAAAATTGCATTTTCTCATAATTTGATTACATCCTAAACCTACCTACCCAACTACACGTTGACCTTATAACCTTGCTTGGTCAGGAAGGGTGGACAACCAACAAAGCCAGACAATTTGTAGCACAACTCATACTGGACCCATTCATTGGCACTGTAGTAAGTGATGTTACAGCAATAAATAGTTATAATTCTCTTACCTAGTACGCCCTATCAGCAGGATAGACATGCCATCTAGGATGCCTTCCACAAAAATTATAAATTACATGAAGTTAATAAGGCATGCCAATTCAAGTCTTCATCAACCACTGCACTCATTTCGGGGAATCCTAAAATCAAATGTGTTACCACAACCAAGTGACTTGGTTCATTGTATGGTTAGGCAACTTCAAAACCGATAAGCTCTAGATAATTTACTTCCTGAAGAAATGAATAATATTCATGCATTTAATTCTGACACCTGGACTGGTTTTAAGCATGGAAGCCCCATCTTGGACAATTCGATTTCCAGCTGGGAGGGTATGTGTATTGGGCTAAGGAATTGGGTAAAAAGTGCGCATGGGCATTATTTATTTTGAAAAAGCTTATATTGACCTGAGCTGGGTACTGCTGCTGCATTACACTTTGTTGCCACAATTCAGCCAGCTGGAGTTGCTTTTGGATTCTGCCTTTTGTAGCCCCTTGAAGATTTTGGTATCTAGCCTTCAAGACAATTTTGCCATATGTATGGCAGACTGAAATTCCTAGGCTCGTATAAATCTTGCACTCTACATTTGTGGCATGTGTGTAGACTGTAAACACAACCCACTTTTTCTGTACAAAAAACTCTGTTTATTCTAATAGCTAAAGGAAGCATTTTATCAAAATTAAAAAGCTTAAGACAGGATAGACTAGCCTTTCACTACACTAATGATGAAAATTTGGGATTGGTTGCCAAGTTCACAAGGATGGTTGGGGTACTCTTTGGGGATCCTTCTGTTGTCATCAAAATTAATTCTTCTAATTCAATGCTTTTTCTGCAATGACACCTCAGGCACGGGTGCCCCATGGCCCCCTCCCTTTCTGCCATAGCAGCTGAATCCACCACTAATTGCTCAAGGGTCATCAATCTTGGTCCACCTGTTAAGTGATTAACCCTCCTCGATCTATCCTCCCTGCAGCCCCTTTAATTTAACTGATGACACCACTCTTTCCTATATTGTATGAAGAAAAATTTAAAAACATGACAGACTGGATTTGTATTGTTTGTCCACAGTAAAGTACCTTGGCATTCCTTCTAGTCTTGAAGCCAGATTTGATCAGGATGTGGAACTGGTTGACTGGGAAAATTGAATATAAGTTAAATAGATAGCATAACAATTATCTTTCTTGGCTTGTAGATTTCAGATTTCTGACATGTCAAAAAGTTTAATCAGCTTTGTATATCTAGTCTCCCTACTCAAGGCAATTCTCTAATTAACAATTCCAGCAGCTTGGAAAGATTGTGAGAAACTACCTATACTCTGTTGGAAGTAGTTTCTCACAATCTGGAGGTGGCCAGAAAAGGACCCTTAATAAATCATGTTGAAATGGTTGTTATTGATATCAAAGGCTATGTCCAAGTGAAAAAAAATTGCATAGTCAAATAGCATATTTCAAGACCTTTACAATGATGATATATGGCACGCCTTCTAATTCCTCACGGTCGAGGAGAAATGATTTTTTGAATATTCTGCCAGTTGCACAAGTCGGCCCAGCCAGTAGAAAAGTTGGCCCTACCCCAGAGACCCCAAATGCACTATAAATAGGCATGAGAAGGAGCATTTCTGGCCACTGCTCAGGCAAGTCCCGTTCAGTTTTAGTGAGCAGGAGTAGCATATCTGAGGTTCATACCTCATGAACCATTAAGAAGTGGAGCCAAGTTGGAGAAGTCTTTAATGAAGTATTTGCTGAGCTGTGGAAGGGTTTTTGGCAGACTTTTTGAAGATTTTTCTGTCTGTTTTGGTTCTGGTGTGAAGAAGGCCTAGTTTTCTTTTAAAAGAGGCCATGTTCAGCTCCGTTGAGAGGCTGAGGTCTGTTAGAGAGGCCAAGGTATGTTCTAGAGGCCGAATTCTGTTCTGTTGAGAGGCCAAGGTATGTTCTAGAGGCCAAGTTCTAAAGGAGGTTGAGCCCTAGCTGAGTTCTGCATGCTGGTTTAGAGGAGGCTGATCCCTAGCCGAGTTCTATGTGCTGGTTTAGAGGAGGCCAAATCCCTAATTCATCATGGCTACCTATGTTGATTCTTCTATAACAGAAACAGATCTTCTAATCTGATAATTACTTCCTAATGATTCATCAAACAATTTAACTTATATCGCTTATATCATTGAGCAATTATACATAGAAAATCTCAACTATAATCCAATGATAACAGTAGGATCATAAAGAGACAGCCAAACACGAGACACAAATTTACCCTGGGAAAAACCCAGCAAACTTTTCTTCTTAGGAGAAATTTGTTATTTAGCAAATCTTTACAAAAAATATTCTAGGAATCTGTACCAAATCCAGATGCACAATACCAGTCAAACCTGGTCACATAACAGCTAGTCGAATACTGGTCAAAGCCTCCAAATAGCAGAGAAGTCAATGCTAGTCAAAGTTCGAAATTTGGGCTGAGGTCAGGCTCGGACCTGCAGTCAACAACCTCGTATCTGCGGCCAAATAGGTCTGAATCTTCTGTGGTCAATGCAGTCTTCTTTCAACAGTCAAACTCGTCCAAAACTCAGTCAAACAGCAGTCCAAATCTCAGTCAAACAAGCAAGGTCAACGTTGAATACTTTGTCAAACTCCAGAACTTCTCTTTATCTCACACGTGTGAACAGAAGAATAGAAGAGTTGGTGATCATATGAATTGATTAAGATGGAGGAGCCCTATGTGTATTTATGAGTTGAATGGGGTGGACTTTGACCAAGGGTCACACCCATTCACCTTGTGGTGCCGACTTAACCTTTTGAAGCCTACATGAGCCCATAAATAATAGTTAAATTTTCCATTTTGAATATTTTTCTTTGGCCAACTTAGGAGGCCACTTAGCATGCGGGAATACCTCCCGATGCTGAAAAAATCAACACTCTAAACAGAAGTGACAGCAGATTTGTCAAGGTTAAGTACAAGCTGCCAGATAGGAACCTGCAAATTTGTAAGATGGTGATTGCTGTCCTCATCTTCATGACAAGTTGGAGCCTACAATTTCTGTAAGTTGGTGCTTACAAAGGATTGGTGTCCACTGTCCTCACAAGTGTTGTAATAAAATGAAGACTGGTTGGAAAGCATTCAAGTGTTCTTTCAAGTTTTGATTTCCACTTTTATCTGTGGTCACGCATTATGTTGATAATTGATTATGTGATGTGATTTTAGTCTTAAGATTAATAAAGTGAAAAGAATTTAATCTGTGTGATACTAATTCACCCCCCTATCAGTATCACAATGTATTTCCACCAAATTAGACACTGTGCATCTCATTTAAAGAGCTAGAATGCTTTGGTTTAAGAGATCTTATACCCCAAGGTATTGCATTGGCATAAAAATGGATTCTTAATGTGTCATCAAGTTCTCCACCTTAGAAGTTCATGACAAGAGTAAATAATAAATATCTGGAATGCAAGGCATTGGAGATAAGGGAGCCTTGTCACGTTTATTTGATGCAAAATAATTCATTCTGGTTATTTTTTATGCATGATCACATTTCCCAATGCATATTTGCATACTTTGTGGCAGGATCAGCTTCATGGACATATTTCACATCTCATGAGACTTTTTCGACATATTTGGAGGGATGATTTAGTGTGTTGGCATGGTTTATGTGGCACCTGTTGCTGCTCAAACTACCAAGGGTCCTAGGAGGGGATCCTATAGAGCAAGTACTAGGTCAAATGGCAACAATGGAGCAATAACCCATTGTCACCTCAGCTAAAGCTCCCTACTCTTTACGGACTATCACCAATGAGAGGAGTCTCGATATGCGAAAAATCATGAGGATAGATAAATCAATGATAGGATGTGAAGTGACTCCTAAAGCCTATTCACAAGAGAGGCTCAGATAATTGGTTTACTTGCTTTTAAAGCAAGGTGATTGGCTCTCCTAGAAGGGCTAATAGGATGCTTAGACTTAGGGTTGAGAGGTATTTTTTTCGATATGAGACGCCCTAGACCCAAGAATCCTAAGAAGATAAAGATTTCTAAGCAGTCCCTGTACAATTGGATTTGCAAGGTTGCGGGACCACAAAGAAGCCCTAGTGGGCCAAAACAAGGTCAAGGGTTGGGGGTTGATCAACACACTAATGGACTTGACAAAGTTCAGGAGGAGAAGAGGATCAAAGGAATTAGATTTCTCTTGAAATGTGAATGCAATGATTCTTACTGAAGCCTCTAACCAAAAGCAAACTAGGGAAATGGTTTCTGAGCTAGGGCTTAGGATATCTCCAGCTTCCATCGTCGAAATAGCATCAAATTTGGAGGACCCCTAGAGGACTCACTAGCGCAGCTCTAGACCAATTTTCATCATTTTTTTATGGCTACAATGAAAATCGTGTGATGCCCTAGATGACCTTCTAGGTTAGGACTTAGTAAAGAGGAAATGGAGGAGTAAAAGATATTCATTTGGTGATCACTTCAAACTAGACCAGTGCCTAGCCTATTGGGAGAATGGAACCAATGTAATGCAATGTTTAGAGATAACTTATACCCAGTCAAGGAGTCTCCTAAGCAACTTCGCATGACCTAGAAGCAGCAATTAGGTTACAACGAAAGTTTATACTTCGTTGGTGTTGCAATTGATGACTTATCAAGGTAATAATGACAATCATATGTTGAAAAGTGTAACTAGGTCGGTCTTCATGTTGACTATGTAATTATATATTTATATAAAGAAAATGTCAAAGATAATAAAATGTATTTTTGGTGTACTTGCTTCATGGTTTTCATAACCAAGATTTTTATGTAGATAGACTTCTTGATGTCTATTAGGTTGAATTAAGTGTCTCATACATGTAGGATCTAGTCTAGGTATTTATGCTCCAAGGCCTAGTGGAAGACGCTCACAAACAGCCCTCAATGCATTGATGAAAGACAAGCTTTAAAGGCAGTAAAGAAGCACCTTATCAATGCTGGAATATTACCTGTTCAAGTCAGCCTAAAAATCATAGAACAAGTCGGCTTATTTACAGACAGAAACAACTATTTATAGGAGCATGCAGATTTATGATTGGACAAGGATTTTCGGACATGTTTTGAGATAAAATGTGAAGTGCAGGACTGAACCTTATGCAGATGAGGAACAGCAATTAGGCGAATTGCGGATAAGACAGGATCTACTACAGGAATGAATGCAGACAAGTCTGAAGTCTTTGCAGACAGTTTGTAAGAGCAGATAAGAAGATCTACTACAGCAACAATTGCGGATAAACCTCATCTCAGTGCAGATAACTTTCAGTAAGGTCTGCGGACCTAACACAGTCTATAAGTGCAGATATATATGTATGAACATTCAGTAGACAGTTGCCTGGAGATGTGCAGACTAGTATCAATAGTACAGTGCAGACATTTAGAAAGCATAAATGCTGTTAAGGAATAGTAAAATGTGTTGGTCAATCTCATAAAGATTTGTGAATCAAATCTCAAGAATAATTGCAGATACAAGGGGAGTCAAGAAGTGCGGACAGAACAGTGAATTAAGGCAGCATCTGAGTGCAAACAAGTGCAAAAAGGAATATTGCAGGATACAAGGTGATGATCAAGGTCTTAGAAGCACATCTAGTTTTAGGGTCCAAGTCTGGGTCATGGTTCTTATCATTTGAAGATCTATAAGAAGAATTCTTTGCGGGTTTTCCTCTCCAAGAGGGAGAGGTTTTTTCCTGGCTCTAGGAGCCTAACTTTTGTGTCTTGCACATTTCGATAATTGACTTGATGAAAGATTAACTAAGAGAAGACATAAATAACGCAAATAAGTTCACAAGTAATTATCAAGGAGAGAATTTGTATTAACCAACAGGCTACAGCCCAACAAATTCTCAACATGGTATCAGAGCTAAGGTGTTGAACATAAGGGTTGCTTGTCAACAAAGACACTCAAAGAAGCAAAGATCAAAGTTTTGGTTGGAAAGACAAATCAGTTTGCAAGGAAGACTATCCAACTACTTCATGTAAGATCTCCCACCTCATTAAAAAGATCAACTCATGTAGGAAATTAATCTTTGGCATCAAAGATTTGCACTCAAGCCATTGTTTGAAGGAAATATCAACTTCTGAAGATAGTCATTATAATCAAGTGTTCAAATACAACAACATTGAAGAAAGGAAACCCTTGACTTCATTCTCAATCATCATCAAGGAAGCTGCAAGCAAATCCACTCAAGTAAGTATTCATGACCCTATCTATCAAGATGCCTTATTGTAAAGAAAGCAACAAGCTGGTTGAGTCATCAAACTTCAGTGCATGGAAGAAGAGAACAGACTTGAATTTAATAGAAGACGGACTAATGAACTATATCGAAGGATCTACTGTTCAACCTCCAAAAGAAGATACTTCAGCCCATGCCAAGTACATGAAGGGAGAAATTAGAGCCCAAAGGATTCTCATAGAATCCATCAAAGACTCTCTCATTCCCTATGTATTAAAACTAAAGACTGCAAAACAAATATATGAGAAATTGGTGGAGCTATCCTCTGTGAGTACTACTGGAGAAGCAATCTCTCTGAGACAAGAACTATACAAAATGAAATTATCAAGGGAAGCAGGAATCGCTCCATACTTTATGAGGATTTCTGAAATAAGAGATCAACTGCAGGAACTAGGAGAAGTGATGTCTGACACTGAGATGACAACAGTGGTGTTGAATGTTCTACCAGAGGAATGGGGAAACTTCACTTCTAGTCTATATGGGAAGAAAGAAGCCACTCCATTCCATGATTTATGGTCTCTATGTAAAATAGAGGAAACAAGACTAAAGGCCAACGCTGATACAGGAACAAGTGAAAAGAATCATGCCTTTGCAGCCTCATACAGGAAGAAAGGAAGATTCAAAAAATTTAGCCCTCGGAATAAAAGAAGAAATATGGACAATGTGTGATGCTTTGGATGTGATGAGCTTGGACATTATAAAAGAGATGATCCTAAATCTGGAAAGGACAAGAGGAAAAAGGAAGAAGCCCATGTCACTTATGACAGAGAAGAACCTGACGCTAAAAGATCTAAGAAGGAGGAAGCAAGAGATCTCTATTATGATTGAGATCATCTTCCTCTGTAAGTGAGCTCTGATTAGTTGTAAAATTGTATGATAGCAATGTACATTAAGAAGCATCTCGATAAAAGCATGGAAGGAGCTCATGGTGAAAAAGCTTCTGGAAAACCTCTCTACTAAAAGTAAAGCAGTCATCAGATCAAGGGTCATCATGGAGACAGAATTTTGGGATGTGATGACATATTGTTGAAGCAAGTCAAAGGAATGAAGCACTTCATTCAAGAGAAACTGCTACAAGATGACTCAAGGAAAATAGGTATGAGGTATGCAGACATATATGTTGATATTGGATGTTGTGAAGTCATGTCATATGGTTGCAGGTAATATACCTCCATATTTAGGAGTATGATCTATGAAGAAGGATCTCTCAGTGCACTAACAGATGAAATCAACATAATATGACCTCATAGAATATGAGGTGGTTGTACATAAACAAGAAACTGGAAAATTTGTAATATCCTGGGAATGAAGAATGTGCAGAGAGGAAGAGATCATGAAATGCAACCATGTCAAGAAACAGTTATCATTTGGAGGCCAAGTAGATGTGACTAGGAGATCTCCTGGGAAGATATGTAGACTCTGACAGAAGTCTGGTAAAGAAGAAGACCTTTAGCAAAAACATATCATTAGGAGATGTGTCAATCTGTACGTAGGATGTTGATACCTACAGGAAGATGTCATGGTGAAAGATCATCACTAAGGTAATTTTTGTTTTAAAAGTTTATATGTATATGTTTATCTGGATGAATTTGTGCAGGGTTGCTAATCATAAGAAAGGATGTTTGAACCTTGGGGATGATTCGAAGGAAAGCAGCATGGCATAACGGTGGACTAGATGAGGAACACTGATGAATCACTTTCTAATAGTGGACATGACTCGTGATTGAAAGTGATGGATGATCTGTGCCCTATGAAGCCAAAAGTTGAAGATTCCTCAATATCGAAAACCATGACATCGAGGGGAGGAACTCTTCATGAGTAGCTGGATTGTTGCTGCAGGACCCTGGTTGATGAGGACCCTGGTGGTAAGTTTCTTGCTCGGAAGAAACTTGAAGTATGTCCTTCCTGTGTTAAGAGGGGGTGACGTATGATATTCTCTATTACATGTGTCATGCACTAGACCAGGACTAAAAGTTGTACGTCTTAGTGAAGGCCATGTGAAGAGAATGGATAGACACATCATTTTGGTCTTCACCTGGAAGACAGAATGGAGGATTGGGTAATCATCTGGCATTCGATACTCTTTGAAAATGAGATAGGGCATTCTAGATAAGAGTAGTCGTGGACCGATATTCTTTGAGGGTTGGCTACCCAAGAGAAGAATAGTCCAAGAAGGTCATACTCTGAGAACACCTAGGTGGGGTATGTACCTTGGAGAGACAATAACTATGGTGTCTATTAGTCATGTGTCTCGCCAACATTGTAGCCCATTGTCTCGTTGAGAGATGCAGTTGTTAGTCAAGGCCTTGCACTATGACAATGCTGGTTGATATGGTGCTATACACATGTGATTACCAATCCGATTCTTCTTATGAGATTCTTCAGTTTGAAAGTCCTTGTATGAATACCTCCCTAGTTAAGAGGGAGTGTTGAATAGTGTAACTAGGTCGGTCTTCATGTTGACTATGTAATTATGTATTTATATAAAGAAGATGTCAAAGATAATAAAATGTATTTTTGGTGTACTTGCTTCATAGTTTTCATAACCAAGATTTTTATGTAGATAGACTTCTTCTTGATGTCTATTAGGTTGAATTAAGTGTCTCATACATGAAGGATCTAGTCTAGGTATTTATGCTCCAAGGCGTTGTGGAAGACGCTCACAAACAGCCCTCAATGCATTGATGAAAGACAAGCTTTAAAGGCAATAAAGAAGCACCTTATCAATGTTGGAATATTACTTGTTCAAGTCGGCCTAAAAATCATAGAACAAGTCGGCTTATTTACAGACAGAAACAACTATTTATAGGAGAATGCAGATTTCTGATTGGACAAGGATTTTCGAACATGTTCTGAGATAAAATGCAAAGTGCAGGACTGAACCTTATGTGGATGAGGAACAGCAATTAGGAGAATTGCGGATAAGACAAGATCTACTACAGGATGAATGCGGACAAGTCTGTAAGTCTTTGCAGACAGTTTGTAAGAGCAAATAAGAATATCTATTATAGCAACAATTGCGGATAAACCTCTTTGCAGACAGTTTGTAAGAGCAAATAAGAATATCTACTATAGCAACAATTGCGGATAAACCTCATCTCAGTGCGGATAACCTTCAATAAGGTCTGCAGACCTACCACAGTCTATAAGTGCATATATATATGTATGAACATTCAGTGGACAGTTGCCTGGAGATAGTGAGGACTAGTATCAATAGTACAATGTGGACATTTAGAAAGCATAAGTGTTGTTAAGGAATAGTAAAAGGTTTTGGTCAATCTCATAAAAATTTGTGAGTCAAATCTCAAGAATAATTGCAGATACAAGGGGAGTCAAGAAGTGCGGACAGAACAATGATTTAGGGCAGCATCTAAGTGCAGACAAGTGCAGAAAGGAAGATTGCAGGATACAAGGTGAAGATCAAGGTCTTGGAAGCACATCTAGTTTTAGGGTCTAAGTCTTGATCATGGTTCTTACCATTTGAAGATCTATAAGAAGAATTTTTTGTGGGTTTTCCTCTCCAAGAGGGAGAGGTTTTGCCCTGGCTCTAGGAGCCTAACTTTTGTGTCTTGCACATTTCGATAATTGACTTGATGAAATATTAACTAACAGAAGACATAACTAACGCAAATAAGTTCACAAGTAACTATCAAGGAGAGAATTTGTATTAACCTACAGCCCAACAAATTCTACACATCATATACCTTTAAGACATTTATTCATCATGCGTGAAAGTGAAACATATGAAAAGCCTTCACAAAGATAAGTTTTGACAAATTCGCATTTCATAAAGGCAGCTACACCAGCTTCATGAGCGAAAACATTCATACATTACATAAGTGAAATACATGTAAAGTAGAACATGAAAATGACACTTACAAGTATAGCGGAAATCCTCCAATCATCAATGTGCAAAAATATCGAGGCTCCAAGACAAAAGATAAGCTTTCCAAACATCGAAATGCATTTCGAAATCCAATTCATCAATTAAAAGGCTAGCATAAATTCTCAAGAAGACATAGTCCAATCCAAAAATGTGATGATAGAAATGAATGATCCTCTCATATATTTATACAATCCATAAGGGGGTTCGAATAGCCTATTAGCCTAATAATGCCCCTTAATAATAAAATAATGTGCAAGAACAACATCCCCTAGTGACAAGCTCACCAAGATAGCTCAATAATACAAAAATAAGCCTCAAGAGGGCAAAATAGTACACATAATGAGTCGTTGAGCCATTGAGATGGCCTAGTGGAGTCCAAAGTGTGCCAAGATGAGAGAATAGACTCCAAACATAGTGAATGAGGAGTCGGACCCTTGATATCCAAGCAAGTCACATCTGGTGGCCCCAAGAGGGTGTGGGGGCACAATGACATCCTCATGGGTCTCCAAATGGATCGATAATGCATGTAAACCATCTATAAGTGCTAAGATGATGACATAAGCCCTCCCTCTGTCTCCCACGGTGAGATACATCCTTATCTGTACCCTAGAACCTTTGCCAAGTGTGTGGTACAAGTGTGAAGTCGGTGGGGCATGGTGATCCAAGTGCATCATCCTCATCCAAAGAGGTGGAATACGAGCAATCATTGAATGGTGTTGGGGATCCATGAAGTGCTCTTTGCTATGGTGGAGGCCCATGGCTCTCTACATTCACCCTACAAGTGCCAATGTGGCCCTCTAGAGGGCTTGGACCCTGTATAGGAAGACCAAACCGAAAATGGAGACCCATCTGCAATCCTACATAAGATCCAATGCATCCCCTCACCCTCCAATACAACAAATCATTAGAGTAATCAAGTAAGAGAGCTTACAAATCATTGAATCAAATGGACACTTCATGGTGGCATGTCCTTCCAGTGGGCTTTGGCATGTACAAGTGTCTCCAAGCTCAATAAGGGAGTTAACCAAGGACCCTATTAGGTGGTTTCAGCCTTTAAAGCAGGCGACATGTCCACAGTACATCCATTAAGTGTTAGGTGGCATGTGACATAATGATGAAATGGAGTGGGGAACATGCAAGGCTCCAAGCCATATGCCATGGTACAAGGGTAGCTATAATAGGGAAATCTCACACTTCCGGGTATATGAGTGTAGGAGGGGGCAATCGTGGTCATGGTATTAAAATTGGTCGATTCATAGGTCGACTGGGTCAAATCGGCAGAAAAAAACCCGATTAAGGGTGGCCTTCCTCCAAAAAAGCACAAAAATCGGTGCTAACCAGCCGGTTTATGGTCAAACCGGTCAGTTCTATCCTAAACCGGTCGGTTAGCTACCAAGGCCGTGGCAGACCCACCAGACACAATTGAGGAAGGTTCCAGGTGGTTTTGGAGGGAAAACCAGGGTTGCTTCCCTCCAAAAAGACCCTCTCCAATCCTTTAAAAGGAGGTTACCCCTCTCATTTGTATCACACAGCTCATTTGGAAATTTTGTGAGTTTGATTGGGAGCTTGGAGAGTGTTGATTTTTTGTTGGAGCAATCATCTTGGAGGCTTGGAGTTGGAGTTGGAGTTGGAGTTGGAGTTGGTGCTATTTTGGAGATAGTTTGGAGTTGCCAATAAAGTTGGCATCTTCAAGAGGAGGATAAGGAAGTTAGTTTGCATTTCCAGGTAAGGATTTTCACTTGAAAATTTCCTCATTTCATTGTTGTCCATGTATTAAATTTTTTTATGTGTTCTATGTTATTGCTATCAAATCTCCAGTTCTATGCTATCAAATTTTGTAGGCTACAATGTGCATTTTTTTTTCCTAAATTTAGCTTTGGTTTTCCATTTATCTTAGGTGCAATTTTTTATTATTTCGAGCCAACATGGCTCCAAAAGCCAAGGGCAGTGCATGGGCTCATTGTGATTTGATTGATGGAAAAATGATATGCAAATTTTGCCATAAATCCATTGGAGGTGGGCGTATTCTCAGATTGAAACAACACTTGGCTAGGATAAGAGGCCAAGTAAAGCCATGTGAAGCACCAAATAAAGTGTTAGGTCTTGTTTGTTGAGAATTTGGTAGGGCAATGTTTAATTCAATTCTTACTTGATAACTGCTTGAGTTATACTTGTATGCTTCTATTACTTATACCTTATCTTCATTAGCTTGTTATGTTCTTCATCAAGTTAATTATCAAAACGCAAGAGACACAGAATTTTGGCTCTTCAAGCTAGGGCCAAAACCTCTCCCTCTTGGAGAGGAAAACCCAAAAGTAATTCTTCTTTTAGATATTTAATTGCCAAGTACCATGACCATGACATACAACACTTGGTTGGGATAAGAGGCCAAGTAAAGCCATGTGAAGCACCAAATGAAGTGTTAGGTCTTGTTTGTTGAGAATTTGGTAGGGCAATGTTTAATTCAATTCTTACTTGATAATTGCTTGAGTTATACTTGTTATGCTTCTATTACTTAGATCTTATCTTCATTAGCTTGGTATGTTCTTCATCAAGTCAATTATCAAAACACAAGAGACACAGAATTTTGGCTCTTCAAGCCATGGCCAAAACCTCTCCCTCTTGGAGAGGGAAACTCGAAAGTAATTCTTCTTTTAGATCTTTAATTGACAAGTACCGTGACCATGACATAGACCCTTGATACCAATATGCCTCCAAGACATTGTCACTATCCCTTACTGCTCTTCTCAGCTCCTTCTGTTTTTCCCTCCTTTTCTGCATTGTCCTGCACTTCACCTTAGAGAAGCTCGATCTCTATTCCAACAGTGCTGATCAAAGTGCCTTTTGATTCCAACTTCGGCTCCCTAGTGTCCTCTTCTTGGTCCTTCCTTCCTACATTGTTTAGCATTGTGGTTATCTTCCTTTATGTTGTAGTTACCCTCAGCGCTTTTCTGAGATATGCAAGAGGAGTATAGTCCCAAGTCAGAGATGTATATACCTCAACATCGAGCCTACAGATATCCCTGAATCTTCCAATGTATATATGCAAGATATGGTGGCCCAGGACCGAGGCTTGTATAACCTCTTCTTCACACTTCTTACAGTCTTCTTTCCTTCGCTATCTTGCCTTCCTTTTACACACTGTATTGCAGACTAGCCTGAGCTTCTAGACCGAGATCTTATCCTCTTCCTCGCATGCCTTGTAGCCTCCTCCTTTTGTTGTATATCCCTCTTCTTCTCACACTGTAATTCAGATCTATATTGCAGACCTTGACCGAGATTTTATCGCTTGATAATGAGGATGCAGTCCTCCTTATATAGGGACTGTCTTCTAGCATGTAGGCCGAGATATCTTCCATGAGGTGAGCCGACTTCTTCAAGCATATTTTAGGCCAACTTGTTCAAGGATATATGCATCACATTTGAGCCGACTTTCATGAGCATATTGACAAGGTCTTGGAGCATATTATTTACATCAATAATTGTCCTTTACAAGTGTAACACTTCTTCATATATATGACTCCTTAATTATATATATGACAAGATGACAAACTCCTAAAGACATCAAGAAGAAGTCTTTGACCTATTATAAAAACTCCTTGCTCATGAAACCCATGATGCAAGTATTACAAAAATACATTTTATTATCTTTGTCTTCTTCATTACATAAATTCATAATTACTAGTCATTATGAAGATCGAACCTAGTTACACTTTCCAACATTCTCAACAAGAGAGTCATTCATAATGGTACATGGTCACTTTCAATATGGAGAATCTCATAAGAAGAATTTGATTGGTAATCCATTTGTTGTAGCATCATATTAACTAGCATTGTTACAGTGCAAGGCCTTGAATAACAGCTCCATCTCTCCATAGGACCATGAACTACAATGTTGGTGAGACCAATGATTACAGGCACCTTCATCATTGTCTCCAAGGTACATACTCCACCCAGGTGTTCACTGAGTATGACCTCAAAGGACTATTCATATCGAGATAGCTAATCATCAAATAATATCCATCCTTTCACGACTACTCTTTCCATAAATACCCTAATACATCCCAAAAGAGTATCGGATGCTAGATGATTACCCAATCCTGCATTCTATCTTCCAGGTGAAGACCAGAATGATGTTTCTATCTCTCCCTCTTAACTAAGGAGAACATATTCCTAAGCTTTCCTCTTGGCTTAGGAATTACAGAGTTTCTTCCAAGTAAGAAACTTATTATCAAGCTCCCTCTTAATCGAGGACATGCAACAGCAATGATGAAACCATCCAACTGCTCATGAAGGACTCCTTTCGTTAATGTCATGAATTGAGTAGCCTTCAAATTTGGGATCTCTTCATAGGGCACAGATCATCCATGAGTCATGCCTTCAAAAAGTGATCCATCAATCTTCTCATATGGTCTGGCTTCATGTCATGTTGCTCTTCTTCAGACCATATTTCTTTCAAACATCTTTCATCCTGCCATATGGTTATCAATTGTGGAAGACATACACTTCCCTTTAGCAGCCCTACATAAGCTCATCAGATATTGATTAATTATAAATATGAACTTTTTAAAAAGTTACCTTAGTGATGATCTTTAATCGTGACATCTTCTTGTAGGCATCGGCATCCTTCGTTTGCAGATTGACACATCTCCTAAAGACATCAAGGGTCTTCATATTTTCCAAACTTCTATCAAAGTCTACATGTCTTCCCAGGAGATTTTCTAGTCAAGTATTGTTGGCTTCCTTGGATGTTGACAGCTTCTTTCCATGGTTGTACTTCATATAATCTCTTCCTTTTTCTTTCTCCACACAGTTTTATTTCATTCCCAGGAACTTCCAATCTGCAGCTCCTTGATAATGTACAATCACCTCATATTCCGTATGAGGACGTATTATGTTGTTGATTTAATCTAGTGAAGGTCATTCCTTTTGGCAACCTATGTATCAGAAGTGTTTTTGCTTTCTATATTGATCATACTTCTAAAGATAGGAGTATACTACCTGCAACCACATGACATGACTTCATAGCATCTAGTGTCGGCATATATATATGTGTGTGTGTGTGTGTGTGTGTGTGTGTACTTAATTCTTTCCTTTTGAATCATCCTGCAGCAAGTTTCATTAGAATAAAGAGTTTCATTCCCTTGACCTGCTTCATCAATATGTCATCATATCCAATCTCAAAATTCTACAGATTAGAATTCGATGAAACCTTTTGCTTTCTTTCTAACTGGTGAAACCAAAGGGAACTCCATTAGAAAAGTGTCAACACCTATTTCCATATAGATTACCAAATGATGAACTATGATCTAGATAACTGCCTTCTTAGAATGAGTTTTCCAAGGGTCAAAATTATCTCATAGCATAGATGTTACATAGATGTTTTCAGACATCCTCCTATGATGAGTGATCCTCCTTCAATGATGTCAATTCTAAGGTGATGTATCTATCTTCCTAACATACTATTTTACAAGCAACAGATACCTCTTAAAGAGGAAGATGATCTCAATCACAGTAGAGATCTTTCACTTCTTCTTTCTTAAGTTTCTTTGAATCAGGCTTCTTCCATTTCTTCGGCGACATGGGCTTCCTTTCCTCTTGTCCTCATTAGATTTGGGACAATCCTTCTTATAGTGCCCAATTTCATTACATACATAGCATCGTTTCTCCTTTTCTTCTAAGGACCAAACTTACCGAATCTTCCCTTTCTTCCTAACCTGGCAGCATAGGCTTGATTCTCTTCATTTGAGCCTATATCAAGTTTTAGCTTTTAACCTCGTCTTTTAACTTGCATAGACCATACATCCTGGAATGGTGTTGCTTCTTTTTTCCCATAGATATTTGAACTGAAGTTTTCCTCATCCCTTTGGTAGAGCATTCAGCACCACTATAGTCATTTATCTATCAGACATTACTCCTCCCAATTCCTACAGTTGATCTTGTATTTCGGAAATCTTTGTAAAGTATGAAATTATTTCGTCCTTTCTAGACATCTTCAACTTGTATAGATTTTGTCTTAGAGATATTACTTCCCCTGCAGTACTAACCGAGAGTAGCTCCACCAATTTGTCATATATTTCTTTTAAAGATTCTAGTTTTGATACATAATAGATGAGGGAGTCCTTTATGAATTTTGTAAGAATCCTCTGGGCTCTTATGTCTCCCTTCATGTATTTGGCATGACTTCATTCTACATAACATTTAGATTTGTCCTTTTCTTCCATGCAAGAAAGTTTGAAACCTCAACTAGTTTGATCCTTTCTTAAAAAGACATTTTGATAGATTTAGATGAAGTCATAAATATACTTACTTGAATAGATGCTTTTCTTCTACAACCAGCTTCCTTGTTGATGATGATATAGATAGAAGCTCCCTCTTAGATTGACTCTTTCAAGGTTGGTGATAGATCACCTTAGATCCTTGATGATGATGATGATCAAGGATGATGACTTCAGAAAGGTGGCTTGATGATGTCTCCAACAATGTTGATTTTACTTCAATAACAAATAGTTATTGATGGTGATGGCTTCTACACGGTGTCCTTCTTGATGTATAGGTCCTTGATCTTCTTAAGATGGATTTTCAAAAACTGCCTCTTTAGAACTGAAGATTGACACTTCAATGTGGATCTCTAGCTTTTGCTTTATAGAAAATTGATTCTTGATCTTTTGGTACCTGAGTGTCTTCTTTCCAAATAGCCCTTTCTTGTCTTCAGCACCTTAGCTCTGATACCATGTTGAGAATTTGGTAGGGCAGTGTTTAATTCAATTCTCTTACTTGATAATTTCTTGAGTTATACTTGTTATGCTTCTATTACTTAGATATTATCTTCATTAGCTTGTTATGTTCTTCATCAAATCAATTATCAAAACACAATAGACACAGAATTTTGGCTCTTCAATCCAGGGCCAAAACCTCTCCCTCTTGGAGAGGAAACCCCGAAAGTAATTCTTCATCTAGATCTTTAATTGACAAGTACCATGACCATGACTAGACCCTTGATACCAATATGCCTCCAAGACCTTGTCACTATCCCTTACTGCTCTTCTCAGCTCCTTATGTTTTGCCCTCCTTTTCTGCACTTTCCTACATTGCACCTTAGAGAATCTTGGTCTCTATTCCAGCAGTCCTGATCAAAGTGCCTTTTAATTCCAACTTTTGCTCCCAAGTGTCCTCTTCTTGGTCCTTCCTTCCTGCACTTTTTAGCACTGTGGTAATCTTCCTTTATGTTGTAGTTACCCTCGGCTCTTTTCGAGATATGTGAGAGGAGTATAGTCCCAAGTCAAAGATGTATATACTTCAGCACTAAACCTACAAATCTGCCTCAATCTTCCGATGTATATACGAGCTATGGTGGCCCAGGACCGAGGCTTGTATAGCCTCTTCTTTGCACTTCTTACAATCTTCTTTCCTTCGCTATCTAGCCTTCCTTTTACGCACTGTATTGCAGACTAGCCCGAGCTTCTAGACCGAGATCTTATCCTCTTCCTCGCATGCCTTGTAGCCTCTTCCTTTCGTTGTATATCCCTCTTCTTCTCGCACTATAATTCAGATCTATATTGCAGACCTTGACCGAGATTTTATTTCTTGATAATGAGGTCGCAGTCCTCCTTATATAGGGAATGTCTTCTAGCATGTAGGCCGACATGTCTTCCATGAGGTGAGACGACTTCTTCCAGCATCTTTTAGGCCAATTTATTCAAGGATATATGCATCACATTTGAGTCGACTTTCATGAGCATATTGTTTACATCAGTAATTGTCCTTTACAAGTGTAACACTTCTTCATATACATGACTCTTTAATTATATATATGACAAGATGACAAACTCCTAAAGACATCAAGAAGAAGTCTTTGACCTATAATAAAAACTCCTTGATCATGAAACTCGTGATGCAAGTATTACAAAAATACATTTTATTATCTTCGTCTTCTTCATTACATAAATTCATAATTACTAGTCATTATGAAGACCAAACCTAGTTACACATTCCAACACTGTTAGGGCAATACCTTTCCAAGTTTGAAAAGTTTGAGGAGAATAAGGCTAGGGAGAAGGCCATCCAAGATGATATTGCAAGGAAGAGGGAATTATTAGAAGCCATGAAAGAGAGTGGGTATGATGAATATGAGATTCAAGACTCCTCTTCTATCCCTTCCACCAATGACCCCTTTGACTATGTTCCTCCTTATCTTGGCCAACAATCAGAAGGAACAAAGAGACCAAGCATCCAGAGTTATTTCTCATCCTCTGCTAATCCCACAACCACTTCCCCCCAACCAAGTCATCAACCCACTTTGGATCAACATTGGAAAAAACAACGCAAAGAAACTTCTTATCAATACACTGCTAGATGGTGGTATGATGAAGATATCCCATTTAATGTTGCTTGGTCGCCTTATTACCAAGCTATGTGGGACTTTGTTATAGTTGCGGAAAAGGGCTTCAAATGCCCTAATGTGCATGACTTAAGGGGAGCTCTTTCGCAAAAAGAGATTTCTTCCATTGATGAGTATTTCGCTAAGGATAGAGAGTCATGGCTCAAAACAAATTGTTCCATCATGTCAGGTGAATGGATCAATGGAAAGAACCGCACTATAATAAATTCCTTGTTCCTTGCCCTCAAGGAACCATGTTTTTTAGATCAATTGATGCCTCTGATAAGGTGACGAATGCAACCCTTCTATTTGAGCTTTTGGATGACATTACTCAGGAAGTGGGGGAGCAGAATGTTGTGCAAGTCATCACAGATAATGCCTCAAACTATGTTCTTGTTGGAAATATGCTCGAGTCCAAATATAGGACCATATTTTGGACTCCATGTGTTGCACATTGCATAGACCTCATGCTTGAGGACATTGGCAAAGTGGAGTGAGTAAAAAAAACTATAGAGCATGCCAAGTGCATTACAAAATACATTTACAACCACTCATCGGTATTGAGCCTAATGAGGACAAACACGGGTGGCAAAGAGCTTGTTAGGCCTGCAATTACGAGATTTGCAACTCACTACCTCACGTTGCAATGTCTCAATTCTCAACAAAAAAACCTACAGAAAATGTTTTCTTCTGATGACTGGACTAAACCTCGGTGGGCTCGTAGACAAGATGGCAAAGACACCAAAAAGAAAGTTTTTGACAATTATTTTTGGAAAAGGTTTGCAAAGCTTGTAAAAATTTCCAAGCCCCTTGTTAAGGTGTTAAGGATGGTGGATAGAGAAAAATTGGCAATGGGCTACATTTATGAGCTATGGATCAAACAAAGGAGCAAATACGAGCAGCATACAAGGTTAGGTTAGTTAAATATGGTCGTGTATGGGAGATCATTGATAATAGATGGAACAATCAACTCCATCGTCCTATACATGCAGCTGGGTATTTTTTTAACCCAAAGTAGCATTATAAAGCTCGGTTAAGAGATCTACATGATGGGGAGGTCAGAGCTTGATTGATTGATTGCTTGGAGTGCATGGTCCCTATCCATGCAGACCAGTTGGAAATACATAAACAACTTACTATTTTCAGTATGGCAACTAGTACCTTTAGAAAAAACTTGGCAAATATGGCAAGAGATGTGGATCGACCAGGTAAGCAATTCCAATTTGTTTTTCTTTTCAAGTTAAATTGATTACAAATTTACAATTCAAATTGTCTATAAATACTTGTAATTTGTGAATAAGTAATGAAATGAACTAAGTTACTAATAATGTATTTTTCTTTGCAGCACATTGGTGGGAGTCATTTGGCAGCCAATGTCCTCGGCCAGACTTGCAGTGCTTCAAGTTGTGAGCGCAATTGGTCTATTTTTTAGTGCATACACACAAAGAAGAGAAACCGTTTGGAACAAAAACGTTAAATGATCTTGTCTTCATGCAATACAAACTTTGACTAAGGCGGAACCAGATGATGAACAAAACACCTGATCTAGATCCCATTGCGTTGGACGATATTGATCCAACATCAGAATGGGTGGAGGAGACTAAAGATCCAGTGTTGATTTTGATTTTGATATTGACATGGCATTAGCGGGGGATGAAGCAGATTTGGTGGCGCCATCAAAACCAAGATTAGTAGCCGCACCAAGGAAAGGCAAACAACCAATGGAAGGCACTAGTCGTGCAGCTTGACCAACTCGTGCTTCCATTAGTCCACTTTTGTTGTTATTGGTGCAATGCTACTGAGGTTGCAGATGAGGTTGAGGCATCCTCAGACTCTGAACCAGATGATGTCTATGCAGCTCTTGATGATGAGCCTATGTCTAGTAGTGGCGATGAATTTGATGATTGATCAAGTGTAGAGTCTAGACTTGTAGTCTTGTAGTAGGCCAGTGGCCTCATAGCTTGTAGCATTGTTTTTGGACTTTATAGGCCTTTTAGAGCCTCATTTCTTATGTATTTTGTCGATGATATGTATTGTACTAAGTGCCATTTTGATATAGTCACCTTTACATGGTATATAAATGAGGAAACTTTGCATATTTTGTCTCTATTGGCTTGGAATCATGGTTTTAAATCTTAAAAATAGTTTTTTTCATTAAAAAATAATTATTTGATGTATTTTTTTTAAAACCAGTTCATTGAGCTCTGACCAATCCCAATTTGACTGGTTCCGGTTTGAAACCCGATTTATTAGGTGGACTGCTTCGGTCACCAATTCTGATTTTTAAAACTATGATCATGGTACATGAGTTACCCCGGCCTTTGTCCTTCCAAACTTATTTATATGCCTTTTTCCTTTGATTAATTTTTCTTCATAATTATTGGGGGCTCCAGGGGATGAGAGCATTATGTGTAGGATATAATAGTAGATACCCCATTTGAGGTGGGGAAGTTCATTACCCACTAGGAGTTGGGACAATCATGGGTTCCTTAATGTGAAGGGGGCTCATCTAGGGCCCATAGGGAACCAGAGTGATGGCCATAGATAAGGGGTAGAGCTCATGTTTGGCTTTTTCGCACGTGCTAAATTTGTATGTCATAGCCATATTTTGCATTTTATGGTACTTTTCCTGTTGAGAGTGGCCAAATTATGCTTTTTATTTTTCTTTTAGCAGCATCTACCTTCGAGGCATCGTTCCAGGCCTGACCCAAGGTTTTGACAAGGGGAGGGTGCGGCTAACTCCTTATGGGCCCGATGGACAACTATGGACCCAGATGGGAAATGTTGTGAAATGGGTTGTAATGAGCAGATGACAATTTATGTATATGGTGCCGGGAAGTGAGACCACGCAACCAAAATCAAGGTTTCCCATGTAGTATCCCCCTAAAGCTAGTAGCCAATAAGAGAGATCCCACAAGACTAAGATACAAGGCTAACCATCAAATTGGACAGACGAGACAAGAGTACAAACCAAACCCATTCTTTCTATCGAATACCCCCACCAATCCATGCCCAAAAGTGTCCATGATAAGTAAACAAAAATACCCAATTACACAATGAAAAGCCATACCTTTGGGATGGGTTGGAAGGCCCACCTTCAAACATACAATCATAACAGATGTGCAAGGTACCACATGGCTGGCTCAGGTGGTGAAGATAGTGGCACATCGAGGTATCTGGTCGCTGCAAGGGGTTGTTGGTTGTCGGTTGAGGACCATCTATGAGAAAAAATTTCCCTTATGGATACTACCCACAAAGTGGTGGGTAACATCTGGGTCCAACGAGGACATGATCTCTTAGAAGAGTGCACGAACGTACTCAAACGAGGAGGTCATGAGAACACCAACAATCTCTTGGGACCGCAGACCTGTCACCTGCACATATCAAAGACCAAGTACACGGGGCAGCATGTTTTTGTGGTGTCTTCTGATCAGCCATGCTTAATATTAGGACATCACAACAAGAAATAAGATTTTAATATAAATGCGTCTAATCTAGCATGATAATATCATATGATGTTAGTTCTAATAGGAAAAATCAACATGCAATGCATCCTATTCTAACATGCATATTACATCGTACAAGTACTAAGTGTAATCATAGAGCCAATGTAACCAGGACATCACCGGATAAATATAAAAATATTTTGCCCGATGAGTACTTATGCAACAAATCCAAATGCAAGGATAGGAACAATCACATGGAGGATCACAAAGGGATGTAATCTACTCGGTGAGATCCTCCCTTCTAACCAAAAGATAGAGATGTCAACAATTAGGCTCATAAACTTTTGATGGATGGAAACTTCAGGCATATCACCTCCATCATGGTTTTTATCATTTATGTCATGCTTCATGGCCACCATAGGGTTATGATTAGTAGGAAAGGGAGACTAATGAGATGGAGAGCAACAACAAGCAGGTTGCCTATGATGATCACACTTAGGGGAGATGGATGATTCCTCATTATTAGTGATGATGTAAGAAGGGTTGACAAAAGGGTCCACATGGGACTCAACAACCCTAGAATTGTGAGGAAAGACATGGGTCCTATCGATATCATCGTTATCGGTGTCATAGATGGGGTCCTTGTTGAAACGATTTCCACAGAGCTCCCATTCTCCTTCTTTAATATGTAACTAATCGTTGATATCAATGTTTGAAGGGGTTATGGCATCACCTTCTCCAAGGTCTTCAAAGGGTGGATCATCAGAAATAGTATCCTTGGAAAAGGTAGTGTTAACCGTAGTGGACCTAGGGAGTAGCCTCTTTCCTGCCCATCATCTAGATTCCCAAGGTGATGATGATGCTCAATGAAGGCTTCCTCTTGAATGTTTAATGTGGGGCATGCTTGAAAATATCTAAGAAAGCCTTCAACAAACTCCTTAATAGATTAGATGCTCCTAGGTTCGTGATTATGCAACCATGAGTTATGACCATGGAGAAAGCTCATGAACAATAGTACAAGGACATCCTGGTGAACCACCTTCTCCTTTGAATCATGCGCAATAAATCTATCCACATGATCAATTGCGAAGAGTGGATCACCATCAAACATCGCCACCCCACGGACCATCCTTCCTATGACATGATTAGGATGCCCAAGGATGCTAGCGATGTCCAAAGCAAGAAAATCATCAAAGAAAGACATCCTATTGAGATATACATGTAAATTATGTACGAGTCGTCGGGGTGAATTTAAAGATACCTATAGAAATGCTTGCTTCACCCTACAAGCATTGACCTTAAAGTTCAATGAAGAACTAAGGCTTCGTTCTTCCAATGGAGTCGCCAATAATAATCGTAAAGGAAACAAGACACGCGTCTCGTGTTTGCGGCAACGGTGCCAAAAATGTTACAACTCAAACTAGCAAGAGTCCTAGGAGGGGATCCTATAAAGCATCTACTATGTCGAGCAGCAACAATGGAGTAATAGCCCACTTTCACCTCAGCTAAAGCTCCCTGCTCTTTACGAACTTTACCGATCAGAGGAGTCTCGATATGCAAGAAATTACAAGGATAGATAAATCAATGATAGGATGCGAAGTGATTCCTAAAGCCTATTCACAAGAGAGGCTCAGATAATTGGTTTACTTGCTTTGAAGCAAGGTGATTGGCTCTCTAAGAAGGGCTACCTAGGGTTGAGAGGTATTTTATTGATATGAGGTGCCCTAGACCCAAGAATCCTAGGAAGATAAGTTTTCTAAGTGGTCCCTATGCAATTGGAGTTGCAAGGTTGCGGGACCACAAAGAAGCCCTAGTGGGCCCAAACAAGGTCAAGGGTTTGGGGTTGATCAACACACTAATGGACTTGACCAAGTTAGGGAGGAGAAGAGGATCAAAAGATTTACATCTCTCTTGAAATGTGAATGTAATGATCCTTAATGAAGTCTCTAAGCAAAAACAAACTAAGGAAATGGTTTCCAAGATAAGGTTTAGGATATCTCGAGGTTCCACTGTCAAAATAGCCTCAAATTTGGAGGACCCCAAGAGAACTCACCAGTGCAACTCTAAACCAAATTTCATCGTTTTTTATGGTTACAATGAAATTTGTGTGATGCCCTAAATGGCCTTCTAGGTTAGGGCATAGGAAAGAGGAAAAGGAGGTGTAAAAGATATTCGTTTGGTGATCACCTCGGACTAGGCCAACGCCTATCCTATTGGGAGAATGGAGTCAATATAATCCAATGTTTAGATATAACTTATACCCAGTCAAGGAGTCTCCTAGTAACTTCGCATGGCCTAGAAGCGGCAACTAGGTTACTATGAAAGTTTATACTTCGTTGGTGTTGCAATTGTTGACCTATCAAGGTAATAATGACAATCATATACATCTAGGACATTTACTCATCATACTTGAAAGGGAAAGATATGAAAATCCCTCACAAAGACAAGCTTTGAAAAATTCAAATTTATTAAAGGCAGCAACACCAACTTCATGAGCGAAAACATTCATATATTACACAAGTGAAATACATGTAAATAGAACATGAAAATGACACAAGTATAGCAAAAATCCTTCAATCATCAATGTGCGAAAATATCGAAGCTCCAAGAAATAAGATAAGCTTTCCAAACATCGAAATGCATTTAGAAATTCAACTCATCCATCAAAAGACTAGCTAAAATTCTCTAGAAGAGATAGTCCAATCCAAAAATGTGATGAGAGAAATGAATGAGTCTCTCATCTATTTATACAATCCATAAGGAGGTTCGAATAACCTATTAGCCTAATAATGCCCCTTAATAATAAAATAATGTGTACGAACGACATATCTTGGTGACAAGCCCACCAAGATAGCTCAATAATACAAAAAATAAGCCTCTCAAGAGGGGAAAATAGTAAACATAATGAGTCGTTGGGCCATTGAGAAGGCCTAGTTGAGTCCAAAGTGTGCCAAAGTGAGAGAATAGGCTCCAGACATAGTGAATGAGGGGTTGGCCCCTTGATATCCAAGCAAGTCACATGTGGGGTCCCCAAGTGGGTGTTGAGGCACAATGACATCCTCATGGGTCTCCAAGTGGGTCGATAATGCATGTAAACCATCTATAAGGGCTAGGATGATGACATAAGCCCTCCCCTTGTCTCTCGCAGTGAGACACATCCTTTATCTAGACCCTAGAACTTCTACCAAGTGTGTGGTACAAGTGAGAAGTTGACTGGGCATGGTGATCCAGGTGCATCATCCTCATCCAAAAAGTTGGAACACAAGCAATCACTAAACGGTGTTAGGGATCCATGAAGTGCTCTTTGCTATGGGGAGGCCCATGGCTCTCTACACTCGCCCTACAAGTACCAATGTGGCCCTTTGGAGGGCTTGGACCCCATATAGGAAGACCAAACCCAAAATGGAGACCCATCTGCAATCCTGCATAAGATCCCATGTGTCCCCTTGCCCTCCAATACAACAAATCATTAGAGTAATCAAGTAAAAGAGCTTACAAACCATGGAATCAAATGGACACTTCATGGCAGCATGCCCTTCCATAATGGGCTTTGGCATGTACAGGTGTCTCCAAGCTCAATAAGGTGGTTAACCAAGGACCCTATTAAGGTGGTTTTAGCCTTTAAAGGGGGGACATGTCCATGGTACATCCATCAAGTGGTAGGTGGCATGTGATATAATGATGGAATGGAGTGGGGATCAGGGGAAGGCTCCAAGCCACATGCCATGGTACAAGGGTAGTTATAAGAGGAAAAGCCCACACTTGGGTATATGAGTGTAGGAGAGAGCAATCATGGTACATGAGTTACCCCGGCCTTTGTTTTTCCACCCTTCTTCATATGTCTTTTGTCTTTGATTGATTTTTATTCGTAACTGCTTGGGGCTCCAGTGGATGATGTGTAGGATATAGCAATACAAACCCCCTTTGAGATGGGGTAGTTCATTGCCCACCAGGGGTTCGGACAATCATGGGTTCCTTAATGTGGAGGGGGCTCATCTAGGGCCCATAAGAACCAGGGTGATGGCCATAGATAAGGGGTGAGCTCATGTTTGGCTTTTGCCCACGTGCTAAATTTGTATGTCTCGGGCATCTATTGCATTTTATGGTACTTTTCCTGTTGAGAGTGGCCAAATTATGCTTTGTCTTTTTCTTTTAGCTGCATCAACCTCTGAGGCATCGTTCCAGGCCCGAACGAAAGTGTGGACAATGGGAGAGGCAGGCTAACTCCTTGTGGACCCAATGGACAACTGTGGACCCAGATGGAAATTATAGTGAAAGGGATTATAATGAGCGGATGAGAGTGATATATAAGGTGTCGGGAAGCAGGACCACGTAACCAAAATCAGGGTTTCCCATGTATCCCCCTAAAGCTAGTAGCCAATAAGAGAGATCCCACATGACTAGGATACAAGGCTAACCATCAAATTAGACAGAGGAGACAAGAGTACAAACCAAACACATCTTTTTGCTGCTTCCCCCCACCATTCCATCCCCAAAGTGTCCATGATAAGTAAACAAATATACGTAATTACACAATGGAAAGCCATACCTTTGGGTTGGAAGGCCCACCTTCAAACATACGATCATAACAAATGGGCGAGGGACCACATGGTTGTCTCTGGTGGCGAAGATAGTGGCACATCAAGGTATCTGGTGGCTGCAAGGGGCTCCTAAATGCCAACTGTGGACAATCTAGGAGAAACATTTTCCCCTATGGATACTACCCACAAGTGGTCGGTAACAGCAAATTCATGAAACACCCCTCATGTAAGGAGGACAAGTAGCTTTCTAAACATTGTTCAAGAATGAGCAGTCCAACATTATTGGCTAGTTTGGGGTACATTCATGGCATGATGTGATAATTTATTAAAGGTTATCCATCATCCTAGAACACACATGGCAATCTTGGTCATAAAATGGCTATTATAATTTAAAACAACCTTCAATCCGCATTTAATGGAGTAATTTGCTTAACACTCAAGAAGGCAATATCATATGATGCTTTATTCATAAGAACGTGGGGCACTGTTGGAAATACCAGGAGGGGCGGTGAATCAGTATTTCTTTACAATTGTTATATTATGCCAGTTAAGATCACTAGTTAAACTAGAACACAAGATGTAGAACAAGAAAATAATTTTATTAATGAAAATAATGAGGACTTCAATCCTCTTATACAAAAACTCAAGTTCCAACTTGTACAATATAATCTTTAACTCCTTCAAGGCTCCAATCTTGAACAAATCCAAGTATCAACTTGGTCAAAATGAGGACTTCAATCCTCACAACAATTCCAGGCTCCAACCTTGTACTAAGCTTTCAGGCTCCAACCTGATCTCTCACAAGGTTTCAACCTTGTATGAGGACTCAAATCCTCAAATATCAATCCAGGCTACAACCTGGTCTCTCACAAGGCTCCAACCTTGTACTAAGCTTCAACAAGACTCCCACCTTCAACCACTTCAAAGACTTCAAACACTGCTTCAAAACATCATCCAAATAACTTCAACACTGCTACAACAAATTTCTCCACAAACTGCTCCAAATATGCTTCACATGCTGCTTCAAAGGTTTGCTCCAACAAATGGTAAAGAATTCTTCAATAAGACTGTTACAAAAGGTCTTTATGATTGGTTCAAAGGTCTGCTACAACAAGGCATCAAGTATACTCCAGGGAGGCTGCTTTCAAAGGTCTCTTAAGATTCAATTCCAAACAGTACTCCAAGCTGCACACTTTAGTTCCAACACTCAACCTTCAAAAAGCATTGTACACTAGGCTTCACAGATCTGCTCTATAACAGTAGATTTGGCTCCTCAAATCACTGTACATAGGGCTTCAACACACTGCCTTCACTCAGTCCCTTTACATGAGCATAGGCTACAAAATATGCTATCCAAACCCTCCCTGTAGGAAAGACTTTAATACATAACCTTAGCATCCAATCTCCAATGTAACAGCTCCTAACTTCCTTCGTTGAATTAGCCTTTCACTCTATCTCCTATCTCGCACTTCTGTTCATAATCTGAGACTCGGCCTTTATTTGGATCATATAACACCAGTGCGCAATTACTGAGGTTCTGCGGCTCTAACACAGAATAAACAGAACTTGCAGTCCCCTTCTTAGAGTTTCGACCTTCTCTTTTATGCACAGAACTTAGAGTGAGTATCAATAGACTTAATAAAGACTTCAATGCGGTTGTGCAAAACATAGAAGGAGCCCTAACTAAGGCACAAACCATCACAGAACAGTGACCTCAATTCTGCCAGTGCAGACCTCCTTTAAGGGAAGGGAAAACACAGAGATAGACATCTTACACCTGGGTAAATTTGGCCATCAAACAGACATAAAAAAAACCATGAATGCTCCAGCTCAATCCTTCATAATGTCTGTGGCTCTTCTGAGGTAATTCGCTCTTCTTAGGCAGATAACATTTGAGATTGATGCTCCCTTCACTGAAATGTTTTTGTTACTTCCTTGACCAATTTTTTTTACTTTCCTTGACTTTGTTCTTCTTGTCTGCTCCTTGGACGTGTTCATTGAGAAAATGAAGGAGAGGTTATTCTTATTTATACTTGTTCAGTCACTGAACTGTCACGTCTATTGGGCCGGCCAACATGAACATAAGGAGGCCAACTTGATTGAAATTAGGCTGACCACAATATTTTTGCAGTTGGCTGGTACATGAAGGAGTACACATCCAACTTTACAATCCTGGTTTTCCATCTCAGCTGGTATCATTTTGAACATAGAAGGGATAAATAGTAGACTTACAAAGGTAGTGCTTGTACAGTATATCTGAACCTGTATTTTCATCTGATAAATTTCTTCTCATGAGTGAATGAAGGTCAGCAATTTTATATGCACTATAACTAAATATGACAGGAAAATATAATTTCTGCTCTCCATTGTTACTAGTGTTTTGCAGCCTAAGTATAAGGAATCAGGATACTTCAAGATTGTTTTAGCACTATAAACAGCCAACAGAGGAGGGAACTCTTATTCAAAGATTACAGAGTTATGTAAGCGTAAACACCTGAGCCGTTTTAACAGTATAGCAACAATCCTTGTAATATTATTGCAACAGTCCTTAGGATTGTTATTCCATGGGATACATTTTAAAACAAACCGTACTTGGTGTAATGGAATGGAGTACAATTAATGGTAGAAGACACCTTTTGCTTGGGCCATCAATGACAACAATGACGACATCTCAACAGCAACTCCATGAGGAAGACCCGAGAATGGCACAAGGGTTAATGAAAAATAACTTATTAGTAAGACTTGTTACTCCTCCTGTCAACAAGTATACATGCATTCTTTCAGTGTAGCATTCATCACCATTGTAAGCCCAAGGTCTTAAATCAAAACCCATGTACAAACTATGTGAGGCCCTGTATTAGACATGCTATACGTGTGTCTTGTCAGTTTGAGTTTATATTCAGTTGTTTTGGTCAGACCATGCCCCATCCCTTGAAAGTTCCACCTAAGCACTCTCATCTCTAATCGGATTGGATAGCTGTTGGTCGACTTCTCTTGAGAACTCATGGTTTTATGAGAGCCTGCATTTTGTAGGGGTGATCATCAGTGTATGGACCAGTCCAGCCCGCATCAAGGTGCACTGTAATATCCCAAATAGAGATACTAGAAAAATAACAATATTTCCAAAACAAGGGCATGGGAGAATATGAAATTTTATTTGCATATAAAAAACAAAAATTAGAAATATGAAGATTACTTGTTGAAATAAACACAAATCTAAAATTGTCCTCTGAATTTTATCTCCAAATCAACCTCCAAGCTTGATAAATGATTGCAGCCCAGAAAAGATGATGTGCTAGGGTCTCACAAACCGAAGCTCTTCCACTGAAACACGCCCTTCTGACTAAGGGGAACCCATATGTCTCTCTGAAACCAGGCATATTCAAGGTTGCCAGACCTTAAGCCCAAAATTGCAGCAACATAGGATAGAAAACTCACAAGATACACCTCACAGCTACCAAAGGGACCTTCTCCTTTTATCAACTAGGAAAGTCAAAATTAACAATGCAAGATTATGTCTTCAACCCACGCACACTAGCGAGACTCAAGCAAGATGTGTAGGTGTGCCTTGTCAACTTAAGGACGACCCAAAGTAAAGTGTTAAAGTGTTGGAGTTAAGAGAAGCTTTCAAGGAGATGTGCATTGTTAACTCACTGGTCTTCTTGGAGTTTTCTTCCATGCATTTCAATTAACTAATGGTGAACTAGGATGAGATGGCCTTGCGCAGGGCTAAGGAAGTACACTTTCTTTAAACTGAAGTAGAAGAAGAGAGAAGAAGCATGAGCTCAATCTAGTGGAGATACTCTGGATCTAACTCATGTCAAACTACTGTGAAGTGAGAGAGAAAAATCCATGAACATAGTTAATTGGACTAAACTCTCAGCCATGCGTCTAGTTAATTGGACTACACTCTTAGTTATCTCCCCATGCATGTATGAACTATAGTTAACTACAAGAAAAGTGCCAAATCATTCCTAAATTAGTGCATGCATCCCAATGATCTTTAGTTCACTCATAGTTGCGCTCCAAATAACTCCCAGTCATGCTCGATCTTATCTATAGTCTATGTGCACTTATCCACATGCATGCGCCAAACCCAATGTGGTTGTGTCCTTTTCCTCTTGGATAAGCCAAGGAAAGGACAACTGATTTGTTGTTAGTTTTCATGGTTCGAGTTGGGGACATCACAATCCTCCCTGCCCAAAGCATGTTTGTCCTCGAGCGTTTGTAGATTGGAATGCTTAAGAATCTCCTCCTCTTCCAACGCTGCATCCTCCAAGAACCAGCTTTTCCATTTGATGGGATTTTCGGAGATTATTTTATTCCTCGATTGTTTCTCCCTTACCTGCAAAATAGTCTCTTGTATAAGTATTGATTGCCTTCTTCATCCATGGAAGGTAATTCCGTTGAAGGATTCAGATGCTTCCCAAGAGCCTTTTGAGACATGATACATGAAATACATTGTGGATCTTACTTGTAGACGGCAACTCCAACTCATACACTACTTCACCAATCCTAATCACTTGAAAGGCCCATCAAACCAAAGTTTAAGCTTTTTAGCTCCATTGATCTTCAATTAAGATTGTATATAAGGTTGAAGGCATAAAAATACCATGTCTCCCACCTCAAAAGACCTCTTGATTCGATGATGATCAACACATTTCTTCTGTTGTTCCTGTGCAATCTGAATATTCTTCCTGAGTGTCTTGCGGATATCTTGGCTCTCTTTAGCGCACTCAAGAGCTTTTGGAACTCTAGAATTAAAAGACCAAATCCCCAAATGTAGAATCTTCATAACCATACAAGGATTTGAAAGGAGTCATGTCGATGCTCATGTGATATGTAGTGTTGTAACAAAACTCTGCCAAATGTAACCATCTTACCCCTGCTTTTTGCTATCCCAACACATAATTCCTCAAGTAGCCCTTGAGCCATTTATTAACAACTTCAGTTTGACCATCCATTTGAGAATGATAACTAATGCTATGCTCAAGAATTGTTCCTGACGACTTCAACAATTCTTGCCAAAAAATGCTAATGAATATGTGGTCTCTATCACTTACAATCCTCTTAGACACACCATGAAGTCTCAATACATGTTCAAAAAGTAGACCAACAACTTGTGGAGGTTTAGATTCAAAAGGCAATGGCATGAAATGAGCATATTTAGTAAGTCAGACAACTACAACAAAAATACAGTCCTTACCATTCTGACAAAATCCATCGATATTTGTTCCCACTTTTGGTTGGGAATAAGGAGTGGTTGTAGCAGCCCTGCAGGGAAGGAAACTTTCACCTTGTTCTTTAGCATTCTATGCATTCCCTTACATGATTGAGAACATCATCCTTCATACCCTTACATGAGAACCTTTAACAAACAGACCTGTATGTCTTCAAATAACCAGGGTGACCAGCAAGCTAATTGTTATGAACAGCAATTATAACTTTGGGCTTAAACTTACTTTTGGGAACTCGGTAGATTCTACTCTTGTAATTGATGATGTCACTCATCACTTGATATCTTCCATCATCAATTTTACCATCTAAAATATCACAAGCATGCTGATTTTTTGCATATTCTGCTAGTATATGATCCTTCCAAAAGGCTGAAATTTCTAAGTGAGCAAAACGAAGGATTTCTAGACAATGCATCAACAACAACATTGTTCTTCCCCTTGACAAATTCAATGTCAAAGTCATACCCTTGTAGCTTACTTACCCAACCTTGTTGTCTCTCATTTAATCCTTTTTACTCCATGAAATACTTGAGGCTGTTATGATCAATCCTCACAGTAAACTTGCTGCCCACAAGATATTGACAAAACTTTTCCAGTGCATGCATGAAGGCCAACATCTCCTTATCATATGTGTAGAATCTCCCTTCAACTTCATTCAATTTTCGGCCTTCATAAGCAATGGGATGTTAGTCTTGCATCAAAAGAGACCCAATACGAACACCTGATGCATCACACTCAAGCACAAAAGGTTTAGAGAAATCTGGTAAAGCCAAAACAGGACAAGTACTCATTACCTTATTGATCCATAATTCCTGGAGTGTCATCCATCTAAACAAAAGCATCCTTCTTGGTCAAATCTTTCTGAGCAATTGTGACACATTCTTGGGTGGCAGCCAATCAAGTATAGCTTAAATCTTCTCCCAATGTGCCTTCACACCACCTCCCCCAATGAAATTTCCCAAATATAATACCTCAATCATGTCAAAATCACACTTCTAGGCTTGCACAAAAAGGGAATTAGCCGCTAATACACCTAGCACTTCATCAAGGTGTCCAAGATGCTCTTCCCACGACTTGCTATATACCAATATATCATCAAAGAAAACCAGCATGTTAGTTTTTGTAGAATCAGAGGTGTTCTAGTCTCGAAATTTTGTGTAGAGGCTAAAACACAGGAGTTCTCCATAACCCAAAAATCGTTTTTGGAAATTCCACCTAAAGGTGTCTTAATTAGATTATTAGCCTATTTTTAAATATTTCCTAGGTCTAAACTTAGGAAAAGGGGCTAATTAATCAATATTAATTGAGAAATGTATGAATCATCTAGAAACTCACACTGACTGATCCAGAAATGAGCTCATCCATCGATTATGTTTTAATCTTGATCGTTTCAGTCCCAACTAGAGATTATAAGAGGAGGTCGATGGGTAGATGGAAAACAGACACTTCAGATCGATTTCTTTGGGTTGTTTTATTTTCCAGAGGGCAACAGTAGTTGCCGAAAGAGTTCAATCCAGAGAAGGGAAGCAATTACAGAGAGGGGCAAGGGAAATGAATTTGGAGGAAGAGATTCCAATTCCGGAGAGTAGCTTTCAGAGAGGTAGAAATAGCCACAGAGAGGTTGACACAGGGGTTGTGCAGAACTCTCTAGAGTCAATTAGATTTTGTTGGAGAGAAGTCGGGTTTCAGTTCCAAAGGCCGAAAATATTTTCCAGAGTGCCGGAGAGAGAGTTTCTCGGTTAACAACAGACAAGAAGGCTTGAGGAGCAGTTATTTCAGGCAGAGCGTGGAAAGGACTGCGCTACCTGTGCAGAAATTGTTTGGACAGCTCACTTGGAGCTAGCAGTCAGAGCCCAAATTGCTTGTGGGGTGAGGAAAATTCCTCACTAGATTTTTGCCGGTATTTTTCTCTGTAGATTGCCAGATTAGCATCCAGTTGTACTCAAAATTTCTCATTGTTGCTTAATAATTAAAACCCTCAACTACTACATCGGTTTTCCCAAGTTGGGTTTTCCAGGGACATTCGTCCAAAAATAACTGTGTCAAATTTTTGTGTGTACCAATATTTTCTCAGATTCTAGTTTATCTTCCACAGAATTTAATTTGGTGAAAATTGCATTTATGAATTATTCATTGTTTGTGTGGGAAACTAAACTGTTAATTAATTTACAGTTAGAATAAAAATTTCCAGTTGCTGCAATAGTTGAAATTTTCACATGGTATAAGAGTGATTTTGATCAAACGGGGAAGCTCAAAAGTGGAGGCAGAAATTCGTTGTTCAGAGAAAGCAGCAGGACGAATTTTTGGAGGTTGCACAAACCCTAGGCCAGGTTGAGCAAGTAGCTTGAGCAAGTTCGATTTTTCAGTGCAGGTTGGCAGAAAAATTCGTTTTAAATATTTCCTGAGTCTGAACTTAGGAAAAGGGGTTAATTAATCATTATTAATTGAGAAAGGTGTGAATCATCTAGAAACTCACACGGATCGATCCATAAATGATCTCGGCCATCGATTGTATTTTAATCTTGGTCGTTGGAGTCCCAACAAGAGATTATAAGAGGTCAATGGGTAGATGGAGAACACACACTTGAGATTGATTTCCTTGGGCAGTTCAATTTTCCAAAAAGCAACAGCAGTTGTCGAAAGATCTCAAGCCAGAGAAGGGAAGTAGTGACATAGAAGGCAGGGCAGTGAGTCCAGAGGAAGAGATTTCAGTTCCAGAGAGTAGCTTGCAGAGAGGCAGAAATAGTCACATAGAGGCTGACGCAGGGGTTGCGCAAAAGCCAAGAGAGGAATTCAATTTCGTTGGAGAGTTGGGTTTCAGTTCTAGAGGCCGAAAAGATTTTCCAGAGTGCCAGAGAGATTGTTTCTCATTCAACAACAAACAAGACGGCTCTAGGACCAGCTATTTCAGGCAGAGCTTGGAAGGGACTACGCTAGGGTGACGCAGGCCTGCGTAGAAGCCATTTGGATGGCTCACTTGGAGCTAGCAGTCAGAGCCCATATTGCTTGAGGAGGAAAATTCCTCACTAGATTTTTGCTAGTATTTTTCTCTGCAGGATTGCCAGCTTTCAGCATCCAGTTGTACTCAGAATTTCTCACTGTTGCTTAATAATAAAAAACCCTTAGTTGCAGCACCAATTTTCCCAAGTTGGATTTTTCCGGGGACTTTAGTCCAAAAATAACTGTCTCAAATTTTTGTGTGTGCCAATATTTTCTCATATTCCTGTTTATCTTCCGCAGAATTTAATTTCGTGAAAATTGCAGTTGTGAATTATTCCTTGTTTATGTGGCCAAATATTTAATAAATCATTAATTAATTTACAATTAGAAGAATAATTTCCAATTGCTACAATAGTTGAAATTTTCACATAGTACAAATTTCTATAATTGCTTGTTGAACATGTGGTTTATGCAAGACTAAAATGTAGTTGGAGCATTTGATAACCCAAAGGCCATCACCCAATACTCAAAATCTCCAAAGTGGCACCTAAAATTTGTTTTGTGCACATCATGCTTTCGGACTCGAATTTGATGATATCCTAAACGAAAATCTATTTTTGAGAAATAAATCGCTCCATGTAGCTCATCCATCAAGTCATCAATATGAAGAATAGGATACTTATTCTTGATGGTCTTCTTATTTAGTGGACGATAATCAATGCACATCTTCATACTGACATCCTTCTTCTTCACTAGGACAATAGAGGAAGCGAACGAACTAGAGTTAGGCCCTATATGTCATGCATCCAACAACTCCTGAATGGTCCTCCCGATCTCATCCTTGAATCGTTTGGGGTGAGGGTAGGGATTCGTAACAATTGGCTTGTTGTCCACAAGCTCAATAACATATTCAAAACCACGATCTGGAGATAAGCCATGTGGTAGATCTGAAAACACCACACTATGCGTATCCAACAAGCCTTGTATGTCCACATGATATCCATGTTGTCATGTATCGATAGACCTTTCTGAAATGAAGCATTACACTGCCCACTCGACCTCTGAATGTCGAAAAACTCTCTCCATCGTCTTAAATGAAATGACTTTAGGAGCATCTAGAGTTAAGCCCCAAAATACCCCCCCTACCATCTGTTGTGGAACTCAATTGCATAAGTCTTAAAGTTCGTAGCAAATGGACATATAGAGTGCAACCACTAAACACCCAACACAACATTTGTATCCTCTATGTCAACCACATAAAATTCATCAATAAGGGTGTAATTACCCAAAGTTATACTCAATTGTAGAACACACCAACATCAGGCCACTTGTTATCCGCACCCAAAAACCATCATGCTCCTCTACTTGCAAACATTGCTTCTTCAAATAGGGCAGGTCAATGAACTTGTAGGTAGTTGCATTATCAATCAGCACAACAACTCATTGTCCTTGCATAACACCCTTTACTCTGAAGGCATTATAATGAGGAATGGTCATGAGGGTTGCAAATGCACCATCTATATGTTCCAAATCATCTAAGTGCACATTGGTACTTGTGTCTCCATCCATTTGCTCATGTGGCTCATCAGGAACCTATGTCTCCTCTAACTCATCAACACTAGGCTCCTCAAAGACCTCGAGCCAGTTGGCCTTGCATCCACTTCTACACTTATGTATAAGTGTCCAAGGCTCACGATAGTCAAAGCAAAGCCTTTTTTGTCTCAACTCATCCCTCAAATCACAAGGCGCACCACCAACTAGCCTAGAGATCTCACCCATAGGTCTATCATACTTTGGCTTCTTGTCCTTCCTCTACAGCCAGCTTTAAGACAAGGGTCTATGCAGAAACCTAACCTGTGGTGTGGATAACTCCATATTCCTCACACGCTTAATAGCACCCCACAATGTTGGCGAATCAAAATCTTTAACCCAACCCTTGAGTGTGCCTCTAAATCCTTGCAATCAAACTACTCTATCAATGTAGTGTAGAACTTATCATAAGAGACTATTGTGCCTTGCACCGTGTCCTTGACTAAACGATGATACCACCATTCATGTGCATCTCCTTCAAGGTGAAAGGAAACAAACTTGATGCCCTCAATTTTCGTCATTCAATTTAGGGCAAGATAAGTACACAATTTCTCAATCCAAACCTTAGTTGTACACTTGGATGATCTATCAAAACTTGGAGATAGACGTCACAACCTCTTTTGCAACCTATAATTCTACTTCCCATGGTTCCAATGCTTTGGCTTTGGCTGTTTTCACTTTTTGACCTCCAAGTAGTCCTTAAAATATATGGTTGATTGAAAATTTGCCCCCAAAGCTTGATCCTTAGCTAATATTTCAACATCCTCATTGTCCTCCATAGGTTCCTCTTATGTAGTCTCATTCTCTTCTATAAAAGTAAGCATGAAAGGTCTAGATTGTGTTGAACCTAAAAGTTTGTTGGAAGAATGTTCAACGTTTTCTTCAACCTTGCTACTTTCCACTCCCTCCATATGCACCCAATTTCTTCCATTTGCTATGTTTTGAGCCATTTGACTCGAATAAAGGTTGTTCATTTGTAGTAGTTTTAACATTTCTTTCGCCTCTTCCTCACTTAATAGTGATGGTTGATCATTTCTAGCCATTATTTCTTCCCATTTTTCCAAGTTATGATTGTTGGAAATATTGAGAGGGGGGTGAATCAATATTTCTTATTACAATTAGTATTTATAAATTTTCATAGCATTAACAATAATCATAAAACATCAACACATCAAAGAGCAGTGCACCAAAAATTTTAGGTGAAAACCCTTACGAAAGAAAAGCCACCGAACGCTCTTCTAATAATTTTATGAGTACATATTATACTTCAAATCCAACTGAAAGGGAAGCCCCAACTCCTTAATACTCTAGAAAAGCATTTTATTTTCCAGCTCCAATTGGAAGGACGCTCCAATGCCCTAGTTTTATCAACTGTTACTGATAGGATGCTCCAACACCCTTGCAAGCTCTAACTTGGCCCTAGTACCATCATGCCACCCTGAAGTGTTTTCTAGCTGCAACCCAAAGGTGACTTCAATCACCTACCTTACACCACCCATAAATAGACCAACTATTGTGGGCTCCCGTACCAGGGACAATGACCCACTTACAATGATTTTCAATAAAACCCTAGCTGTTGATTTACTACAAATGTACAATGAACCCATACTGCAATAAAACAAAACCCTTACTGCAATTCTTCAATGCTACAAAAATGATACGACTATGGAGCTCTTACTGCAAGTCTACTGGAAAATGGTATGAGTCTACTGGCTATAAAACCCTTATAGTTGCTAACAATAAAACCTCTACTTTTGAACAGACAAGACTTCTTCAATAATAATAATGACAATGAACCCATAATACTGAACTTATGTACCTTTCACTTGTTAGTGTGATGAATCTACCAATGACGAATGATCTGGAGGAAAGATCCTTGTTCATTAAATCATTTTGCAATAATTATGCTTGGTCCTAGAATGTTGTTCAAGGCAATAACTTTTGATTCCAAATATATGCTAATATTTACCAAGATAAACTTCATAATGTGAACATTTTCAATACACAGTAATCAATGTAAGAATTTTGGTTCAAATCTGTAATTAGTTCAAACTTGTGTCAAGTGCCTCTTAGAGTCTTCGGATTTGCTCCTGAACAACTGCCACAAACTCCCTTAAGTCTGCATTAACAATGAATCCTAGCTAGACAAAATAGTGAGTAAATTCATGGGTTTTTGCAAGATCAATCTCAGGATTTGTCGATGCGAGTTCCTCAAGTCAATTTTGGTCTGTCGTAGAGAAGGAAGAGGCTAATCAAGTCGCAAAGCATGGTGTTGAGAACCTTTTGATGGTGTCTGACTGCTTCAGAAATTTGGAGGGAAATTTATTCATGCCACTTCTTTGAATCAGCTTGTTCAAACACAGATTTATCATGCCTTTTAGCCCACAAATAGCCCTTGAATTTGAGCCCTAGACAATTAATATATTGCTTCAGGGCTTGCCCTAATACAAGGGTTGAAACCAAAGTAAATCACTTCCAGATCTCAAGATTTCATTGAACATGAGTATGTTGCCCAAACAAAGACCAAACAATAAGTATTTAAACAAGAGACAAGTGTTGGGAATCATGATTGTCGTTAGACCAAAATCCACAGGTGTTAGTCAACGATCGCATCGCCAGAGATAAGGATCCACAAGAGGTTGTTAGTCCATGTCGCGAAACACACGGGGAGCGTTGGTTTATCCAATGTCCAACAATCTCCCCCCAACGTGAGTCGGGTGTGTATCAAACTCGTGGCCTACGCTCTAATACTGGAATCACTATTGTCGTTAGACCAAAACCCGCAGGTGTTAGTCAACGATCGCATCGCCAGAGATAAGAATCCACGAGAGGTGGTTAGTCCATGTCGCGAAACACTCGAGGAGCATTGGTTTATCCAATGTCCAACAACGAGTGCCTAGGAGTGCTCAGATAATCTCCCAAAGAACAACTATGGATGCACAAGATTAGTCAACAACTCCGCAAGATTAATGTTATTAGTCGTGCTTCAAAACACATTCAATTTGCCCTCACTTGCTCCTTCATTGGTCCTTGAGAATACACATAAAACACCTACAAAAGGCAATGAAACCCTTATCCAAGATAATAGCAAGCCATAACCCTTCTTCGACCCTGCTTAAGATTTGATGAAGACTATGTTGGTTGTTAAAATTGTGATGTTTTACGTTGTAACAATTACTCATTCCAAAACTTCTTTTTGTTGCAATATTAGTTAAGCAATTGTAGATAGAACATAAACCAAATGCACAATTGAAGCCACTCGAGAACAAGATAAGACACACAGAATTTAGGTCCAATGACTAGGGCAAAACCCACAAGGGGAAAACCCAAACAGATTCTTCTTCTATTAGATATCAATTTTTCAATAAAGATACAAAGTACATTTAGAGATCAAGAGAATGAGTAAGTTCACCCAAATTTGAACAAGCGTAGCATGAAGATGACTGGTAGCAATGTTGAAATGTGTAACTAGGTTTGGTCTTCATAAATATGAAATGTACTTTGATTCGTGTGTATTGTAAAAAGAAAGAAAATTTATTATTGTTATTTTTGTAGCATGGGTTTCATGTTCAAGGTCTTCTATTTAGAGGTCAAGCACCCATTGAGTGCTTCTCAGGTTTTTCCTAGGGTCAAGAAGTCAAAAGACTCATTGTCATATGAAGAAGACCCCATCGGGCACATTGTAACATGTGAAAAGAATTATTTTTGTATTTAAAAGTGTAAAAATACCCTCCAAGATCAAGTCGAACTCATTAGGGCATGTCATGTCGTCCTCCTTGGAAGCCTATATATAGGAGGGTACTCGACCTCCTATGGACAATCACTCATCTTCTCATCGTCTAAGCAGAGGAGAAGCAGAAGAAGGCTAGCAAAGAAGGAAGAAGGACGAAGGACAAAGGTTTGGGTTATTTCTCTCTCTCTCTCACACATGTGTGTAGAAGGAGGACTAGGGTTTTGCTACTACAACATCAAAGTTTAGGAAATTGCAAAAAGAAGGTCAAAGGAAGGTCACCAACAAGCCCTAGAAGGAGGAGGAACCCAAGCGAAGGTCAAAGGAAGCCTTGGAGCCCTGAAATTGCTCACACGTGTGGACGCAGTAACTGTTGTAGGGGCAAAAATTTCAGAACTACAGTGGAGCCAAAAATTTCGTAGTTGGGGGTCGAACTTGTGCAGCTAGAAGAGATTTGACCAAGTTTCATTTGAACAGAGGAAGCACATCATCAAGGAGGTCATACTTGGTCTTGGAAGGGTATTGGTCTTGGTCTAGACGTCTTGGAATTCGTCATTTGAAGAATCTATAAGAAGAGAAGAGATTTGTGGGTTGTCCTCTCAAGTGGAGAGGTTTTGGCCCTAGCTTGCAGCCTACATCTTGTGTTCTTGTGTAATGTTGATCTTCTTGCTTTGGTAGTTGTTTGAAGATAATAACAACATAATAATAAGAGAAGAACCTAATAATCAACAAAATTAAAAATACATCACAAGCAGTTATCAAGTTGAAGAGAAATCATCTTAGTTGCAGCCCTTTAGATTACTCCAAAAACAGTAGCTGATGCAAACACTAAATCGACCTTCAAGTTTTGCTCTTATTGTCCAAGAGTCTCTCTCTCTCACAATCTTCTTCAAGTCTCTCCAAGTCTCTCTCTCTCTCGCAATCTTCTTCAAGTCTCTCCAACTCTCTCTCTCAAGTTCAAATTCTTCTTTCACAATGCACAAGTAGTGGGAATGAGATGATATGAGATACATATATATGAGGAGCAACATATTCTAGTCATAAAGGAGGAGCAATACACGTCTTCGGGAAGGGTTACATATGCCATTTAGGAAGGTACACATGCCTTAGTAACTCATGCCCTTAAGGAGGTACGCGTGCCTTTTTAACTCATGCCATTAAGGATGTGTAAGAGGAATCTTTTCTGACATGTTTTTATTGTAAATGAGAGGAATATGCCATGTCTTAATGAGTGTGTAACATAGAGAGTAATGTTTGCATTAATGAAAGTGTAAGAGAATCTTTTATGACAAGACTTTAATGAGAGTGAAACGTATCCATTAAGAGAGAGAGAGAGAGTTACGATGTGTTATGTGAGACATATAGGAACGAAGTGATTAAGTGATGAAGATAAGGTGACTTGATGTTCCTTTTAATAATAATAATATCATAGTATCATAAGGATAATAATAAAGGTAATGATAATATTGATGATTAAGTCAAAAATTGAACTATTAAGATTGATTAATGATAAGTGATTTTCAAACATCTATACTTGATTACCAATTGATGCAAGGTGATTTACTATTTTTGGAAAGTCATGCTTGAGATGCTAGACATGACTTTCTAATTTTATAAAGTCACTCTAGATTTGTCAGAAACGAAATTTTATTTAAGGAAATTCATCACTGAGCTGCCGATTTTCAACACTGACCATAGACAATTTCAGAGAGAGACGAATTTCTTTATTTGCTCTTTGGAGAGAAAATGAGTGTGTTTATATAGATTTGATGGGCTTTCATGAGAGGCAGCCAACTTAAGGTTTGGAGAAAATGAAAATTTTGAATTTCGAATATGACGGAGCCAAAAACCCCTTTGTGATAAGGTCGAATTGGAGGGCTATTTGAATTTTGAAATTCAATTTATGAGAGCCAAAAACCCCTTGCATGCTATTAATTTAAAATAAAATTTGAAACCTTCCATGAACATAAGAAAATTAATTTAATTCTTAGTGAAAACCCTTATTATCTTAGCCAAAGGAAAGTTGCCACATCATCAACAAGATTGGAGCTATTGACCACGAGATGGGGCTTTCATATTTGAACAAGTATATCTCTCAAACAGTGAAGATCCTTGTGATGTGCCATATACCATCGGAATCAGCATGATGAGGAGAATCCAACAAGGGTGGTCTTGATGCAAGAAACCGTGATTTTCAATGTCATAAATTTTCGATGTCATATTGGTCAACAAAGGTGGGGTATCTTCTGACGCTGCTTGGGTTGACATCAATGACAACCATAGTTCATCAATGACCTAAATTTTCGATGTCATATTGGTCAACAAAGGTGGGGTATCTTCTGGCGCTGCTTGGGTTGACATCAATGACAACCATAGTTCATCAATGACCACCTTCTTCACACGTAAAGTTAACCCAAACAGGGTGCCAAGTTTTGCAACTCAAATACCACTATAATATCCCCAAATAGAGATCCTAGAAAAATAACAATATTTCCAAAACAAGGGCACAGCAGAATATGAAATTTTATTTGCATATAAAAATCAGAAACTAGAAATATGAAGACTACTTGTTGAAATAAACACAAATCTGAAACTGTCCTCTAAATTTATCTCCAAATCGACCTCTAAGCCTGATGACTGTTTGCAAATTGCAACACAGAAAAGATGATGTGTTAGGGTCTCACAAACCAAAGCTCTTTCATCAAAACACACCCTTCTGACTAGGGGAAGATCATATGTCTCTTTGAAACCAGGGATACTCAAACTTATCTGACCTTGAGCTCAAAATTGCAGCAGCATAGAATAGAAAACTCACAACATGCAACTCACAGCCACCAAAGTGGCCTTCTCCTTTTATCAACTATGGAAGTCGAATTATCCATGTAAGATTGTATCTTCAACCCGTGCACATTAGTGAGACTCAAGCTGATGTGCAAGTGTGCCTTGTCGACTTGAGGACAACCCAAAATAAAGAGTTCAAGTGTTGGAGTTACGAAAAGGTTTCAAGAATTTGTGCATTGTTAACTCACTTGCCACTGAAACTCACCATAATATTGTGAGTTTGACCATAACCAAACTAAGCCTTTTTCAATCAACCATACTCGGATACTATTGCAAGACTCATTCGAGTTTGCCCTGTAAAACTCGGCAGAGAAATCTTACTCTTACTTACTCGGTCAAATTTCGTTGACTATTTACCAGATCCAAGTGAAACTCTTGCTCTTCAGTTTTACAATCGTTCTTGAGCCCAAATTTTGTGACTTTGGAACATATATGAGAAATAATAACATAAAGAACCACAGACACATTGAGAAACTACAGGTTATTATCTACAAAATGTTACTCCGCAAACATTTACACCCTTGGCTAGAACCTAGCATAAGGTAGATTGCCATCCCGACGACATTTCTGGGTTCTCCCTCCCAGCCCCATTGCCTGACACAATATTTATACACCAATCGATCGATTACCCCCTTGAACCTGATCACATTCTACTAACATTGATGTTACACTGCAAATTACATAATTGACACATTTATTGGAATCATATGTCTTACTCAGCAAAATCTGTGGCTGGCTATTTGGACCATAAAATTATTATGAAAATTAATTCCACCCATTGATGTTACAATACAAATTACATCATTGACACGTTTATTGGAACAATATGTTTTACTTAGCAAAATCTGTGGTTGGCTATTTCGACCATAAAATTATTATGAAAATTAATTCCACTTCTAATTAACAGACTCACTTCACATCCCTTCTCAAGTGCAGAGGTGTAAATCAATCACTCAAAACGCTGGAGTTATTCACCCTGTTAGAAGCGAAGTTAATATGTATTTATTGCTTGGCACCGCATTGGTGAATATTTAGGGTTACGCGTGTCATAAAAATGACAAGCATCAATTAATGTCCAACAAAGACCCCGCTATTCGGCACTGACGCCTAAAATCCGTAATTTGCAAATTCAAAGGAACCGAACTCGTAACCACTAGCAGACTAACGACAAACCTTGAGCCATCAAAAACCCTAACCCTTGTTTCTCATTATTGAAATAAATTGCAAATACATTAGGTTTGAAGGGTTTTGACCTTTACAAAACAAATATTCTTAGTCACCGCACAAATGTTCGTTATGAAACAAATAATAGTAGCAATTGAACTATCCCTGCTCATACACTGTAAACAAAACTTTAAGGTGGTACATGCATAATTTAAAGGTGGAAGTGGTATATATGCTTAACCTCTGTAATCTACGCCAGAGTTGAGTTTGACGACCACTGGGCGCCCTCTGATGGATTTGAGAAAATCTGCCGGGGTTTTTGCAGAGGTTCCGCCCCCGCTACCTCCTCCGCTCATTTTCGCTCTGAAAAATGCTGTAAACACTAGCTCGAAACTCCACTTTAAACTTGGCGTGCGAAACAGTAAAACTTTAAAATTCGAAAGTTGAGAGTTAGTTGTCTAATTTTGGGCTTCTTTTTTTTTAAGAAGAAATGCTTATCTTTGAAGACGAGTGTATCGAAACTCCTCGACGCAAAGTCATAGGCTTTTATAGAAAGTAGGTAGTATATATTTGGTTAATGCATGACTCGTACTCCGATATTTCCTCCTCGACCGCCTCACACACCTCTCAGTCACACCCTCCAGAAAAAAAAGCAATAATAACGGTTTCGAGCTGTGGAAAACCCTACAGAGCTGCCTTATTTCCGCTTGAAATACCTAGTACCCGCATTTTTCCGCTTCTGTGCCAGCTTCTCCCTTCGATACTGGACCAGAAATTCGATAGATAATTCCGTGAGCAGCCAATGGAATTTGGCTCATAGTCCGTTACTGTGAGCCACACTTTCGCACCTGGAAAGCACGTGCAATAATCAGTGCATCGGTTACTTAACCTCTATTATGGAAAGCGGGGAAAGCAATGAGCTCTTATTTTGGGATTTTAGTTTTTAAATAATAAAATTTTGAATATGAGTCTATAGAAATCTTTGGAGGCAAAATCATGCGTTTTTATGGATAATGTCTAATATGATAATATGATAAGTGGTGAATTATTTTGAAATGTATATGGATAATGTTTAATATGAGAATTATTTTGGAATGTATATTTTCATAGTCTATAATTTAATGTTGAAAAAATTTTGGAAAATTGTGTATTTTATTTGTTGATGTGCTTGATCTTGTAAACATTTCACTCATTTTTAGGGACAAAAAGTTTGATAGAAGATACGAAGAGTGTTGGACTTAGTTAAATAGAGAAAGCAAGAATATAATAATTAGAGTTTTTATTTTTCAGCATGTCATATTACTTTATTAAAGTGATTTGGAGACTTCTTGTACTCTTAAACCTAAAGCTATGGCTATAACTTTGTACTCGTAAAGCTAAAACTATGGCTATAATTTTATAAGTAATGTTCAATAGGGTGGTTAGATGTTATCCGCCACTAGAGTCTTTTGCAAATTCTTTTGGAAAATAGTTTGCCAAAACAAAGCGGCCTTGTTCAAGGACAATTTATCTTAAATATTGTGTGGTCAACTTTGGAGGCTATGGAGTGGACCAGGGAGCTAGGTCAACATGTCCTCTTTTGAAAATCAATTTTGATTGAGCTTATGATCATATTGACCATACATTTATCATAGAAATAACGATGTGTTGACATGATCGACACTTTGTTTACTTGGGCCTCTACTTTTGTTTCAATGAATAATATCTCGTCTTCCCACATCCATCTTCACAAATCCGACAAGCAAGGATGCGCATTGGCACCTTATCTTTATGACCTAACAATAGATGCTTCTGGGTATCTATAGGAAGCAACCCATTCTCGAGGTTTCTGAAGAGAGGAAGTATGTAATGACCCATTTCGAATTCCACATAGAATTTGATTATTAGCATGCATACGGGGCATGCATATGATAGCTACATATGCATGCAACACGTGGACTACACTAGTATACCTACTAGTCTATAATCGAACATGTCTAAGAACAAGTAATGGATTGATTTATGATATAAACACCTAAATTCTCCACAGTAAGATAATGTCGAACGAGAGACTTAATATGCATACCACCATTATAATGCATAATCAACAACACCTCATTTAATGACAAAATGGATATAAGGGATTAAGAACTAAATTGAATTTATTGTAGGTTTGAACTCATTAATTAAATATTAAATAAATAACAATTAAAATTGTTATTAAATATAATATTTAAGCATAAAATTTAAGTTGATTATAAAATAAGGGTAAAGTAACTAAATTACAAAATTCATTAAATAAATAAATAAACTCAAACCATGAGATTTGGGAGAAATTTTATATAGGATTGAATAATTTTAAGGGAAAACCACATTTTAAGCGGTGGAGAAGATAAATGGATAGGCAGGTCTCCACGTGTCGGAGGGCAAGGGAGATAGTCGGTAAACAAATGAGACAGTGGAAGAACAAAAGGGTATAAGAGGAAGGTAAAACAGAGATGGAGGAGGAGGAAAAACAGAGTTTTCATTACACGAGAGGGAGGATTGCAGGAGGAAGGAAAAAAAGGGATTGCTTAAAACTTTGTCTTGAACAAGTCTCTTCTGTTCTTGGAATTTTGGACATGGGGGCCATAAGAGGTATCTTCTGGATCTGAGGATTATAATGGTGATCCTAGATTGGCTGGGAGGCAAAGATTGATTTGGTAACCAAGCCAGCTACATCATCCACAGGAAATCCACAGTCCAACACATTTCAATTTCGCTACACAGGTACTTTTTTGTGATTTAGTAATTTCTTCATTTTCTTTTGTCTGTTGGTTTGTAATTCTATAATTTAGTTTTTTATGTCTGTTGTAAATGGTTAATAGAATTTCAAATTTTTATTTCAAACTACTATGAAGCTACCTCCTGGTTAACTGTCGGTTTAGGTCTCTACACATTGGCACTTTATCTTTGACCAAACAATAGATGCTTCTGGGTATTTATAGGAAGTAACCCTTTCTCAAGGTTGGCTCAGATGTATCTCCTACCTGAGGGATAGAATATGGTTAACTACTATTTTGAAGGTGACTCCCTCTTATATATTTTTATTGATCATGAATCAATTTCAATTATTAGGGGTTTCCTTTCAATATGTTGTGAGGCTTGAGGGGCTGTTGTGAGTGACCATAAGACAAACTTTTTGCCTGTTAGTATTGATGATTTTCTTACATGGATTCCAAATACTTGGAGGTTTGTCTAGCAAGGGGTTAATGTGAGATATATCAGCATTCATTTTTTAGGGTTGACCTTTCCCCTATTGCTATGTCGGATTGATGCTTGGATAGATTGAAATGTAAGGTTCTTTTTGGAAAGACAAGGATCTTCCTTTTGTTGGTAAGTTGACATTAGTGAGCAAAATTCTCCAAGCCTCTCATATTTACTATGTGTCATGTTGGCTCCTTGGAAAGACTTGGTTTTTCAAACCAAGGAAGGTTCTATGTTTTTTATCTATGGGCCAAATATGGTGGATATCGAGGTCTTCTCGTGGTTCCCAACGATGTTTGCATCATTCCTAAGGATGAAAGAGGCTTTGGTTTGATCAATGTGGCAACTCAAGGTAGAATTTTGGCTATCAAATGGATGGTTATATGCATGAAGGGTTCCTCCCCTTAACAAGGGTTGATGTGACACAAATTGTTTTCATGCCAACATGTTGGAAAAATTAGGGGTCAATTTGGCTTGTGTGATATCATTTCTACTCATAATTTTTAGATTTTCTCGTCCATCAATTTTAAGAGTATTTGGGCAGCTTAGAGGAAGGTGGAAAACTTGGTGTGTTGGTAGAGGTTGGGGTGTATATCGAGTTGGGGTTTGGCCAAGAGACCAATCTGGAGTTGGAAACGAGATGGAACTTATATTTCTAATATTCTTTAATTTCAAGCAAATAAGTTAGCATAATAAACATTTTTCTTTAGTGGGATCTTTGGGATTTCAGTTCCTACTCTTGGAAAAGTCGATATTGGGTGGCTAAAGAGTTTGCCTTCTCCTTTATGGATCGAGATACCTTTAAGGAGACCATAAGGATCGTTCCTCAAGATGAATATTGATATGAATGGCCCCTTTGGACAGATTGGGAGTGGAGTTTTGGGCACCCTTTGACTCAGTATGATTCTAATAAGCTCTACCCTGTTTTGCATCGATGTCATGAATTAGGATTAGTTCTCAATGCCAAATGGGTTACTACGAATGAATAAATATGTTAGATTCATGGATTGCATAGTGTCTAGTTGATTGAAGTCCCCTATAAAATATAGGTTTTTGCTTAAACAGTGATTTATCGAGGTCTTGCCTCCAAAGCTCGGATGGGAAAAAGTGGCTTTATTAAAAGATTGTGTTATTTTTGTTCCAAATTTGAAACAATGAAGCATATTTTATGGGAATGTTCATTTCTAAGGTCTTGTTCAGCTCAAGTTCAATCTCAGTTGGATCACATTCTCTAGGGTTATTTATATTAGCAAGTAATTTTCTAGAGAAATTTCAGATCGGGATTAGGGACTATTTGTCTAGTATCTACCATTGTTTGAGAGTACTTGCATCATATACTTTTTGGGAACACTATTGCAAATGTTTTTTTATGGTGAAATTAGTTCACTAAGTGTATTTTGTCAACTATGCAATAATGAGGTACATATGCAACTCCTTAAAAAGGATCATTATTGATTACGGATACCAAATTGTTAAATTTGAATTCTTATTCAGATTATAGTTGTTTTAGTTGCTCTCGAGAAGATAGTCTGAATTCTTTGTGTATATCCTTCCTTTCCCCCTTTTATTCCCACTGCCAATCTATATATTTTTTGTATATATAAGAAGTAATTTTCAAAAAAAGGGGTGATTTGGAGAATTTTTGTTGGTTCGATTAAAACAAGTGTAGAGTTATATTCCAAGTTTATAATATGTAAATTTAAAAATATGAAATAAAATAAAATACTCAATTTAGTTTAATGATATATTGATAATAAATTATATGTGATATAAATTACAAAGAAAAAATAGTAAAATATAATGAAGAAAGATCTTTCTTGTGAAATATTTATAGATTGTAAGTCCATTAGGATGTGCTCAAGTGGTTGAAGTCGAGAGTTTCCATGATATTTACCTAAGTTCAAACCCTTACAAGTATAGAGTGTTGATCATGTGTATAAGTTGGCCACAATTAAAAATACCTCACACTAAAGAGGGATTCATCAAGAAATGTGGAGCTAGGATTCACAGTTCCTTGCAGATATGTTGCAGTTGTTGCAACACCCTCCTCAATTCCTCCTAGTCATTTATTGTTGGAAGGAATTTAGGGGCCCATTAATCTCAAAATCGAAACACCAAATTACCCTTTTGTCTACTCTTGTCAATCCCTAGTGGAGCTCCCTACCTTGACTTACTTGGTGACCAATTGTTTTTTTGACATAACACTTGGTATGAAGCAGCAAGGGATTCTTAGTGACTTCACCTTCGGAGGAAACTCAAAGAGAACAAACTATTTTTTGATAAATTTTTCAAAATAAAACTAATTATTGTCATTTCAATATTCCTTAACTCTTTTTCTAGTACCATGAATTCAAGATTTACAAAAATAAACATTTTTAAGTCTTCTTCACAAGTGTAACACTAAGCTAACATTCAATCCAGCGCTATGCCTCCTTCTTAATCAACAAAGCAGTGACATGTTACATTGTTTGAGCAAGATAAAATATTTTGTAGTACCCCCTTGATGGGTAAGTAAGTGTTATAGTGTCATGCTAACCCTTGAGGTAGCACTATGGCACTTAAAAAAGTCTCAGCTTGAGTTAAAAAACCTTTAAAATATTGAACCCACTGACAAAACTTGTCACTAGCTTGGTGGCTAAGGCAGTGCCATGTTGTTAGGCTAACCACTATGTAGAAATTTGATAGCTGATATGTTATACACCGAGATTCTCCTGATCACACACTATTTTAACTTCATGCACAATACATAATCTCTTCTACCATTGATCATTAATTGTGGAAATAAAAACAATCGCATGCGCACATTAAAACCATAAACAATCACACATATGAACATAGTATTTATGGGAAAGCTTAAAGCTGAAAACCCCCAACTATATGTATATTATATTTCATAGAGATCATGTAACAATCATTATACAAAGCTCCTCACAAGCTCTCAGTATAATCTCCAATTGCTACACACTAATCAAGCCCGATCTAGCAAATCACATGCTCCAATCTATGCCACCTGATAGCCTGCCTCTACTGCGCAATCACTGCTGAAGAATGGCTCTGAATGAACTTGAATTGGTCCAGCCTTTCTCATGCAATCCTCATTGGCATCTCCAATCACTAGTTGTTGCAAATCATGCAACAGTATAGTCACAACTGATAGTCACACTGCTCTTTCACCTACCTCTTCACTGGTCTCCACTGAAACTGTCCATGCACTGTAGTTAACTGATGTATTATTTAGTTGATTAATGAGTTAATAATTAGTGAATTAATTAATAATTAATTCACACCACTCTCACCAGTGTATCAATCAGTTAGACTAGATACAACTAGCTCAACTATGTTTAACTCAGTTAAATTGAACACAACTCCATCAACTAGCTCAATAACTCCACCAAACTCTGTCACATGAGTTCTAACTGAAGTATCCATGAAATAGCTCCACTTAACCCTCAGGAATAGTGTAATTCCTTCTGTCAGCTCCTGTGCCACATCTGTGCACTTAACTGAAGTGCTCCAAGAAAATAAGATAATGTTTATAGTCCAAATATTATTAAGAGCTAATAATATTCGACATATCTATTTTTAGACTGGAAATCTAAAAATAGATTCTGCCCAATATGTCTAAAAATATAAGTCCATTTGTTTTCCAACTTGATCAACCATCCACAAATAGCAACCTGCAATTCATAGAATATGATCGACATGTCTAAAAATAGACTTGCTCCAAAAATATCCTGCAGGTCCACTTAGTGAAGGCGACTTCTTTCCACTAAGCTCATCATCTTGTTGTAATCTCAACACTCCCTCTCAACAAGATAAGGATTATCTGCCACCCCTGTCCTGCCCTTATGGCATTCGAATTTGCTCCTGGTGAGCACCTTCGTCAATATATCAGCATCCTGATCCTCCGTAGGAATGTATGAAAGTAACATGATCTTCCGCTGCACACAATCTATGATATGATGATACCGGATGTCAATGTGTTTAGATCTATCATGAAATACTAGATTAACCGAGAGTTTGATGCAACTCTGATTATCACAATAAATCACAGTAGGCTCTAAGTGTGAACCGAACAACTCGACCAGGATCTTCCTCATCCATATAGCCTCACATGCAGCCAAACTCGCTGCCATATACTCGGCCTCTACTGAACTGAGTGCCACGGATCTCTACTTCCTGCTGTACGAAGAAACTGTTGTCGACACGATACTGAAAATCCCTCCAGATGTGCTCTTTCTGTCCGTCGGGCTCCTTGCCCAATCTGCATTCGTGAAGCCACATAGCCTCACCTCATCCGACTATCTGTACCATAATCCATATCCCAATGTGCCTCTGAGATATCTCAATACATGCTTGCCTGCCTTCCAAAAGAGCTTGGTAGGCTTAACCATAGCTTGTGAAAGTTGGTTAACAGCGTAGCATATGTCAGGTCGTGTATTGACTAGATACATAAGCAACCCCACCAACTGTCAGTAAACAGTGGCATCCACTACCTCTGCCGATGTAGCATCCTCTTTCCTCCAACCACCAGGAAGAGGAGTGTCGATAGGCTTGCAGCCATGCATGTTGAACTTCTCTAGTATCTCCCGGGCATACTTGCCTTGAGACACAAACAATCCATCATTGCGTTGCCAAATTTCCAATCCCAGGAAATAATGAAGGAGGCCCAAGTCCTTCATCTCAAACTCCTTTGCAAGATCAGCCTTGCATGAGTGTATCAGCAGTTCATCACCCATCAAAATCAAATCATCTACATAAAGTACAATGATCAGCAACTTACCCTCCACCACAATCTGGTATAGGTTCGGATCCGCCTCACTCTTGGAGAATCCAAGTCCGGTGAAATAACTATCTATCCATGTGTACCAAGCACGAGGTGCTTGTTTCAACCCATACAACGCTCTTTTGAGCCTGCACACATGCGACTCGTTGCTGAAGATCTCGAAACCTTCGGGATGCTCTATGTACACCTCCTCGATCACTCTACGTAGGAGACGCGATCTTCACATCCATCGATTGAATGTACCCTCCATCCTCTGTGTGAGAGAGCGAGAATCGTCGTGTGGAAGAATACCTTGCGACAGGTGCAAAGGTATCCTCATAATCGATCCCCTCTATTTGTGAGAAGCCTCGGGCAACAAATCTTGCCTTGTACTTCTCCACACTCCCGTCAGCTACCTGCTTCACTTTGTAGATCCATCTCGAACCCACCACTGATTTCCCTTCCAGCCTCGAGACAATCTCCCATGCACTGTTTCTGACAATCGAATCATACTCTTCCATCATGGCATCTACCCATGCGGGGTCCTCCACAGCTTCCTCGAAAGAGGATGGCTCTGTCACGATACACTTGCTCACAAGAGCCATGTATCCAGTATACCAGTCAGGTGACTGTCTCTGTCTGCGCTGTGATGTAGGTGCTCCTACAACCTTCTCTGCATCTTGAGCCAATCGCTTAGCTTCTATAGTGCGCTTCCGCCCTCTGATGGTTGTTGCCCCTGCATGAGTGGTCTCTTCCACTCCATGAACCTCCTCTTGTGGATGATCCACATCCAGAGACTCATCCTTAGGAACTAATAGCTCCTCATATGCATGCAAGTGTGGCTCCCTCTCAAGCGAACACTTCATGGCTTTCTCCTCATGAAATTTGATATCCGTCGCACAACAGTCTTGCAACTGTCTGGAAAATACACACGATAGTTGTGGGGTGTATCAGTGTACCCCACAAATATCCCAACCTCTGCAATCAGCTCCAGCTTCTTCCTGGCATCCTTAGTCACATGAATGTAAACAGGTGAACCAAAAATCCTCAAATGGGAAATATCAGGCTTCTTACCAGAAAACACCTCCTCGGGTGTACTCATGCCAAGTATCATGTGAGGACAACGGTTTTGCACATAAACCGCAGTATTGCATGCCTCAGCCCACAAGTGTATGGGAAGGCCCTGATCATGCAACATCGCACAGTGCGGCTTACCCATGATCGTTCTATTCTTCTGCTCAGCAACCCCATTCTGCTATGGGTTATGAGGTGCTATGAGCTCTCTTCGAATTCCTTCTGCGCTGCAAAAGTCCTTGAATTTGCCAGAGATGAATTCACCACCATTGTCACTCCTAAGAGCCTTCACCTGCTTCCTCGATTCTTTCTCAACCAATGCCTTGAACTCACAGAACTTTGAGTATGTCTCGCTCTTCTTCTGCATGAAGAAGATCCAACACTTCTGAGAAAAATCATCAACAAATATCACATAGTACATGTGATTTGCTGTCAAAGCTACTGAGAAAGGTCCACACACGTCTGTGTGAATTCTCTCAAGGATCGTCGTGGCGCAACTATCCTTCTCGTGAAAGGTGGCTTTCACAATTTTTCCCAAGGTACATCCCTTGCACTGATCTGACTGCGCAAGAGTACCCTTAGGAAGCCCAGTAGAAATCTGCTGCAAAATTTTCGAAGCTCCATGGTGAAGGTGGCCCAATCTCCTGTGCCATAGCTCGCCCTCATCCCGGCTCACCATTCCTTCTACCTTGCTTGCCATTGCTGCGCAGCCATCTACTTGCAATTGATAAAGGTTCTTAACTCGAACCCCTATCCTCCGGGTTTCGCCAGTTGCCTTACTGCGCAAGAAAGCCTTTCCCTCGCTAAAGACAACGTCATATCTCTTGTCTTCTAACATCGCCATAGAGATAAGATTCTTCTTCAATCCTGGAACATGCATCACTTCCTTCAATATGAAGGGTTTACCAGACTCCCTCTCAAAGGAAATGGTACCGATACTAGTCGCACTGTATCTACCTTCATTTCCCATCTCGATGTGCACTCCAAGATCTTTCTCATCCATATCAGTAAACAAATCTTTGTCTCCTATCATGTGAAAAGACGCACCACTGTCAAGAAACCACACTAAACCCATCATACATGAGACCAAGCATGCGATCAACGAAAAATCCAGCTCAAACTGTGAGGCTAAGGCCTCTCCAATTGCAGATCCAGTAGCCTGCTTATTTTTCTTCTTCTATGGACAATTAGTGGCATAATGTTTGTGTTGGTGACAGTGAAAGCACTTCACCTTGGACATGTCTTGCTTCTTGCCTTTCGCACCGAATTGAGAAGCTTTCTTCTTTCTCTTCCCCTTCCTTGCTTTGGCAGCCAAAGCACAATTTTCTTCATCTGAGTTCTTTGATGAAGATTCGTCCCTAGTACTTCGCCTTATCTCCTCTTGCACAAGATCTGACCAAAGTCGCTCCCATCCTAGCAATTTCTCCCGACCATTGACAGAGTCCTGATAGGAATGCCAACTCTTCGGAAGCCCAAGGAGAGCCAAGCTCACCAAGGCCTCGTCATCTACAGTCACCCCCACACTTCCCAGCTCATCCCTGCATTGGATGAACTTCGTGAGGTACTTGGGCATACTGTCGCCTTTCTCCATTTTTATGTTCCTGAGTTTATCCTTGAGCGCCAACTTCCTTTGGTCGCTCTTGTTTTGGAACAAGTCTTTCAACGCTTTCCACATCAAGAATGGAAAATATTTACCATGAAGGCTGGACACTATGTGATCCTTTACACCTTCCAACATAATTCTTCAACACTTCGTTGTCTTCTTTTGCCATGCGTCAAGTGCGGCAACATCGCTAGAAGCAGGTTTTGGAATTTCTGCATCTATGAACTCCTTCAACCCACTGTCATCCAACACCGCCTCCATCCTGTCCTTCCATGCAATATAATTTGAGCTTCCATCAAGGGCATACTCCAATCGCAATCTGTTGAAATACATCTCAACTTCGACACCAAGAAAACACTGCTGCAAATTCGAATGCCACTAGCACAAAACTCAACCGCTTCAATGTTTTGCAATTGCTCCAATGATCAATATCGCTCCGATACCATGTAGAAATTTGATAAATGATATTTTATCCACCGATATTCTCCCGATCACACATTATTTTAACTTCATGCACAATACAGAATCTCTTCTACCATTGATCATTAATTGCAGAAATAAAAACAATCGCATGCGCACATTAAAACCATAAACAATCACATATATGAACACAGTATTTCATGGGAAAGCTTAAAGCTGAAAACCCCCAACTATCTATATATTATATGTCATAGAGATCATGTAACAATCATTGTACAAAGCTCCTCACAAGCTCTCAGCACAACCTCGAATTGCTACACACTAATCAAGCTAGATCTAGCAAAACACATGCTCCAATCTCTGCCACCTGATAGCCAGCCTCTATTGCGTAATCAATGTTGTAGGATGGCTCATTAAATAACTTGAACCACCTGGCTTGTACTGCGCAATCCTCATGGGCTTCTCCAATCACTGGTTGTTGCAAATATGCAACAATATAGTCACAATTGATAGTTAACCTGCTCTTTCACCTATCTCTTCACTGGTCTCCACTGAAACTGTCCATGCACTGAAGTTAACTGATGTATTCTTTAGTTGATTAATGAGTTTATAATTAGTGAATTAATTAATAATTAATTCACACCACTCTCACTAGTGTATCAATTAGTTAGACTAGATACAACTAACTCAACTATGTTTAACTCAGTTAAACTGAACACAACTCCACCAACTACCTCAATAACTCCACCAAACTCTGTCACATGAGTTCTAACTGAAGTCTCCATGCAATAGCTCCACTTAACCCTCAGGAATAGCATAATTCCTTTTGTCAGCTCCTGTGCCACATATGTGCACTTAACTGAAGTGCTCCAAGAGAATAAGATAATGTTTATAGTCCAAATATTATTAAGAGCTAATAATATTCGACATATCTATTTTTAGACTGGCAATCTAAAAATAGATTCCGCCCAATATGTCTAAGAAGAGAAGTCCATCTATTTTCCAACTTGACCAACCATCCACAAATAGCAACCTGCAACTCATTAAATATGATCGACATGTCTAAAAATAGACTTGCGCCAAAAATAGCCTATGGGCCCACTTAGTGAAGGAGACTTCTTTCCACTAAGCTCATCATCTTGCTGCAATCTCAACACACTAAACCCAACATTATGGTGCATAGAGAGAGAAAGAGAGAGATCAACATTAAATCCCCAACGACAAAGTGTCTCGCCCTCATCACATGTATCACCCACTTAGTACTCAATACAATGTTATAACATTTGGTTAACCACCAAGCTAGTGACCCAAAGCAATGAAGAGCCTCAATTGTTTAAAATAAGTGTATTCACCATGCATTATGGTTCATGGCTAAGCATGTAGCATAGTGCTACAGTGCCTAGCCAACCACAAAGCCAACACTACATTGCTTAATCAACCAACACTACATTGCTTAATCGAGGTGTTAAAACTCACATTTCAAAACTTTATAAAGGCCTCACTCACGCCATCGGTTTCTCAACTAAAGACTTAGCCAGTGACATAGCACTCAACTAATGGCCAAGCTAGTGCTCTGTCATTAGCCCAGGCACCAAGATTAAGTGTTAATATCCTTAAAATAAAATTACTCGACTTCAAATCACATGTAGAACTTACAATTTTGTCTAGCGAGTCAATGAAGCGATATAGGAGGGCATACGTAACCATATGAAGGATAAGAAAAATCCATAGCCTAGCATCGTTTCAAATTGCAGAGCACATAGTGTGAAATCTAAGTAACTAGAACCTCCACTCCGTGGACAGTTAAATTAATCCACCTAGCCACTTAGTAAATCAAATCACTTGGGAAGAAGAATTCCTCCACCTTGATTGTTGCTTATATTGGGAACTTAGCCCGAAGGTAAGTTTTTTACATTGTTGTATTTGGATTTAACTATTTTTATCATCGTGCCATGATTTTTTACATATAATTTTTTTTCTATTGAATGAATTTTGTATTATAGTTAGTTGTAACCAAGTAAGCAAGTGATTATACAATCTTAATAATATGTCATGATTTATGGGGAGTCATTTTGTGTCTTTTTCTTTCTGGCTTATATCCTCATTGATCCAACGCACCTATGTGCCACATGATTCAATTCTAAATAACTAGAAAAACACCTTTTATTGGCTAGCAAATTGGTGTGAATATGGTTATTGGGAATTTCACCTCCCACACATACTATCTCTTATATTTGTTTCCCCCTTTTCCACCCAAGATGGTTTGAAGTCGTGCCCTATACCTTCTGCAAGTGTTTTGATAGGGGTAACACTACTTATGGTGAAATATACTCATAAAAAATTTGTTAAAGCTGGGGTACTCTTAAACACATACTTTCTCTTAACACTCAGGGTGTCCTCTTTGAAACACCTATTATTCCCTTCTTGGAGCCATTTTCATACACCCAAATTATTCAACTACTAAACTATTGGGCTAGCCATTACATCTCGAAGCATGTTTCATGAAAATATGAGAGACAAAATCCCTAGCTATTTACATTGCATGCTAAGTACCTTTGCCCGAAGAAAAATTCAACCACCATGGTAATATTAGTGAATGTTGTTGTAGCTCCTAGAGATAGCCTTGAGTTGCAAAAGACCAGTGCCTATGACATTCTAAGAATCGGAGGTTAAAAGTGGACAATTGTATGAAATGCCTCTTACCAAATATAGAATAAGAGAACAATGGTTTTGGTGGTTCATGGATGGAGAAGACCTTGGAGTCGATTAATGTGAATTCCTTGTAATGTGAGAGGGCTTAAGAGGCTATGAGACTGAAGGCTTTTAAATGGGCAAAGTATAAAACAATGAGCAGAAACCTTGAAATATGCAGAGGTGTTGAGAGAGAGAACAGAGAAGGAACCCACGAGAGACAGGCTTAAGAGATTTAAGAATATTTCCCCTGTGAACTCAAAGGAAATGGATATGAATGAGATATGGACAATAATAGAGGTTTGTGGAGAGCGAATTAAGGGAGTGCAGCAAGCTTAAAACTTGAGCGTTAACACCTGAGCATTATATAGACACGAATTCATGAATAAAATTGTAGACCCCCAGCAACTACATTACACGAACCATCAAATCAGAATAGCATGAAATATGATTACACATAAAGAGGAGATTATTGACAACAAAAGAGAACAAATTCATACTGCTCATTGCTCCACCTGGAATCTAAATATCAACTCTATATTCTTATAAAGTTTAAATAGCTCTCCCAAATATGTGTTTTAGAGCACAGTGAGCACAATCATACAAAACTACAACAAAATACTTCAAAATTCTAGAACCTTTGCTTCATCCAGGAACTCACTACATATAGAGTTCTCCCTGAGGGTTTATGATTGAATATTCTGTCATGGTCGCCCCACATAGGTGAAATCAAAATATCCTAACCAACTATCAGAGCGTGCTTCAAGAAATCACTCCTACAACAGAAAAATCAAAACAGAAATGGGTAAAATTGGGATTTTACCAGCAAAACATCATTATCTAATAGTAAAATAAACAAAACAGTGGGTCACAGAGGCCAAATTCCATAATATTGAGCGGAGTGTTGCAATGCGCGGTCTGATTTCTACCACTTGATTCCATCTATTGGCGAAAGGCCTTCCCTCGATGTTCTCATTATTCACATTACCGAAATGAAAAGGCCAGCTATGTTGTGCTTGCTCCACTCTTTAGCAGAGTTTCCTGGACGAATTGAACAATCATAGCTGCGTTATTCCATCAAAAACTCATGTTGTACTTTAACTTGCAAGAACTGGAGACTGGGCTTTAGAAAGGGATATGCAGCACATAGCACATGGCAGGACGGTGTTAACATGACAAAAGGGCGAGAGAAAGGCCAGGGGGAAGTCTTTGATGATGAGTCAAGGAAGTGGGGCCCGTCGGCATATCACAGATCGCAAGCAGGAGCGTTTTATATATAAGCGGTAGAAGGTAGGAGTTAAATCTGGTGGGGAGAGAAGTGTTATGGTGGGGCCAAAGCACATTTCATAATTGCAATTAGAATAGGATATGCTTCGGGAATATGATTTGAACTTTAAATTTTACGAAGTGCAATGGGCGAAATAAAATATATTCTGCGCGATGCGATATCGCACATCGCTGATCGTCAAAGATAAAGGTTGGCAGAGATGGAGAAGTTATAATTTTCAATTTGCGATGTGGTATTCGTTGCGAAGTGTGATGGTGATCGAGTCATATCGCAAGTTAAACATTAATCTTACGGGCGTTGTAGTAGTTAAGTTGTGAAATTCACGAACTGCGACATGCGCCGCACTGAATGCTGGTGAGTACGAAAGGTGAAAGGTAAGGGAAAATGCGGAATATGAAGGTTTATATGCGGATTTGATAATGTATAAAGGTAAGATAGGTCCCACCAAATTGTATCATAGGATATTTATGCTTGCAGCGATGAGTGAAAAGGAAATGGTTAAAACTTGTGGAGTGCAGGCAAGGGGGTAAGGTTTGTGGATGTATAACATAGTTGTTCGGTGGGAGGGCAGAGTTGTGGTGTTAGGACTTTGGACTGAGATATAATTGGGTTTATACAAGGAAACGTTGAAAAAGGTTAAAATAGTAGGTTTTAGGGTTTAAATGAGATTCAGAGTATTGGAGTTCATAATTTAAAAAAAAAAAAAAATGAAAGGTAAGAAAAAGGCGGATGGAGTGAATGAGGGTAGTATGGATTTTTCTCACTACCACACTTAATTAGCAACCCTTTCCTCCTTCCTTGAACTGAAAAGGCACATAGATTCTTCTGAAGTTCTTGGCAGTTAATATTTCCCTTCCTTTCTCCTTCTCCACTTTGTGAGTGAACACGGGCCAACATTGGCTCCATCTGGGGACAACGTGTTGTTCTTAGTGCGTTGAGAACCTACAAACCTGAATGCCTGTGCTTTTATTGAGTACATGGAGTCGCAAATGCACACTGATTAGACAAAGCTTTATACCAACGGTCAAGTGGACACAAAATGGAAGATGAAATGGGGGATGATATGGAAGATGGAATGGAAAATGAAAACAGTGGATGAAACAAAATGGGAATAGTGGAATATGATATGGAAGATGAAATGGAAAAAAACGCAAACAAAATGGAGAACAGTGGAAAGATATATACAATGGGCTGGATTAGCTCTCGTCAGTAATGAAAGTAGAACTGGAGGAACTGCCCATGGCGCCTCAAGTATGTCTCCTTCTAAGTTCTCCAGTGCGAAAGTATTATTGCCTTTTTCCTCTGCCACCCTTAATGGACAAAACCAGAGGGGTTGAACTTCCCATGTTTCCCTTTGTCTACTCGCCTGTTATCCCATAGCAACACCAAATCCCCAAATTGGATTTCTCTATCTTTATTTCTCTGGTCAAGTAAGCCTTTCATTTTTTCTTGATGCTCTGATAGTTTGATGCTTACCTGTTCCTGGGTTTCATTCAACTCCACCAACTGGTTCATTTTTCGGGTAAGGTCATTTGGCTTCTCCTCGCTTTCTTATAAGAATCGAGCCACAGGTAATGCAAGTTGAATTGGGAAAACCGCGTCTCTGCCCTACAATAGCTCATAAGGGGACTTTCCTTTGGATCTTTTAGTGGTGATGTGATTTTCCCAGAGTGCAAACTTGAGCTGAGAATCCTAGTTCTTTTGATTTTCATTGATGGTCTTCTTCAAAATCCTCACCAGTGTCTTGTTAGATGATTCAGCTAGCCCATTGCCTTGTGGGTAGTATGCAGTGGAGTGTCCCAGCAAGATGTTATAAAGTTGACAAAATTTTGCAAGTTTAGCCGACTTGAAAGCCTGGGCATTATCTGTAATGATTTTAGCTAGGCATCGAAACCTGGCTATTATTTTCTCCTCCAGGAACTTGATCACACTGAATTTGTAGAATTTATTATGGGCAAGGCTTCTACCCACTTGGTGAAGTAATCTGTAGCAATGAGGATCCATCGATGTTGATTTCTAGATGTTGGGTGAATCTCTCCTATGAAATAAATTCCTCGCTGCTTAAAAGGTTCTTCAACTTGTACTGAGATCAATGGGAGAGGTGCATATCTTTGCTTTTCAATGTCTGGCACTTCTCGCAAGCCCGGACATGAGCATGTACATCACCAAACAGTTTAGGCCAAAATAAACCTGCCCTCGGGATCTTGTGTGCAGTGGATCACCAACTATAATGTCTGCCACATATTCCTTAGTGGAATTCAGCCATCACAAGGTCAATTTCCTGCTATGTTAAACACAATAGTAGGATCCCTGATCCAGGTGGATATTGGTGGTCACCCGCCTATTCCACTTGGGGCCCCACCAATGTCTCTTTCGGTTTTTCAGTTTCGGCACAACTTACTATTTTTAGCAGTTTTTCGGGTCCTGAACTTCTGGAGCTGTTTTGAGGCCCTAAACGACGTTTTTTGGGAAAACCTGGAGCAACATGGGTCCATGGATTGATGTTTCTCACTCAAAATTTGTAGTCCTCGGATAGATCTTTCTAACGAGGTATGGTTCGCATCAAACGGAGATCGTATGCCAAAGTTATGTCCCCAGGAAGTTGAAACATCAATTTACCCAAATGGGGCCCATAGTTTTGGCACTTCATCTCCTAGGGTTAGGGTTTTGGATGTTTATGGTTTTCCATTGTTTCTAAATAATAAATAGGCCCTCGAGCCTCATTGTAACTCAGTTCAGAGGTCTGTAGCCACCACATCTCTTCTCAGAGATTCACTACCAGCACCCTAGCTATTTTATTTCTATTATGTCTATAAGCATATTTCTATTATTTGATATTAATGAAATGAAGCATTATTTCCACTACATCTCTATGTTTATGGTTATTTCTGTATTCTGTTGCGTTCCTGCATAAATATGGATCAGTGTTATCAGAGCAGTCTGATCTTTCTTTGTTTTTCTTTGCATGTCCCCAACGCGGTCAGGGTATAAGGAGTTAGGGCTCAATTTGGTTGAACCCTTGCAAGATCAACCTCGCAAACCCCGACGACCTCCCATGGCAGAAGAAAAGAAAGATGAGGGAGCAGGAGATCCTATCAAAATATTGCTTAAGGAGGCCCTCAAGAAACAAAGGAATGCGATGATGGATAACTTTTCTTAGATCCTTCAACGATTGCCCACCTACGGCGCATCGGCATCCAACAGCAACTCTGGAGGCGCCACTCCCTTCAAGGTACAAGTAAACTTTGATATTCTTGTATTTGAAGGCCAAATAGATGCAGATGTCGTAGATAGATGGTTGAATTTGCTGGAAGGGTATTTCTCGATCCATGATTTCTCTGACCGAGAAAATATTATTTTTGCACTCCTCAAAGCCGCCCCCCATGTCAAAGACTGGTAGGAAACCTACCATGAGCAAGAGGACGAAGGGGAACCCTCTTTGTTCTTGGCCACACCCACTTGGAATTCATTCCGAGACGGCATCAAGGAGAATATTACCTCGTGGGGAGATATGAGGACAAATACATCCAATGGACCACGCTGTGGCAACAAAAGGATCAAGATGTGCACGAACTGACGAATTTGTTCCATACCCTACGCACAAAATCGGGTATTAAAGATTCAGAGAGACATTTGGTGCTCAAGTACCGTGGCTGTCTACACAAACACATTCAGGAGGAAATGGATTTCCTCGACATTACATTGATTGGCACGGCATATCGCTATGCCGCCAAGATCGAGCAGAAATTTAAGCAGAAGAAGCAAGACTTTGGATCTGGGAATCCGAAAGGTGCCCCCGAACCGAAGAACAGGGGTCAAGGCCAAAGCGGTGTGACTCAGAACAGCACCACAAATCAAAATAAGGACACAGGGAAGTGGTGTGAATTTCATAACAGCCCCACTCACAGCACAAACGAGTGTCGGGCCAAACAGTCATTGGTGGCTGAACTAAAGGCACCCGAATCAGATGCATTTTCTGATCCTGAGTCAGAACCAAACAAAGGCAATGACAAAGGGAAGCAGATCATTGATGCGGATCCCAGCGCCATTGTTGCCACCACCAAGATCCAAAGGGAGGACCCAGAGGATCCAGAGGAGGGGGAGCACCTCTTCCATTCGCAAATGTGGGTGAAGGGTTCTTCGCTGCAATTTCTTGTCGATAGCGGAAGCCAAAAGAACCTCATTTCAGCAGAGGTCGTGAAACAGCTCGGCATATCGACCATAGCACACCTGCAACCATATACCATCGGGTGGCTTCACCCAGGGAGAGATATCTGCATCTTCCAACAGTGCCACCTTCCATACAGCATCAAGCCATTCACGGATGAGGTATTATGTGATGTTGCTCCTCTTGATGTAGCTGATGTATTATTGGGCCAACCATACTTGTGGAGGCGAAATGTTGTGTATGAGTCTAGGCCTCGTGCTGTTATTAATACTTTGGGAAATAACTTGTACATGATACCAGAGGTAGTACCGCCTCCTGTCATCTCTTTGACTACTGCAAAACAATGCAGTAAGATTATTTCCCAAACTAGGAAATTCATTTTCCTTACAACTCACTCACAGGGAAAGAAGAATATTGTGGCCACAACCTCAAAACAGGGCTCCCCTGCACGGCTATAGCAAATGGAAAAATTCATGGAGGAATACAAGGACACTTTCTCCTCACTGACAAAGGTTCCTCTACACTGTCAAGACAAGCACTCCATTGATCTGACCCCCAACACACCGTCACCTGAGGTTTTCATACCTCCTGCAAATACACATACAGAATCCACACATGTATTGCTTGAGGCTGATAAATAAATGAAATTTACTAAATGCATCCAGCATGTCTGCCCACAGGTCCATGACATTCAACAAATCTAATACCCAGTTCAACAGAATTTGCTTCATCTCAGGGAGGATCTCAACGCAATGGGGACCATTGCTTCCTAAGGGGGGAGGAATGATCCAGGTGGATATTGGTGGCCACCTGCCTATTCCACTTGGGGCCCCACCATTGTCTCTTTCATTTTTTCAGTTTCGGCACAACTTACTATTTTTAGCAGTTTTTTGGGTCCTGAACTTCCGGAGCCATTTTGAGGCCCTAAACGATGTTTTTTGGGAAAACCGAGAGCAACATAGTTCTACTGACCGAAGTTGCTCACTCAAAATTTGTAGTCCTCAGATAGATCTTTCTAACAAGGTATGGTTCACGTCAAACGGAGATCATATGCCAAAGTTACGTCCCCGGGAAGTTGAAACATCAATTTACCTAAACAGGGCCCATAGTTTTGGCGCTTCATCTCCTAGGGTTAGGGTTTTGGATGTTTAGGGTTTTCCATTGTTTCTAAATAATAAATAGGCCCTCAAGCCTCATTGTAACTCAGTTCAGAGGTCTGTAGCCACCATATCTCTTCTCAGAGATTCGCTACCAACACCCTAGCTATTTTATTTCTATAATGTCTGTAAGCATATTTTTGTTATTTGATATTAATGAAATGAAGCATTATTTCTACTTCATCTCTATGTTTATGGTTATTTCTGTATTCTGTTGCATTCCTACATAAATCCGGATCAATCCCTGTCGGGTCTTTCCAGTAAATTCGCCCATTTTCCACGATATACTTTTGAGACTTCAGCCTTAAGGTGCGGTACTTAGCCTTATCATAGTTAGGGGGACATCTCAGCATTAAAATATATTCCACTATGTCTTTATAACATGGGGAGAGAAGGTATTTTGAATGTGTTTTTTGAGTGGAAGATTCTATGCCTTGATATGCACCTGTGTCCTTATGTGCCTCTCCTCCTGTCATAGATAGATTTATCCCTAGAGCTTGACAGTTGGATTCAGACAAGATTTTGGCCAGCCCTTGGCCTTTAATGAGCTTCGTAGGCTTGATCTCTAGTTCATACTCCTAAATCTTGGCTATCCACTTGCCCCTTCTTCCTTCAATGTCGCCCTGTACTAAAATATCCTTCACCGCTGTTGTGGGAACATAAGTAGTTGTAGCAGACTGTAACACATACACCCAAAATGACTTTAGAGATTTGGCCAGGGCATAAGCTTGCTTCTCTAGGATATCGTATTTCAGCTTGATGTCTCACAAGACTTGGTTGAATAACGTGATGGGCTTCTCATGTCCTTCGGCATTTTTATGTAAAAATACTGCGACTATAGTATGAGGAGATGCCAAAGAGAAAATCATGAACAACTTCCCATAATATGGACCGGCTAGCACTGTAGCTTCTGCAAAGGCCTGTTTGAACCTGTTGAAGGAGTCCCTAGATTCATGGGTCCATCTAACTTCGTTGTTATTCTTCAACATCCCAGTGATGTTTCGGACAATCTCGGCATAATTGGGAATGAATATTCTGAGGAAATTTATTCTTACTAGGAACACCTGTACCTCCTTTTTGTTTTTTGGTAAGGGAATTCCATCTATCACCTCTACTTGCTTCGAGTCGATCTTCACTCCCTCCTTAGTTACTATGTGCCCCGGTAACTTTCCTTCCTCCAAGGAAAACATGGATTTCTCAGGATTCAGAGACAAGCCATACCTGCGACATTTTTCAAAGGTTCGGCGAAGGTGCTCGATGTGTTCAACGTCACTCTTTGAAAAGACGTTGATGTCATCCAGGTAAATCACCACAAATTTGTCTTTCTCTCCTATGAAAGTAATGTCCATCGCACGCTGAAATTTAGCACTGACATTTATCAGGCATACATGAAGGTCCCCCAAGGTGTGGTGAATGCCGTCTTATTTTGGTCTTTAGGGAGAACTGCCACCTGATTATATCCTGAGAAGCCATCCATCATGGAAATGCAGGAGGATCCCACCACCTTTTGCAGAATGTGGTCCATCTTTGGGAGGGGATAGTTATCCTTGAGTGAGGCTATGTTCAAATTGTGAAAATCGACGCAGAGTCTGATCTCACCATTCTTCTTTCTTATCGAAACCAGGTTTTCCACCCATTCGGAGATCTTAAAGGGACAATGATCTTGTCGTGCAACAAATTTTTTATTTCCTTCTCAATAGTTAGGAGGAGAAGGGGGTTGATCTATCTCAGCTTCTGCTTATGAGGCTTCACATCTTCTTTCAGAGGTATTTTGTGCTGTATAATATCTATGTCAAAAGTCTTTAGATCATGGTATGACCAGACAAAGACGTCTTTATATTATTAGAACAGACTAAGATACTGACCTTGGTATTATTCAGGGATGCCTTTTGACAGCTTCACCACCTTAGGATCTTCTTATGTCCCAATATTCACATCCCCGACCAGCTCGTCAAGGGTCAATTTGGTGGGGTTTACTGTGATGTCATTTTTGTCAAACAATGTCTCCAACAACACAAGTCCCCTGGGGATGACATTTTCCCTTTAATTGCAGAACACGGTTTCCAGCCAGTGTCTCTTCCCACCTCGTTTTTGGCTCTTCAAAGTCATCCTCAACGACTAAATCGATCGTTATATTTGAAAATTTGCCTACCGTTTCCATGAAACACTGGACCTACTCTTCATCTTCAAAGACTTTCCAATGCTTCATGTTGTCTAGAATGGAAGGATGGTATCGCACTTCAACCTCATATCTGAGCAAAGGATTCTGCGGGGGGCAGAAATTACTAGCGGCCACCGCTAGTGAGTCTGCCATTCTATTCTTATCACTTGGAATGAACTGAATATTAAATGCAGAAAATAAATTTTCAACTAAATCCCATAACTCATTCTTGTAGGCTCTGAGTCGCGAGTGTTTAGCTTGGCATTGCCTCTTGACTTGTCTCACTACAAGCTCTGAATCTCCAAACACCTTGAGGTTTTGTATGTTCATATTTAGTGTTGTCTGTAACCCTAGTAGCGGTGCTTCATATTCAGCCACATTATTTGTGGCTTCGAATTCTAGATTAAAGGAGAGGGGAACCAAACATCCTTCCGGCGATATCAAGAGTACCTCGGCCCCATTCCCTTCTCGTGAATTAGCTCCATCAAACTGTAAGGTCCATATCTTGTTTTCCTCTTTGCTCATAGGATTCTTCTGTACTATAGGACGAATCTTTGTTTCTTGTAGGAAATCTTGATCCTCCTCAAGCATAAGACAAGATAATTCTCCCTCCTTACTGTATACTGGAGAATTTGTGGAACCATTGGCTTTGGTGACCATCTTCAAGAATCTGGGTTCACGATATAACCTTTTCCTCCCCACCGAATACTGGAATAGTGGCATAAGTGAGGTCCAGCTTTATGGACCCTCCAATATTTGATCCCAAGGATCTGGACAACAACATTCCAAACCAAGCTGGGATATCAACTACAACGATGTCCATCACCACACTTTTGGCCGGAATTTGGGCCAAGTTTACTACCAGATCTTTTATCATACCCAAGCACTTTACCCTCTTGGAATCAAAGGAATACAGATCTTTATAAGGTTTGGTAATATGCAACCCCAACTGCTCCATGACAGATAATGGCAATAGATTATGTGAAGCCCCAGAATTTAGCATGCAATTGTGCAGTAGCAGGTCATGTATAACTAGAGACACATAGAATGGGGGAGTGGCTGAGTCCAATTCCTCTACATGAGGTCCAAATACTACCATGGGTATTTCCTCTTGGAGATTGAGGCTATTAGGGAGAGGAGCTACGCCATGGGGTAGCATGAATTGAGACACTTGGGCTTTGTATGAAGTTTGCTTTAGGATCTCGATTAGGGGAACCGAGATCTTGACCTTCTCTAGTTCTTTCTGGAGGTTAAAGTCTGTGGGACATTTTTCTGCAATGACTTATTTGGATTTCTCTTTAGGGTAATCAGGGAGGTTCAAGGCTACAGAAGAGGACTTCAGGGTTACGGGAGGATCAAAAGCTAGCTTTGCGGAAGTGGACGCAGTGGCTTTACGATGTGCAAACTCTTCTAAAGGATTTTTCCCCTTGCTGGTAGAACTAGAAAGGGTTTGTTATCTCGGTGTTGACTCTTCGCATTTCTCTTGCATTCGGGTTCTCTTTCTAGAGGACCTGAGGTCATACTTCTTATGGAGCTGAGCTTGCATGAAGTCCACAAACTGCCTGCAGTAATTATCAATATCGCGATCATCTGGGGGGACTTCCTTCTCTTCTAGCTCTTCATGCAGGGTGAGTTCACCTTCTTCATCCTCTGAATAAGCGAGGATTGATCCTCTTGGTTGTTTGTGACTTCCTCGGCTTGTCCCTCCATTTCCCCTTCTAAGTATAGAGGAGGGTGGATGTGATCTTGTTGCTCCTTCCTTTCCCGTTGTAGTAACTGTAAAGGGGGCTTCCGGTATTGGGGATTAAACCCATGATTTGGAATCATTTGGTTAGGGCGAGGGGAGGGATTCTTAGCCTCTAATTCAAGCTTTACCAACTTATTTGAGAGGTTCTTGATAAGCTTATTCATTTCTTCAATGATGTACTCCTGTGAGTCCCTCTCCTGATTAGAAGTAGAAGCCTCCTCCCTGCTTTTTCTTCTTGCTTCATGTTCTGTGTTTCCTTTGAATTTTCCAGTAGAAGAAAAGTTTGCTTCCACCTCCATTGCATCAGTCTGGATCTGATCCAGAGATGTGGAATTTATTTCTCTTAAGGTGAACCCAAACTCAGGTTCGAAAGCTCCTGCGAAAACCACCTTAGCAGCTGCTTGGGGAGGCTTTATCTTGGTAGGGAGATTGTTGTAGAACTTATTGAACCTCTTTATAAATTCTGATACATCCTTGTTGTGTCTCTTTTTAAGAGCATTGAAATCTATGAGGAAATATCTATGGTCCCTATTCTCTCCCCATTTTAGTGTGAAGAAATTATCCATTTCTTCCCAAGTGGTGACTGCATTATTGGCAAGGGATTTGAACCACTTTCGAGCCTCTCCATCCCAATATTCGACGAAAAGCCTCAACACCACATCTAGGTGCTCCACGTTCACATTTTTGGCCAAGGCGCAGAAGTCTTCAATATTTTTTTGCTCAAAAGTGATATCTTCCCTTTTCTAATACAAAAGGGGTTTTCTACTGAGAAGTATCTGATCGGGTATGAGGCCTGGTGTAAACCAGGATTACACTTGATTTGAACTTTAAAAATAGTGGAGTCGCCAAGGTGAGGGATATGCAACTCTCAACCCTTCGTGCTCACCTGATTGAAGGGTGAAGATAATGTCGTATCCCAGGGAAAAGATTTTCTAATTCGTGTCCCCGGAAATGGCACCAAAAAGATGTTGTAGCTCCTAAAGACAACCTTGAGTTGCAAAAGACCAGTACCTAGGACATCTTAAGAATCAGAGGTTAAAAGTGGGCAATTGTATGAAATGCCTCTTACCAGATATAGAATAAGAGAACAATGGTTTTGGTGGTTCATGGATGGAGAATACCTTGGAGTCGATTCATGTGAATTCCTTGTATGGTGAGAGGGCTCAAAAGGATGTGAGACTGAAGGCTTTTAAATGGGCCAAATATAAAACAATGAGAATAAACCTTGAAATATGCAGAGGTGTTGAGAGAGATAATGGAGAAGGAACCCACGAGAGATAGGCTTAAGATATTTAAGAATCTACCCCCTATGAACTCAGAGGAAACGAATATGAATGAGATATGGACAACAACAGAGGTTTGTGGAGCATGAATTAAGGGAGTGCAACAAGATTAAAATATGAGCATTAACACCCGAGCGATATACAAAAACGAATTCATGAATAAAATTTCAGACCCTTGGTAGCTACATTACACAAACCATCAAAGTAGAATAACATGAAAGACGATTACACATAAAGAGGAGATTATTGATAACAAAAGAAAACAAATAAATACTTCTCATTGCTTTATATGGAATCCAAATATCAGCCTTGTGTTCCTATTAAGTTTAAACAACTCTCTCAAATATGTGTCTCAGAGCACAAGGAGCACAATCATACAAAACTACACCAAAATGCTTCAAAATTCCAGAACCTTTGTTTCATCCAGGAACTCACTAGATATAGAGTTCTCCCTGAGGGTTTATGATCGAATATTCTGTCACGATCGCCCCACATAGGTGAAATAAAAATATCCTAACCAACTATCAGAGCGTGCTTCAAGAAATCGCTCCTGCAACAAAAAAAAATCAAAACACAAATGGGTAAAATCAGGATTTTACTAGCAAAACATCATTATCTAACAATAAAATAAACAAAACAGTGGGCCACAGAGGCCAAATTCCAGAATCTTCAAGGGAGTGGCAAGAAGTGGTTGAAAGCCAGTGCGATTTGGTTTCTTCCACTTGATTCCATCTACTAGCAAAAGGCCTTCCCTCCATGTTCTCATGATTCGCATTAACCGAAATGAAAATGCCAGCTACGTTGTGCGTGCTCCACTCTTTAGCGAAGGTTCCTAGATGAATTGAACAATCATAGCTACGTTATTCCATCAAAAACTCATGTTGTACTTTAACTTGCAAGAACCGGAGACCAGGCTTTAGAAAGGGATTTGCAGCACATAACACATGGCGGGACGACGTTAACATGGAAAAAGGGTGAGACAAAGGCCGAGGGGAAAGCTTTGATGATGAGGCAAGGAAGTGGGGCCCACCCGCATATTGCAAATCGCAAGCGGGAGCGTTTTATATATAAGTAGTAGAAGGTAGGAGTTAAATCTAGTAGGGAACGAAGTATTATGGTGGGGCCAAAGCGCATCAAAGAATCGCAATCGAAACAGGTTATGCTTAGGGAATATTATTTGAACTTTAAATTTTGCGAAGTGCGATGGAGCAAAAAAAGCTATAATATGCGCGATGCGATATCGCACATCGGTGATCACAAAAGATAAAGGTTGGCAGAGATGGAGAAGTTAGAATTGTCGATTTTCAATGTGGTATTCGTTGCGAAGTGTGATGGTGATCTGGTCAAATTGCAAGTTAAAACATTAATCTTGCGGGCGTTGTAGTAGGTAAGTTGTGAAATCCGCGAAGTACAACATGTGACGTGTTGAATGCTGGTGAGTGCGAAAGGAAAAAGGTAAGGGAAAATGCGAAATATGAAGGTTTGCACATGGATTCGATAATGTATAAAGGTAAGATAGGTCCCACCAAATCGCATTGGAGGAGGTTTATGCTTGCGGCGATGAGTGAAAAGGAAATGGTTAAAACTTGTGGGGTGCGGGCAGGAGGGTAAGGTTTGTGGTTGTATAACAAAGTTGTTCGGTGAGCGGGCGAAGTTGCGGTGTTAAGACTTTGGACTGAGATATAAGTGGGTTTATATAAGGAAAAGTCAGAAAGGTTATGAGAGTAGGTTTTAGGGATTAAATGAGATTCAGAGTATTAGAATTCATAATTTATAAAAATGAAAGGTAAGAAAAAGGCGGATGGAGTGAGTGAGGGTAGTGTGGATTTTGCTTACTACCACACTTAATTAGCAACCCTTTTCTCCTTCCATGAACTAAAAAGGCAGATGGATTCTTCTGAAGTTCTTGGCAGTCAAGATTTCCCTTCTTTTCTCCTTCTCCACTTTGTGAGCGGACACGAGCCAACAAATGTGATAGCCTTTCTTTTTCCCATTCAAAGTTACTTTTGTTGAAATCGAATTAGCGTTGGGACACAAAAGCCCTAGTCCTTTGCAGTTCATATTGAAAGGTTAATTATATAATGGGTATTTGTTGCTTGTTGATGTTTTGCGGGGAATCCATGTCCACAACTAATAGAAGGGTTGGCAAGGCACCGATAACTAAAAGTACAATTGAGGAAGAGTTAGGAAACCCTATTGGATTGAGTTTTTGGGATGTCCCATGTTTCATATATAAAAAAATTACCTATACCTTCCCATAAATCTAGCAAAAGTTCCATAAAGGTAACCTTCATGTAGTTACCTAGACATTGAAGTTTACTGAGCAACAAACAAATCTTGGTCACAACCCACCCACCTATCTTTCCATGCATTGGGTTAATATAATGGATAATTCAACACTCAGATCCAAAGGAGGCCATTATTGGAGACAGTCATGGAAATCCCCCAACCCCATTTAGTGCTTCTAACATATAGCTATGTTACAAACTACCCAGAGAAAAGGTATCTTTAGATGAAGATTGGTTTAAAAGTTTTAAGGTCTTGCCCATGGAAATCCTAAAGAAGTGGTGGACTAGAAAAGGAGCATTCAAAATGTGACCCAACAAGGAATATACTATCAACATTCCTAAGACATCATACTAGTTTGTGGCTACTATGATCTATAGACTATATGGTCGAGCAAACATATAAACCTTTGCAAAAGGTTGGGTGTCATTGATGTACAGATTGGATGTTGAGAGTAAAATATTCAACTTGGTCAACATCCTTAATAAGCAATTTGAAAGACAACATCGAGAACTCCCGTAATCCCAGAGAGGGACAATAACCCAAATTTTACATGGCCTCATACATGTTAGATGTGATATGTGCTATAATTTCATTTTGAGCAATGAAATGATGATGTACCTTCTATGGGGAACACATTCACATTTATTGTAAGATCCTTTAGAAAGACCACTACATTCAAGCATACACATAGATTTCCCGTGACTTATTGATTCCCTTATATAAGGCCATGTTTAACGAAGTTTATCTTGCATTTTTGAAAGGGTTAGATAGACAGTCCCAATAATTGGTGATTGGTTTATGGAGAAAATTTGGTACATTCATCAAAGTGTTAAAGGGAATAAATCCTTCCTACCTATTATTTGGGTTTGTAATTGACCATATTTTGTTACAATAAATAACATATTAGGTCCATACAAGAGTAGGTGGTACTTTTTTAAGAATCAAGAAGGATCCTTTGCCACATATGACATTCCCTGTGGGAGCCTATCAACTAATGGACATCGAGAAGGTGAGAGAAGAGTCAAATATACTAACACTTTTCCAATTCGGGGAGCTAGCATTTCACATGTATGACCCCATATCAATAGGTTATAAATCATCACAAATCATACATATTCAAATGGGAGTACCAATTAGAGCACATTGTGAGGACCCAAAGGCCCAACAACTCACCCCTTCGACCATTTGGAGTGCGCTAGTGCGCCCTTGATGATTTTCTTCACTTGCTTGAGCACATGAGCGCACTGCAAAGCCCTGAATGACCCTTTACACTCCCTCGTTCCTTCATAGTGTGCCCTCCTAGTTTGCATGCCTATTTTCTCATGCATGCAAGTTATTTTGTGTTATCATTCATATATTTTCATGGCCTATTATAGGTGATGGATCTTTGTACACGATTTAAAAGTATTGTTGCATAGTAGGTTGCTTTAAGCTAATATTTCCAATATGAGTGTGCTGCCACAAACAAGTGTTCATGCTACAAGTATTGTCACCTTTCCTTCATCTGTTGGACCATGTCACCTCGTAAAATGACCTCCAAAGAACTCTTGGAAGCAAGCACTGAGGAAATTGTCAAATTTTCAAATCCAAACATTCCCATATATACATATACATAGTGCTTTATTGACAATACTACAGAGATCACATGGAGCAAGCTATACAACACATTCATGCAGGACAAGTTTCTCGAGGACTTAGAAGATGTGCATGCATATATCAACATCAATAAGTCCATGATGCATAGGTTCGCATGAAGATTCCTGGTCATGCCATGTGTGTAGGTGATTGAATGGATCATTACACATATAGATGACTCTCACCTTGTGCTTCGCAGTGAGAGTGGCAGTTAGATCGCCACCTATTATGGTGAATACATGTAGACATATTATAAGATGCTTAAGCCCATTGAATACATAAATGATAAATCTTACATGGGATGGGATGAGCTCGACACAAATGACGTTATCAAATCATGGTGTCTAGATCCTGCCAAGTTTCGCCATTGCCCATCCGCAGTCTATTCGACAAATATTATTAGAAATATATATCATTATTTGATAGCCACGTGTTGTTAGTTGTATGTGTGCAGGAACGTTAGGAGAATTGGATGTATATGGTAAATATGGTGGTGACACGTCGTAGATATTTCAATTGGTCATATATATTGTCATATGAGTTGCAGCATCAAGTGGGGCAGGAAAAACCATCTTTGAGGGTGAACCAAGCACGAGAATTTTACATGTTTTCATTTCTATTAGATGGAATCTATGCACAGTATGTGTTCCCGGGAATGAACAAGACTAGACCCCTGAGGAAAAGTTCCCAGTATACTTCCATTGCATAGTGTTATTGGAATCAAGCTTCAAAGGTATACATGACAAAATGGTTTAACACTTCTTTGCAGTTATATTTCAGATGATATTTGAGACTGATCCTCCTTGCATGACCAACTAGGTGAAGGAGTCACTCTGACATATAACAGGCTGGTTTGCAGCTCCCGAGTGTACATACATCAGATGTTTTGGTTGTCATATATGCCCTCTTCTTATGTCGCAATATGTGACCAACAAGGTGGTCATGCAAGAAATAAAAAGTCAACTAAACAAGGATTTATCAGGAATTCTTCATAGGAGGAAGAAATCCCCTTGGCCCATATTCCCGTTGAGGATAAGATTATATGAGTTGAAGAGACACAAGGTGAAAACAACAGAGATACGGGAGTTGGATCATTTTCACTTCACAACTAAAGACTTCCATGGATACTGTTATCACAAATAAAATTTCATTTTGATTGGTAGAGTTGTTTAGCATAGGTTTCATTGTCTTGTCAAATTAGTTCATGAAATTGATGAAATTTTATGAATGGGTCATTATCCTAAGTTTAGAGAGTCCCACTTGTCATGTCATCATGGTCAAATATATCAAAATCCACCATAGGTCTCCATGCATTGGTTTAAAATTTGGTAGTGGCCACTTGTCTCTCTTTTCCTGAGTCTATAATGAATATAACTGAAAACAGGTTGTTTTCGCTACGGACTCACCTAACTAGTTCCTAGAGAATCTGCTAGAATTAAAACGGAAATGGCTACGAAATCATATTTTTCTACACTGTTAAAGGAAACAGTGAGATGTTGATTCTTTAGAGATTCAAGGTCAATTTTAGGTCACGTGATTAGTTAGAAGAGTCATACAACATGAGTAATCATAAGTGGTCACTCATCATTTCACTTAACCTCTCTCGTTTGTCATTATCCCTCCCATATTCAAAATTCACCTTCAAAGCTATTTTTTGTTGTCTTTCTTTCTGCCTCTGTGTATAATTGTTGTTTTCACCCTTGAGAAGTCCAACTTTGTTTGCAAGATGCTTGTTGTGCAATTCTTTTCTTTACAGGTTTCATAGCATCAAGAGGGTAGCGCAATGCAAAGGGAGATGGCCATGCAGAAGAAGACAAATAAAGGGGGCTCGTGTGTAAGGTATGAGCCCATGGAAATAAAAATGCTAAATGGAGACTCTAGTTTTAAAAAAGCCTTCAATAATGTTAGATGCATGAGGTTATGCCAAAAATTACAAGGTTTTCATGCCTAGGTTTCAACAGGCTTTGTAGTGAATTTCGTGGGCACTGCATCAAAGGTGGGTGTGTTGAGTTTTTTGATGTCATATGAAACAATTGCCCAAGCCACAGATATTCCGAGGATGGGAGAAGAGTGGTTCAAATCCATTAAGTTCAAATTACAAAACTATGATGAATTGATGAAACTCTGAACACATTGGAGTAGATATGACATCTGGAATCCCAAGGATCTGCCTTAAATAAAACTACTCCAAACTACTGCTTGTAATTCAAAAATACTTCACATGTGAAGGGAGGTTCCATATGGTTTATTAGTATCATTTTATGCTCTTGCTACATTTCACTGGTAAGCAATCTCTAGGCCTTCCATTTTTCTTATTTAGAAGCCTAGGCAAGATGTAAGACAAAGTTCAAGCTAGGCCAGAAGGTAGTGACACTTCAATTTTCCATCATGGGTTGATTAAGCTACTGGCGTTGGAGGAGTTGAAAAATCAGAACAAAGACTGGCCTACATTCTTGTTTCTTAGTGGTTGTGAAGTAGATACTTTAACACCCAAGAAGACACCTAAATAAAAGTCTACTCCTTCAAGCAAGAGTGACAAACCTATAGTTGAAACAGAGGGTGTAAATTAGGAGGAAATGAAGCCCATTGTAGAGCTCATGGATGTTGAAGTAGAGCATGCACAAGAAACAAAAGTTCCACAGCCTACACCTGCAAGTAGCAAGCCAAAGACCAGATAGAAGAGTCATGGAAGGATAACAAGAATTCAATTATTAGGGAAAGGAAATATTGAGGATATTCTTCAAGCTATAGACATAGAAGAAACTCCAACGGTCAAAGTTGCAGAGATCAAAGGAAACAAGAATAAGAAGAAGGATATTACTACCAAAAAACTTTATTTCTCAAGAGAAGATGCAGGGTTTATGTTCCAACCAAGAAAACAACTCACCAGGTTGTAGCTTACCGAAGGTGTCATGGCTAGTAAAAATACTGAAATTATAGACAAAGGAAAGCAACCTATGGCAGAGGACATCATTGATTTGTCTCCAACAAAAGTAGAGATCATTGTGCAGAGGAAAGTTAAAGAAAAAGTTGTTGAAAACACTGAAGTACAATTGTTAAAGGAGTAGTTAGGAGAAGCCAGGGAAGAAGTTATTGAAACCAAGTTGGAATTAGAGGAAGCCAAGCTAGACAGAAAAATGATGGAGGAATATAAAGAGAAGGTAAATGAGCAAATCAATCACTATGATGAGTCTTTGACCAATGCCAATAAATTGTTGAAAATAACCCTTCCTCTACACAGGGTAATGAAACATACAAGGAAGAGGAATATTTGGTTGCAAGCAGAGAGAAAGAAAATTAAAAATAAAGTGAAAGAGCTACAAGAGCAGATGGAGATGATACAATCAGAGCTCAAGAGAAAAGTTTTAAAGATAATAGTCATAGATGAACATGTGGAGACTGAAGCCTCTGCTGCCAAAGGTGAAGCTTTTAGAGCTTGAGAAGTGGATAAACTACATATTTGATATTTTTTGCCTCATTTTTTAATCATCACTTGCAGAGCCATAGGAAAATTTTGAAGAAGGAAAGCACAATTTTCAAGTCTACTACCAATTAGGCAATTTCATAGCCTATCTTAGGATTAAAGTCCAAAAATCGCTACGAACTCGCTGTAGGTGTCTTTTTGTTATAAATCATAGGTGTTTTCATGAAGGAGGCAGGTAAAGGTTAGTGTTTAGCTATTTTGACTTAATAAACAACCTCATATTAGCAAAGGGAGCAAACAGGTTACAAATATGGTCAAAGTCAAAGTGCTATAGACTTTCGATACGAACTTGCCTTAAGTCCCCTGTTTCTGCAGCGAAGAAGTTTTTGGATGATTTTCAAATTTTGATGGTCTATTTGGGATAAGCCAACCATGTGAAAAGGTCAGAGGACAACATAGGAATGTTTTGTTGGAAGCATGGTCTTCGAAAACGCTTTTTAGTTTACCATCTCACCATGAAGAGACTCATCAACCATCATGACACCACCTCCTAAAAAGTAGGAAGACAAGTCTCATGACTTGGTGGGAGCAATTATCTTTTGATCATGGTCAGTGCCACCTAAGAAGATGACTTTTCTCGATGTAAATATGCAGTCTTAAAGTTTTTTGATGTAATAAATGGGTTATAGAGTCATAATAGGTTTCTAAGTCCTAAAATTAGTAGCTATCAATTTTATCTCCATGTAATTTTTTTATTGTTAGATTAGGTGCCATCAAAGAGACTCGAAGGTCCAGCCTTGTCGGCAGACCCAATGTAAAGATGCCTAAGCCTATTAATAGGTATATTATCAAAGAATATAAGGTTGATTGATGTTGACTACATAACTACTATTGTAAAAACTTCTCATTAGTAATATACAATGGCTATTGGCTTTTCTTCACCTGAGATTCATTGATGTTTTCATGAGCATTTGTCTTATGTATTCTGCTATTTTATATTCAGTACTATGGTGTTTGATTACTTGGAATTCATGTACATCATGCTTGGTACAAGGTGAAGATACAATCAAGAGAGGCAATAAACCGACAGCCGGAAATGATAGGACTATCAACCTCGGTTCCAGAGAAAGAGTGAAGCAAGCAAGGAGCTACAACCAATGACTGGAAAGCTAAAAGACTGACCTCTACCTAGAATGGGCAAAAGTCTCAACACGAAGCTTTTTCCCTTTCCTTTTTTTTTACTTCGACCCATCCATCCTGGGGCGAATGAGCAACAACAACTTGAACACTGGGGTTCTCCATGGAGGGGCCCTCCTTTTCTGATTCAGAGGAGGAGGTCATATGGACGCGTTTCTAGGCAGTGGCTATATCGGAGGAATGCGCCGGTCCATTGGTGGAAGGATGTCATTGATTTTCTTTACACTGACTCCATATGCCCAATGGTAGTGATTTTTCCACATATTTCACCTGCATACAAACACACTTAAAACACTATTTCAGAGTTAGCCATCTATTGAACTTCATTTTAATAAAATCATCTTTATCTTTGAGAGAGCCCTCTCAGGTTGAAAAGGCTAATTTTCAGCTAGAAGTAGGTTTGAAAGAGTTGCTCTAGGTTGACTGGTGGAGCGGCCCATCTGTACCAACTTAGTGATAAAATTTTGGTGCGTCTGCCGGGTATCTGAAGACATATTTCCCGAAGTTTGTGCTCAAACAGAAATGTTGAACCCTTGGAGGTAGCAGGAGCTCAGAAGATTTTTAGGCTACATGCTACCTTGGTGACTCCACTAAAAATATTCATGTTTAAAGGTGGCTTCGATAAAGATACACACAAGTAGCAATCCAGATCCTAACCCGCCTACAATTGTGGATATTCCAAAGAGGATTCTCAAAGGAAACTCTTCAAAATTAGGTATTCCATCACATTCAAGAGTTTTTTCCTCTGAAACCATTCGAAGTCCTAAAGATAAACAATTTGATGAAAAGATAGAAGAGGTGTTGTTTAGGTCTAAGACTGAAAATGAACTGACTGATATAATACTAGACCTACAAATACTAGGTATTGACACATCTTCCTTAGTATCAAAAGAAGAAAAAGAAGAATTATGGAAGACTGTCACATCAGATTTGTTGTTGGAGAAAGAGTCTTTTGAAAGATTAAGAGAGTTAGATCCTTTTGATTTTTTGTTGAAAATAAAGTCTGGTATACCCTTGTCTGAATGGAGTTCCTTTGTATCTAGACCCCAAATACCCTTTAAAACATCTCCTAACACTTCACTCTCATTCACTGTTTTTTTCTCAAAGTCAGAATTTAAGTTCATCCATTGCTTTTCCAAGTACCACAATCATTATCATCATGACTAGAGTTCCTCCTCTTGTTGGACCTGTAAGATATGCTCCACTTGTCCTTCATTCTATCCTTCATGGCCTCCTAGATGGATACTCTAATAGGATTAAAACCTTTGGGAGTGAAGAATAAATATCAGCTAAAGAACAAGTTGACCAATTTAATGACTTCATTGACCAAGAGGAGGTGGATCATGAGGGTGTGAAAATGAGGTTGTTTGCTCAAAGTTTCACAGGCGAGGTAAGAAAATGGTTTAAAGCTTTAGCTCCAATTAGTTTACAAAATTGGGACCAGATGGAAGATAGATTTTTGACAAAGTGGGGGAGTAAAGTGAACCCTGTTCAAGCTTTAACTAAGTATAATGATTTGAAAAGACCCTTAGATGAATCTATCTAAGAATTTTCTAAGAGATTTAACAAGGTCTACAAATCCATACTTGTTCGTATTAAACCTCCCCTAGGAGCTACTCAATTACATTATGTTGAAGCTTTTGATTATGAGTTTTCCATCTTGTTAAGGGAAAGAGAATCTACTTCCTTGGCTGACATGCAGAATGATGTAGTTAAAGTTGAAGAGAACATGGCTACAACCAAGAGGTATAAGATGGGTAAAACTAAATTAAAACAAGAGGAGAAGCCTTCATCATCCTCAGGTGTTAATTTTGACACCATGATGAAGATCATTGAGAAACTTATGGACATAATTGCTCTTGGTGCCATTCCTTTGCCTCCTGCACAACAAGAGACACGTATCAAAAATCCCCAATTTAGGAGGCCTCAAATTTAGCAAGGACTGAGAGAAAATAGAAACTATCTCGATACACAAGTGAGACCTTCTTTTCAACAAAATTTACTAGATGAAGAAGAAACACAACCTGAATTCCAAGAGGATATCATTCATTGCTTAGATGAAGATGTGTCTGGAATGTTTCTAACCAAATAGGAACATAATGAGTCTAGTCATGATATGGGGGGAAATGAGGGACAATCTGATTACTTAAAGGGTTACCAGCATGCTATCTTTGAAATGCAGAAACAACACAATTTGAGGAATATAAATGTTCCCATTATAAAAAATAAAACTCAACCAAATATAGATTCTCCTAAACCAGCTGAACCAAAGAAATATACACCACCACCACCTCATGACAAAGAAATTGAAAAAGCCTCATCTACTTTCGATTTAGAGAATGAGATATCCAAAATAAAAATTCCAGTTCCCATTGGAGAAATAATCAAGGTCACTTAATATATGTGTCAAATTGTCAAGTTGCTAAATACTCAGCCCAGACCTTTAGACATCCTAAATCTGCAAGAAGAGCATCCTACCATTTTCCTAGGACCAAGGGTAGAAGATGAACATAATGAATAAGTTCCTATTTTTTATGTAAGTCTGAATATTCATGATATGAATTTGCATAATGCCATGTTAGATTCAGGGGCTTCACACAATTTAATGCCTAAGGTGCTCATGGAAAGAATGATTTTAGAGACCAATAGACCTTACAAAGATTTGTTTTATTTTGACTCCAAGAGAGTCCAGTGTATAGGTCTCATTAAAGATGTGGGTCTTGGGCTAACTCAAGTACCTGTTAAGACAATGGTAATGGACATAGTGGTAGTTGACATTCCTCTGAAGTTTGGCAGGTTTTTATATAGATCTTGGGCAGCCAAAGTCAAAAGGACTATGCAGATGGATATGACATATGCCACCATTCCGGTCTTTGGTGAGCAGAGAAGGCTGTATAGAGAAAGTAGGATTTCCTACATGGTAAGTAGCAAAGAAAAACCACAAAATTTTCCAATTTATGCAGTAGAGACTGAACTGGGATCCTCAATTTTGTTTAGTGAACTTACTGATGAGGCAGAAAATGAGAAAAAAGACAAAAAATCAACAAGCAGAAAATCAGAGATATCACGAGGAAAATGAAAAAGGTTGGTGGCGTTTACATTTTGATGGCGCTGCTTGAAGAGAGGGGGCTGGAGCAGGGATATGGATTAACACCCCTAATTATGAAATTAAGTTCTTCACATACAAATTAAACTTTGATTGTACAAACAACATGGTAGAGTATGAGTCATTATTTTTGGGTCTAGAAACTTTGAAGAGTTTAAGCGGCAAAAAGAGATCAGTTTGTGGTGATTTTGAATTAGTGATCAAGCAGGTAGAAGGGTCTTACCAGACCAAAGATGACAGGATGAGGACCTATATAAAATTAATCATTGAAATGTTTGAGAATTTTAAAGAATACACTTTCATTGTCAAAACTAGAGATCAAAATTCATTGGTTGATTCTTTGGCTATCTCTGCTAGTTTGTTTGTCATTCCAACTCATTACAGTGAGAGATATGAGGTTGAGGTCAGATGTAGACCAACAGTCCCTGATAACATCATTCATTGGCAAGTGTTTGATAGTGATCAGCAGGTCCGAAATTTCCTTGAATTGAAAGAAGAGTTTGAGAATATTAGATCAGCAGAATATGTTTGTTGAAACTAAAATCAATCCTGAAGTCTTGCAACTGAAAAAATAATTGTATTCCCAAAGGCCTTATTCCCCTTGAGAAATTATTTGATCAAAATGATGTTTTCAAATCCCCAAGGATGAAGGCTGATGATGAAGAGGTGGAAACTTGCAATCTTGGTACAACATAAGTTCCTAAAATGGTCAAGCTATCTAAGTTTCTTTCTATGGAGATGAGACAGAGTTATGTGAATATGATAAAGAAGTATATTGATGTCTTTGCATGGAGCTATGCTAATTTGAAAATGTATGATCCCAGAATTATCCAACACATTATCCCCATGAAAGAGAATGAAAAACCTTTCAAGTAGGAGTTGAGAAGAATTAATCCTTTGCTCATGCCTCTGATTTAGAAAGAGATTAAAAAAATATTTTATGCAAAAATCATTGTCCCTTTGAGGTTATCAAGATGGCTTGCTAATTTGGTGCCTATAAGGAAGAAGAATGGTGAGATTATAATTTGTATTGATTTCAGAAAGTTAAACAAAGCATCTCTCAAGGACAATTACCCTCTTCCCAGGATGGATCAAATTCTGCAGAATATTGTTGGCTCTCAAAGAATGTCCATGCTTGATGGTTTCTCAGGTTATAACCAAATATTAGTACATCTGGAGGACCAAGAGAAAACTTCTTTTACCACACCATGGGGAACATTCATGTATTCCAAACTGCCCTTTGGTCTAATGAATGCAGGGGAAAATTCCCAAAGAGCGATGGATATTGCTTTTGATGAGGAGAAAGACAAATCAGTGGTGGTATATTTGGATGATATCACTGTATTTTCAAAGGAGGAGGAAGAACACCTTAAGCACTTGGAGAAAATTCTACAGAAATGCAGAAAATTTGGTGTATCTCTCAATCCTACTAAAAGTGTCTTTGCTTTAACTTCTAGGAAATTGTTAGGACACATTATATCAAATGATGGAATAAAGATTGGTCCAAGTAGAGTCAGTGCCATTCATAAAATAGACCTGCCAGGAAATAGGAAAGAGATTCAGTCTTTTCTTGGAAAGGTAAATTTTCTTAGAAGGTTTATTCCAAACTTTGTTGAGATTGTCAAGCACATTACTAAGATGTTAAGGAAGGAGTATGATGTCAAGTGGATAGTAGAAGCAAATCAACCATTTGAAGAAATAAATAAAGTCGCCACTCAAGCCCCAGTGCTCATAAGTCTTGAGTTTTCAAGTGACTTTCTGGTTTTTACATTCGCCTCTGAACACACAATTGCTGGAGTATTATTGCAGAAAAGGCAGCAAGGTGGTGAGCAAGCTATTTATTTTTTCAGTAGGACTTGCCAACTCTGAATTGAAGTATAATATCATGGAGAAACAGACATATGTTTTAGTAAAGGCTCTTAAATATTTCAGAATTTACATTCTGCATTCTCATATTATTGTATTTGTGCCTAACACTATGGTTAATGATATTTTGACCCAAGCTGATCCTGATGGAAAAAGAGGAAAATGGATTGCCTCTTTACTGGAATATGATATAGAAATTAAGCCTACCAAGTTGGTGAAGGGTCAAGGGCTAGAAAAACTGATGGCACAGTCAAATTTTGAGTGCCTAGACATGAATTTCATTACAAAAATTTCAAAGGTGGTAGAAGAAGAAGAATTGGTTCCTATTGAAGAGAAATTCATTTTGTCTAAATGGTACAGAGATGTGATCTTTGTTCTACATAATCATAAAGCCCCTCCTCAATTAACTAAGTCCAAGTCAAGGTTTGCGAAGCTGAAATATTTGAGATATTTCGTTTTGAATAAAAAATTGTATTGGAAGGACACTGGTGGAATCCTTTTGAATTGCTTCCTGGAAGAAGAGGCTGAAAAGGCCATTGAAGAATTACATAAGGGAGATTGTGGAGGACATCATTATTGGAAGGCGACAACTAATAAGATACTCAAAGCAAGATTTTATTGGCCTACCATGTTTAAAGACATCTACAAGAAGATTGATGCATGCCATGAATGCCAAGTTTTTTATGGTAAGAAGAAGCTGAAACCTTTACCATTTATACCAAAATATGTTGAAGCTCCTTTCCAGCAATGGGGACTGTTAGACTCCTATACCAATAGGTGTCATATTTCATGATTGACTTGATAAGCTCTGTAATATGTTCATACATTTTCTTGTTGCAAAAGGTTTTCCATATTTTCAAAAAATCAAAAAATTTTAAAAATGTAAAGAGGGTATACCCTAAAAGAAAAATCAAAGGGTAAAAAGAATAAAATGGTCAAAAAAGTGAAAGAAATGAACCCCAAACAAAAATAGACCAGGAAAGTGTGCAAGTCTAAATGCCACTACTATTTCATTTTCTGTAATAAGCAATTGTGTGTAGCCTGTTAAACTTTTGTCACAATTTATGAAGAGTAAAATTGTTTAAACTTGACTCATTCATTTTTCAATTTCATGTTGTAGAATAGAGAATAAATATCTGGCCAAACAGTTTAATCTTGGCAGATAAGTAGATAGGTAGAGTAAATAAAAAGGAGCTTAACAGTTTAATTTGAGCCCTTGGATGTAATAAGTGTAGACTTAGGTAGGCTTTCCATGTAAAAGAAAAAGAAGATTGATAAGGGTTTGCCAGTCTAAGTGCACCCAAATAAAGAAGGAAAAAATGCTAGGTTAAAGTAGGGAGGGTAGGTAGATGGTGTTGCAGAATTACTTGTGATGGATAATGTCTTTAGATGTGTTAACTTTTACTTTTATCACAAGTATAAGACAAACATTTCACTTGATGCAGTTCAAGCAAGACAAAGTCAAAATTATTAACTTCTTCTCTCATTTTCCCTAAAGATTTCACTAATTTCCCCTAAGTACTAAGGCAATTGAAAATTAGAGGGGCTCAAGGCATTTCCTTGACTTTTGGAGGGACCGGATCCTCGGCCCAATAATTGGAAAAAACCTAAGTACTTAAAATTATTCATCATCACACTCGTTCACTTCTAAATTATTTTTTTCCCTAAGTAAAATTCCATATTACTTAGGAAAATCATGCAATATTTCATAAAAACCCTCAAAATCACATTTTATCCTAACTTTAAGTGATGAAGTGATTATAATGTAATTTGCTTCTAAAAACTTCACTTTCTTAGTTATATTAATGTATTTTGAAGTTTACCTTGTCCCCTTGTCATATTAACATTAATTTTATTTATTAACTCCTTATAGAAATGACCTTCTCCTATTATATATAATTCCTTTTATATAATATCCCAAAAACCCATGTATTATAATTTTAACCAAAGTATTTAATCCCCACTTATTCAAATAAAAAACCCACTTTATACCCCCTTTGGTTAAAATATATCTTTACATATTATTCCCCCCCCCATGGAAAATAGATCATTTTGATTTAATTACTATATAAGAAAATATTCAAAAAATGATTTAAACATATTTTATATGTGTTTGAAACAAAAAATAATACATATTTCCTTCCCCGACTCCCCTTCAGGAATTAATTAATCCCCACGATTAATTAAGAACCTAACCCGCCAATCAAAATGCTCCTGATACGATTAATTGATAATAAATTGCGTCGGGCCCTCTTATTAACTCCTCGTCAACTTCATGTCCCGAAACACCGTTTGATCAGCCGCTCCAAGATCAACGGTTATTGATAATTCCGCTGGCCATCTTGATCTGAACAATAACGCGCGAAAAGACGGTGGTTTTCAAACAGTGTCATTGCCACGCGTCTCTCACTCTATGGAATCGCTGCCCATCCGCTCAATACCGCCCTCCCTCAAAAGCGGTGCGAAGGAAACCGCTTACCACCTGCCCTCTGTGACGCGTCCATCGTACTTGCTGACGTCATCATTAAAAACCCGCCAACCTTTTGACTTTGTGAATAAAACAAATATGCCTGCGTCGTTTTCATTTTCTCGTGCACTAACCAGTCTCCCATGCAACAAATTTAAAAAAATCAATTGTTGAAGTCTATCGACCGTTACCTTGCTGAAGAGAATTGCAGTCGAGTATTCCAAGGTTCTTCCTCCATAACCAGTACCTGTTCAAACCACTGTTCATTCAAATCTTACCCGCCAATATCAACCGTTTACCCGTTTAAACACAAACACCCTAGTGTTGCTCATTTTCACCTGATTATGTAGTAAAACCCTTTGTAACCCAGCTGCGCTACCTGAAGCCTCTGTTAACCAATTCGAGCATGGTTTACCTCCCAAAAATCATTCTAGATTCATTCCACAAACCTCTCAAAATCAAATGAAACATTTTCGACCTCCCCTGCAAACCAATGCTTTCTTAACAATTTGTTTTGTTTTACAAGTGATCAGAAGACCACATCCTTGGATAAATAGTTTTAATACTAGTCATAAGACTCGTTTATTCCAAGAGTGTTATCAAACCTATTCAAACAGAGATGGAAGATAAAACATACAGTTGAAAGACAAGCAAAGGAAACAGGATATTAAACGATTTACTGTTGAAACAGACAGTAAAAACCTAAACTACACATTGAAGGTAAAAGGACACAGTAAAGAACAGTCAAAGAGTATCAGGGTTAAAGAGTATTAGGATTAAAGAGTATCAGATTGAAGACCAAGTCAAGTAAATTAGCTAGCATGAAGATAAACAGCAGGGAAGACAGTTACAAAACATAACATAAAAGTTCATGACAAAGTGAAGACAGATAAAAAATAGAGCGGTAAAAAGTAAAAAGTAAACAGTAAACAGTGAAAGTAAACATGAAGACATTAAGGGTTAAAAAAAAATGAAAATACTTTCACCACATTGAATTTTGTCTAAAGTGAAAGTAAAACAGTCAAAGGAACAAAAAAGTGAAAAGATGAAAAACACAACAAGAAGGAACATTTTTGCAGAAATTTCAGGTTTAAGTCATTGTTTTGCAGAAACTATTGTGATCAATCCAAGATGAATTTTGTAAAACTGAAGGAGGTTTATGTTCTTAGGAGGATCATCTACAAAAACCTCTCTCACTTTTCTAACAGTTATTATGGTTTTGGAAATATTAAACAATGTTGGAAAGCACTTTTTGCAGAAAATACCAGTTAAGTCATCCTTTTGAAGAGAATATTGTGGCTAATCCGAAATACATCATACAAAACTGAAGGAGGTTTTTGTTTCCAAGAGACCCATATACAAAAACCTATCTCACTTTTTTCATAGTGTTTTCAGAATGAGAGATACATGCACATCTTTACAGGCTATGTTTCAAACTCTGTAAAACTCTGTTTTACACATATTTGTACAGAGCCTATTGTGCACAGCTGAAGAGGAATTTTAGGAAACTGAAAGAGTTTTATCTCACCAACATGTTAATCCACAATAACCTCTTTCACTTTTTACATATCTATTACGGATTGAGAAATTCAAAGATATCATTGGACCCCAAGTTTGCAGAATTGTTGGAGTAGAATGCACAAAGAAAGGAAGTAGTTAGTGACTTGGATGCCTCATCATCAACTAAGAGTTGGATCAAATTCGAATTCTCCTCTTTGTCATCACCTATCCATAAGAAATAGTGCCAAATAGATGCATTAGTTTGAGTAAGTTCTATTTATGTAAAATAGTTGGAGAGATTTGTGAACTAATCTTGATATTTTTTCAAGATATTTTAGTTTAGAAATTGTATAAATACTTCACTCTTGGAAGTATTTTGGGGTGGATTCTTATTCTTTGCTGTAACATTGACTTTTTGGAATAAAGCTCTATTGGAGAAATTTCTTTGTGGCTAGCTGGATGATGGATTGAAGCTAAAGATTTTTTACAGGATTCATGTGTCGAACTACGGATCAATAAGTCATCCTTTCCCTTGTGTTTTAAGTCTTTATATTTGTTTACTATATCACAGTGTTTCATTTCTGAATAATTAATGAAAGAGAATAAATCAGAAAGTACTTAAGTGTAATATGATTTCAATCATTTTTATTTTAAATGTTTTCTTCTAAATTGGTTATAAACAATGAATTCTTAATTGCTCTTGTTTAGCCAGTTTATGCATTTGATTATTTAGTAAAGAATAATTAACTGCTCTTTATTGGTAATCACTCATTTTCTCTCTATGAATATGTTGAAAGATTCTTAATTGCCTTTCATCTATTCTAAACACATTCCATTCACTTTAGATCCAAAATTTTTCTTTGGTTTGATTATCTTGCCCTGTAAAGCCATCTTTTGCTGATAAACTTAATCCAGTGAAACCATCTTTCTGACTCCATAGCCTAATGGTCTGAAACTACTTAATCTTGCCCTCAGTTACGGAATTCCACCATTCAAATTCAAACAAAACCCCTGGACTTTATAACTAGCCTAATATTTTCAAGAACAAAGCTAAATTTTACAGAGAGAGCCCTCTGTGGGTACATATTGGCTAGATTTTGTACCTAAAAGATTGGTTTGTGGTTACCTCGGACCCCTTTCCTCTTCCAACAACTTCAAGGAAAATCTGAGTGATAACAGGGACTAGATTACATTGGCGAAATATACCTAGCATCCCCAGGACAACATCGCTAGATTTTGACAGCCACTGATTATTTCACCAAGTGGATTGAAGTGGTCCCTACAAGGCACGTTATTGAGTCAGTCATCATTCAATTTTTGGAAAACAATATTTTGTCCAGGTTTGGTTGTCCTATGAATATTATTACTCATAATTCACAAGCTTTTAAATCCAAAACGTTGATTAGTTTTTGTCATCAATATCATATCACTCTTGGTCATTCCAGAACCTATTACCCTTAAGGTAATGGATTAACAGAATCATCCAATAAAAGCATAGCAAGGATCATCAAAAAGGTGTTGCAAGAAAATAAAAGATCACGGAATTTAAAAATAAAGTTTGCTTTGTGGGCTGATAGAGTTTGTACTAAGAGATCCGTAGGTACATCTCCCTATGAATTAGTATATGGAGCTGAAACGATCTTCCCAACTTCTTTGGGGGTTATGGTAATGAAGCTTCTATAAGGACTTGAAGAAGAACCTAATGCCATCCAAAGGAGGATAAACCAACTCATAGCTCTGCAGGAGAAAAGAGAAGAGGTGTATGAAAATCATCAACAATCACAAAACAAAGAGAAGAAAACTTTTGACAGAAGGACTAAGGAAGCAAACTTCAAAATCCGAGATGTAGTTCTGAAATGGGAATCTAGAATTGAGGAAAAGGGGAAGCATAGAAAGTTTGAAAGCATATGGAAGGGGCCATTTGTGATAGCTGCATACCATGGCAACAACATATTTCTACTTCAGGAGATGGATGGACATCTGTGTGGAGGAGGACCTGTGAATGGCAGGTTCCTAAAACACTATTCCTCCTAATTTCTTCTGATGAATTACACTCCATTGTACATATTTATTTTTATGTTATGATATTTTGCAAATAAAACTGAATTCATCATCAAGCTTGAGCCGAGGAGAAGACAATAGGAGCTTGGTGAAGTCTTCATCAATTTCAAAAAAATTTAGTTTTTTAAGGAAGGCACTAGAACTATAGGTTCTTTCCTGTACCATAGGGGCACACCATCCCCAATGGAGCCACTGTTATCAAAAATAAAATTTCATTTTGATTAGTAGATTCATTTAGCATAGGTTTCATTGTCTTGTCAAATTAGTTCATGAAATTGATGAAGACTTCACCAAGAGTCCCACTTGTCATGTCATCATGGTCAAATATGTCAAAATCCACCATAGGTCTCCATGCATTGGTTTAAACTTTGGCAGTGGCCACATGTTTGTCTTTTCCCGAGTCTGCAACAAATATAACTGAAAACAGGTTTTTTTTAGTTTTTTTAGTTTTTTTTTGTTTTTGTTTTTAGTTTTTTTAGTTTTTTTGTTTTTGTTTTTGTTTTTTGTTTTTCGCTATGGACTCACCTGACCAGTTCATAGCGAATCTGCCAGAATTATAACGGAAACTGCTATGAAATCATGTTTTTCTGCACCGATAAAGGAAATGGTGAGGTTAGAGTCTTTATAGGTTCAAGGTCAATATGAGGTCACGTAATTAGTTACAAGAGTCACGCAACATGCGTAATCATAAGTGGTCACTCATGATTTCACTTAACCTCACTCATTTGTCATTCTCCCTTCCATATTCGAAATTCACCTTTTAAATTCGCCTTCAAAGCTGTTGTATGTCATATTTCTTTCTACCTCTGTGTATAGTTGTTGTTATCACCCTTGAGAAGTCCAACTTTGTTTGCAAGATTCTTGCTATGAAATTCTTTTCTTTGCAAGTTTCATAGCATCAAGAGGCCAGCACAGTGTTAAGGGAGATGGCCATGCAGAAGAAGACTAATAAAGGGGGCTCGTGTGTAAGGTATGAGCCCATGGATCTAAAATTTCTCAATGAATATTGTAGTTTTGCAGAAGCCTTTAACAATGTTGGATGCATGAGGTTCTGCCAGAAACTACAAGGTTTTCATGCCCAAGTTTCAAAAGAATTTGCAGTGAATTTCGTGGGCACTGCATCGAAGGTGGGTGTGTCGAGTTTTGTGGTGTCACATGAAATAATTTCCCTAAGCCACAGAGATTCTGAGAATGCGGGAAGAGTAGTTGAAATCCACTAAGTTCAAATTACAGAACTATGATGAATTCCCAACACATTGGAGTAGATATGACACCTGGAATCCCAAGGAGTTTCCTTAAAGAAAACTACTCCAAACTACTGCTTGTAATTCAAAAACACTTCACATGCGAAGGGAGGTCCCATATGGTTTATAAGAATAATTTTAGGCTCTTGCTACATTTCAATGGTAAGCAATCTCTATACCTTCCCTTTTTCTTATTTATAAGCCTAAGCAAGATGTCAGACAATGTTCAAGCTAGGCCAGAAGTAGTGAGACTTCAATTTTCCATCATGAGTTGATAAAGCTATTGGTGTTGGAGGAGTTGAAAAATCTTAACAGAGACTGAGCTACATTCATGTTTCTTAGTGGTTATGAAGTATATACTTTAACACCCAAGAAGACACCTAAATCAAAAGCTACTCCTTCAAGCAAGAGTGACAAGCCTATAACTGAAACAAAGGGTGTGAATGAGGAGGAAATGGAGCTCATTGTAGAGCCCATGGATGCTGAATGTTAGGTCCCTATATTACTGGTATAGTCCCTTATTGTTGTTAGTGTAACCCACTTATTATTATTTTTGTACCTCCGTAACCCCCATATTGTTATTATTGTGCCCTTCAATTATTATTGTTAGGTCGGCTAGGATTACATTATGGCCCCATGGACTCCTATATATAGAAAGGAGGTTTTTTCATTTGTATCATCCAAGGATTGTTCATCCATGTAATGTATTGAAGGTTTCCCCCTCGAAGTGGCTTATTTATAAGGTGTTGATATCTCTTTTCTTCTATTTTGGAGCTAGTTTCTCAACATTTTGTATCAGAGCTTTGGATTCTAGGGCTTCGCTGGTCCAAACAGGTCATCGTGGAATTTTCGCTATAATTTTTTTTTATACGAAGGTTCAGAAGCTAAAATTTTTAGAGTGCGAAGCAGAAATCCTAAGGAACATTGTCACAAAATTTTAGATCTTGTTTCTTAATATTTTCAAAGATATGGTCTGTGGAAGTTAGGTCTTTTGTAGGCTCCCGAATTTCATCTCAAAGAGGTGATCGTGGGAAAATTTTCATAACTCTCTCTCTGAGCATCAGATTGGAATTATGTAAGAAGTGGCCTCAAGTACACGGACTATAGTTTCCTTTCTATAAATTTTAGAGCTGAAGGAGGAAACAATGACACGTGGCAAGTCGTACAAGATCGCTCTACTGAACCAGTCCATAATTAGGTCATCATAGGAGATTGGGCACAACTTTATCTTCAAGATTCCAAATCAGGTCAGACCTATGGCATTTGAAAGAGAATTTAGAGGGCTACCTCAGTGCCAAATTTCAGATATTGAAGATTCCAGATCACAGAGATAATTCAGTTTCAATATCGAGCTCCTCAAAAGCAAGAAAAATGTGTGTATTTTTTTTCGAATTGCATAAGTCCTGTGCAAAAAAAAATTAGTTTGAAGTGATTCCAAGGGCCTATTGAGCATATATTTTAGTATTGGGTTCTGAAATACCTCCTAGAAAGAATTCAACACCCATTAATCCCTCAGAGTACTCTATTATGACTCATGAAGATGAAGAATTGCAACATGATCTATCAAAATTACAAGAGCAAGTGAACCAAATTTCGCTCTCACAAAGAGCAACAAAAAATGAAATGGAAGTTTTGAAGAAAGGTGTGGAAGCGAAGATGGATGGTTTGAATAAAGGCGTGGAAGCTAAGATGGATGGCATGGAAGCTGGCATGGAAGCTAAGATGGATGACATGGAAGAAAAAATGAAAGACAACATGGAAAACATGAAGAATGATCTAAAAGCAGACATGGAAGGTTTGACAAAGTTGATACAAGAAATGTTTCCTAATGGTGAAAAGATAGTAGAGGAAACTCACGATGAGAACAAAATAAATGTTAATCGTGATTTCATAAACTATAATGTTGGATGGAAGAACCACCGTATTCCAAATATGGATATGAGGAAGTTTGATGTCAAGGATCCCGTAACATGGATACTACAGATGGAGAAATATTTTGATCTCAATAATGTGCAAATCACACAAAAGGTATGCATGGAAAATTTACATTTAGAACAAAATACATTTGTATGGTATCAATGGCTTTGCTCTTGTAAAAAAATTGTCACTTGGTCAATTCTTGTGGAGGAAATGATAGCACATTATGAGGATACAAAGAGCAACACCTTCTTTAGCCAATTGATAAATCTCAAACAAAAGGGTTCAGTGCCGGAGCACATTGAGGACTTACAAAAATTGAATACAAGGGTAACTGATACTCCAGAGGAACACATGATTGATGTCTTCATAGGGAATTTAAAAGATAACATCCAACATGAAGCCCGCGTTTGGGAACCTGATTCATTAGAGAAGGCATTCAGGTTGGCAAGAAAAATTGAATGTAAAATTATGGCGACAAGGAAGCCTACCACTCACATCTATAAAGATGGAAATGTTGCTACTCCTAGACTTCCACAACCTACAAGGTTGACACCACAACAATTGGAAGAAAAAAGAGCAAAAGGGCTTTTCTACAGTTGTGATAGCAAATACACTAAAGATCATAAGTACGCTGAGAAGAAATTATTTTACATAGATTGTGAAGAGGAGGAAGAAAATGAAAAAGAAACTTCAAAAGTAGAGGATATACACTAGGAAGAAACCCTAGAAGAAGAATAAATGAGTCCGACCATATCATGTAATGCATTGGTAGGAATTACCATTCCTCAAACTCTCAATATAGAAGGACATATCAAGAAGAAAAAGGTAATAGTGTTGATTGATTTGGGTAGTACCCATAATTTTATTCATTGTAAGGTAGCCAAGGAATTAATTTTTTTCCGATACCCAGCACCAGAATGTCAAGTGATGGTTGAGAATGGAGGAACTATAAATTGCTCTGGAAAATGCCATAATATCAAGCTAGCCATGGGGGAATATGTATTGAATATTCCAATGCTTTCCATCCCAATAGGAGGTGCTGATGTTGTACTAGGAGTACAATGGTTACAATCTTTGGGGATGGTAGCTTTTAATTTTCAAGAACTTTTCTTGAATTTTTTTCGGAAGGAAAGGAAATCAAATTACGGGGTATCATAGGGAAGCCAGGAAAGATAAGAAGCTCTAGTGTCATGACAAATCTTATGAAGAAATAACAACAGGGTGTAATTGCACAATTATGCTCACTAGAAGTTCCAACATCAAAATAATCTATTTCTACAGATCTCCAAAAAGTCTTGGACAATCATTCCAAGGTGTTTGATACTCCCAAAGGAATCCCACCTATTCATGATCATGATCATGCTATTCATTTGATTCCAGGAAGTGTTCCTCCAAACATCAGGCCTTACAGATATCCTTATGTCCAAAAGAGTGAAATTGAACGTATGATTGCAAAAATGTTAGAGGCTGGTATAATTCAACCTATTCAAAGCTTTCTCTACTCCAGTAGTATTGGTGCACAAGAAAGATGGATCATGGCGCATGTGTCCGAACTATAGGGAGCTCAATAAGCTCACTATTAAAGATAAATTTCCCATTCCTGTGATTGATGAATTGGTGGATGAATTACATAGAGCAATTTATTTTACCAAGTTGGATCTTCATTCACGATATTATCAAATTAGAATGAAGACTGAAGATATTCCGAAAATAACATTTTAAACTCATGAGGGTCATTATGAATTTTTGGTCATGCCTTTTGGCCTTATCAATGCACCTTCTACATTTCAAGGGTTGATGAATTCCATTTTCAAACCCTTCCTTAGAAAATTTGTGCTAGTATTTTTTGATGATATACTAATCTACAACAGGTCTTGGAAGGATCATGTGCAATATGTTGAGAGTGTGCTCAAACTATTGGAGGAGAAACAATTATATGCAAAAACATCCAAATGTTTCTTTGGAGTACAAGAGGTGGAATATCTGGGTCATATTGTATCTAATGAGGGTGTTAAGGTAGACCCTAACAAAATTAAATCCATTAAGAAATGGAAAGTCCCCACAACCATAAAGCAGTTGCATGGATTTCCTGGCTTAACAGGGTATTATCGCAAGTTTGTTAAGAATTATGGGAGAATAGCAGCACCTCTAACAACATTATTGAAGAAAGATGCATTTTCATGGACTACTGAAGCAACTAAGGCCTTTGAACATCTTAAAGAGGCAATGTGCCTAGCACTAGTCTTAGCTACACTAGACTTCAGAAAAACCTTTATTGTGGAATGTGATGCCTCAGGAAATGAAATTGGTGTTGTTTTATTGCAAGAAGGAAGACCCATTGCTTTTGAAAGTCATTAAATCAAAGGAAAGTATTTACAAAAGGATATTTATGAGAAGGAAATGTTGGAAATACTACATGCACTAAAGAAATGGAGACCTTACCTAATTGGAAGACACTTCAAGGTAAAAACTGATCATGATAGTCTTAAATACTTTTTGGAACAAAGAATATCTTCAGAAGAGCAGAAAAAATGGGTCACAAAGATGTTGGGTTATGACTTTGAAATCGTCTACAAAAAAGGGAAGCTAAATGTTGTTGCAGATGCACTCTCAAGAAAGGATGAAGAGGTGGAAGCATTGCTTTGTGCCATTTCAATTATCCAAATAGATTGGATAACTGAAGCAAGGGATGAATGGAAGAATGACAAAGAAGTGTGGACTCTCATTCAAAAGTTGCAGAAAGATCCTAGTACATCTGATACATTTAGTTGGAAAAATGATTCCTTATGGTACAAAGATCGCTTATATATTTGCAAGAATTCCCAACTAAAACAAAATATTCTTTTGGAATTTCACACTTCCCCTTTAGGAGGACACTTTGGGATTTTTAAAATCTTACCACATAGTGAAGAAATAATTTTTTTGGGATGGCCTTAAATCTGATATTCAAAAGTTTGTGGTGGAATGTTTGGTTTGCCAGCAAAATAAAGTTGAGACAATTAAGACCCCGGGTCTTCTACAACCTTTATCCATTCCAAGTCAATGTTGGGAGGAGATTTCAATGGATTTTATCACAAGTTTACCTAAGTTCGAAGGAAGGAGTTTCATCATGGTGGTAGTTGATAGAATTACCAAGTATGCACACTTTTGTGTATTATATCATCCATTTAAAGCAAGTACAGTTGCTACTGCATTTATGGAAACAATTCAAAAGCTACATGGAAACCCGAAGATTATCGTAAGTGTCAGAGATCCCATTTTTACAAGAAATTTTTGGGTAGAATTATTTTCTTGTTTGGGTATTCAACTAGGTCATAGCTCATCTTATCATCCTCAATCCAATAGTCAAACAAAGATAGTGAAGAAATGTTTGGAAGGATATCTTCGTTGTTTTGTATCTGATAAGCAAGCACAATGGGTCAAGTGGTTACCTCTCACTGAATGGTGGTATAACACTTCCTTCCATGCTGTAGCAAAAATGACCCCATTTATGGCACTTTATGGATATCATCCACCATCCATCACATCTTATTTAAGGGAAAATGCTAGGGTTTAAGCAGTGGAGGATCACATCGAGCATCAACAACAAGTTCTCCAACTTTTAAAGGATAACCTAAATTTGGCACAAAATCGAATGAAACAACAGGTAGATCAACATCGCAGTGAGAGAAGTTTTGATGTGGGAGACTAGGTATTTTTACGGCTACAACCATACAAACAAATGTCCCTCAGGCAAGCTAAGAAGGTTAATAAATTATTTCCAAAGTGCTATGGTCCTTACAAGGTTTTGCAAAAGATTGGTACTATGGCATACAAATTGGAGCTTCCTGCTTGTTCATGAGTGCATCCAGTTTTCCAAGTTTCATGCTTAAAAAAGGTTATAGGGGACAAACTTCCAGTTCAAACAATATTGCCAGAACTTGACGAGGAAGGAAAAACCATATTGGAACTTGAAGCAGTCACGGAAACAAGAACTCGACAACTACGAAATCGATCAATTTCAGAGTATCTCATCAAATGGAAGAACTTACCCATTGAATATTCTACATGGGAGGATGAAAATTTCATACAAAAGCACCCGAAGCTACTCAAGCGTTGAGGACAACACTATTTTGAAGGAGAGGAGCATGTTAGGTCCCTATATTACTAGTATAGTCCCTTATTTTTGTTAGTGTAACCCCCTTGTTGTTATTGTTGTACCCCTATAACCCCCATATTGTTATTATTGTGCCCTTCAATTTTATTGTTAGGTCGGCTAGGATTACATTGTGGCCCCACTAGTATTACATTGTGGCCCCATGGACTGCTATATATAGAAAGGAGGTTTTTTCATTTGTATCATGCAAGAATTGTTCATTCATGTAATGTATTGGAGGTTTCCCCCTCGAAGTAACTTATTTCTAAGGCGTTGATATCTCTTTTCTTCTATTTTGGAGCCGGTTTCTCAACATTGAAGTAGAGCATGCACATAAATTTCCACAACCTACACTTGCAAATAGCAAGCCAAAGACCAACAAAAATAGTCATGGAAGGATAACAAGAAGTCAAACATTAGGGAAAGTAAATATCGAGGATATTCTTCAAGATATAGACATAGAAGAGACTCCAGTGGTCAAAGTTGTAAATATCAAAGGAAGCAAGAAGAAAAAGAAGGGTATTACTGCCAAAAAACTTGATTTCTCAGGAGAAGATGCAGGGTTTATGTTCCAACCAAGAAAATCACTCACCAGGCTACAACTTGCCAAAGGTGTCATGGCTAGTAAAAAGACTGAAATTATAGACAAAGGAAAGCAGCCTTTGGTAGAGGACATCATTGATTTGTCTCCAAAAAAGGAAGAGGTCATTTTGCAGAGGAAAGGTAAAGAAAAAATTGTTGAAAAAACTGAAGTACAGCTATTAAAGGAGCAGTCAAGAGAAGCTAGGGAAGAAGTGATTGAAACCAAGTTGGAATTGGAGGAAGCCAAGCTAGACAGAAAAATGATGGAGGAATTCAAATAAAAGGTAAATTAGAAAATCAATCACTATGATGAGTCTTTGACCAATGCCAAGAAATTGCTGAAAATAACACTTCCTCTACACATGGTAATGAAACATAGAAGGAAAAGGAATATTTGGTTGCAGGCAGAGAGAAAGAAACTTAAAAATCAAGTGAAAGAGCTAGAAGAGCAGATGGAGATGATACAATCAAAGCTCAAGATAAATGGTTTAAAGATAATAGTCATAGATGAACCTGTGGAGGCTGAAGCCCCTGTTTCCAAAGGTGAAGCTTCTAAAGCTTGAAAAGTGGATAAATTACCTTTTTGATATTTTTTGCATCATTTTTTAATCATCACTTGCAAAGACATAGGCAAATTTTGAAGAAGGAAAGCACAATTTTCAATTCTGCTGCCAATTAGGCAAGTTCGTAGCATATCTCAAGCTTGAAGCCCATAAATCGCTATGAACTCGTTGTAGGTGTCTTTTTTTTATAAATCATAGGTGTTTTCATGAAGGAGGCAGTTAAAGGTTGGTGTTTAGTTGTTTTGACTTAATAAACAACCTCATATAAGCAAAGGGAGAAAACAGGTGACAGAGATGGTCAAAGTCAAAGTGCTACAGACTTTCGTTACGAAATTGCGTTAAGTCCCCTATTTCTGAAACGAAGAAATTTTTGGAGGATTTTCAAGTTTTGATGGTTTATTTGGGATAAGATAAACAAGTGGAAAGGTCAGAGGACATCAGAGGAATATTTTGGTGGAATCATGGTCTTCGAAAAAGCTTTTCAGTTTACTAGCTCACCATGAAGACACTCATCAACCATCATGACACCACCTCCTAAAAAGTAGAAAGATAAGTCTCCTCAATTGGTGGGATCAATTATGTTTTGATCATGGTCAGTGCCACCCAGGTACATGAATTTTCTCGATGTAAATATGCAGTCTTAAATTTTGTTGATGTAATAAATGGGTTATAGAGTCCCATTAGGTTTCTAAGTCCTAAAATTAGTAGCTGTCAGTTTTATCTCCATGTAATTTTCTTATTGTTAGATTAGGTGTCATCAAAGAGACTCAAAGGTCCATCCTTGTTGGTAGATCCAATGTAAATATGCCTAAGCCTATTAATAGGTAGATTATCAAAGAATAGACGATTGATTGACGTTGACAATAGAACTACTATTGTAAAAACTTCTTATCAATGATATACAATGGCTATTAGAGTTTCTTCACCTGAGATTCATTGATGTTTTAATGAGCATTTGTCTTATGTATTCTGATATTTTATCTTCAGTACTTTGATGTTTGATTACTTAGAATTCATGATCCAACTTTCTTCAAACATTATACTGTTGTGTATCTATGTATGTTATCTTTTCATCAAAACATATATATGCCTCAGCGTTGATAAGAAGAGTTTCCATGTCATTGAGTTTATTTACACTGACTCCATGTGCCCAATGGTAGTGATTTATCCAAATCTTACACCTGCATACAAACACACTTAAAACACTATTTTAGAGTTAGCCATCTATTGAACTTCATTTGAATAAAATCATCTTTATCTTTGAGAGAGCCTTCTTAGGCTGAAAAGGCTAATTTTTAGCTACAAGTAGGTTTGAAAGAGTTACTCTAGGTTGACTGATGGAGGAGCCCATATGCACCGACTTAGTGATAACATATATGATCCCAAGAGAGTGTAAAAGGAACATTGTGAAGCGATCGATCACAATATGGGGTATTCGTCAATGTCCACAAAAAAAGACGAGAATAGAAAGAACTGGTAGAACAAAAACATGAAGGCACATCCAGACATGGAGACAAGTTCACCCCAAGATCCACTAGCTCAAAACTTGCAGGTATAGGAGGAGGAGGAGGAGATAACACCTCAAGTAAGGAAAGTAGCTCCTAAGAAGAGGATTAGGTATGACTTGATATGCGAGAGCAACAAGAAATGGAAGGTTGATCTGTTAAACACAAGAGATATTCAAGTAGAGTAGGAGAGGAGAGAATTAGAAGAAGAATAGGAAACATGATGAGTTTCTCCAAAAGCAACAAGAAGAAGAAGAAGAAAGGAGAAGGATAGAAGAAGGGAAACAAAGGCAGTCCCAGGAGGAGGAAGCAACGCAGAGACTACAAGAAGAAAAACTAACTTAGAATATTAGAGAAGAATTGTTGGAGTAATAAGACACCCTCCAACCCATGGAAGAAGAACCAAGCACTCGAGAGGAACCTCCCCTTACAGGTGGTCATCTTCCATTTGGGGAAATGGGGATCACACCACCACCAACTAACAAAATCATGGATGTATGTAGTGTAACGTTTGATCAAATTAAGAAGAGGATCATGCAACAAAGGCATATATACTTCCCCCATAATCCTAAAAATCTAGTCTTAGTTTATATGGAGAAGGTGATAAACTCCAACACTAGAAGGAACCCCAGAGCTATTATAGGGACAAATGTTGTATTCGCTGAAACAACACGGGATAATTATAAGTATTTTTTGAATGATAATGTCAGGCTAAGAAGAGAAATTGTTGCATTAAGAAACAAGTGGAACATCTTGCGGCGAAGAATCAACAATTGTCATCACAAAGAATCAACACCACTGAATGGCATTCAACCATGTAGGAAGAATTGGGGCCAATGGATGACACCATGGCACGATTATACAATGAGATGATTCCTCTAAAATAAATGGTGTCTCATCTTGTTAGCATTCAGATGAAACTCCTGGAAATAACAAACATAGAAGTCAATCATCTTTAAGAGTGGGATGCAAAGTATCCAGATGCTCTGAACAATTTGGAGAAGAAAGACATGATTGTAAAAAATATGGATAGAGTTTATTTGATACTCCACCACCAAAACTACATGTGCCTTGGAGAACAGTCTATTAGTACTATTGTTGCATATAATGGACTGCATAATGGTTTTGAGTCTCTAACGTAGAATCACGAAATGCCTTCGATAGGTACACTTGAGGAAATTAGAGGGAGGGATATCATCTTCCCGGAGATCAAGAAATGCATTGAGCAGATCAAGTAGGCAATGGAATGATAAGGCTTGGAGGTAACCAAAGACATTATTATGCAACACACCATTGCACTAGTCAAAGATCATATGAAGCTTTCATGGATGTGGAATAATTGACAGTCAAACTGCAAGAATATATTAACAGAGACACTTGAGGTTAAGATGCGCTACATTGGGTACTTGTCAGTTCAAGTCAAAGCCATCTCCACATAGTTCGGAGCTTGGCACACTTATATTACAATTGAGCTCCATGAGGAAACAAATGACTTATCCATCTAATGAGTCTTTGTACCATTGTAAATTTTGGCTTATATAGCCCTAGTCTCATTTGTAATTTGTCTTATGTAATAAATGATATGTAATGAAGTCCAAGGGACACAATGTGGAATGTGAAAAGCCACCCATTGGAATGTATTGAGTTGTGTATAGAATATGAACAATAGTAGAATTCAAAGAGTCATGAGGAAGCTTAAAGGTAATTTTTATTTGTTATAAATAGCTCCTCATAACTCAAACAAGGGGCTTGGATTCTAGAGGTCTTGCCTTGGCTTCTCTTGTAATACTTAGGAGATAGATGATTCTTTGGAGAAGCAATGTGTGGCTTCGTGTTCCACTATTGGATACAATGTTTCATCTATGTAACAATGTACTTGGGATATTTCAATTTTAATAAAAAAACTCAATGATCCAACACTTCTTCATACATGTATCATAGATATAGTTGGACTATTTTGGTTATGTTTATGGTACATGTTGCTTTAATTACATACTAAGTTAATTAACTAATTTGTTTCTTAGTTATGGTTATTTTTGATTGAGTGTTGTTATGATTTAACAATTGTTGTTTATTATCTGGACTAATTTGTAGGTATTCAACAAACCTTTCTCTTTCTTCCTAGGTCCCCATTTAGGATAGTATTATTAATTTTCTAACTGGTGGCTTATTTCCCTCTCCAGTCGTGGAAGTCTCCCTTGTACACCTTACGTTGGTTGTCTCACAAAGCTCACATTCTTGCTACCCCAAAGAGGTGTTTTTTTCTTCTTCTTGTGTTCAATCGTGACCAAGGAATATCTTTAAAACCTTTCCAATGGTGGTTGGATTGTAATGGGACTCCTACACCAAACGGTGTGAGGTATAATTGAGACTTCACATCGTGGAGATCCCCTTAAAATGTTGATGGCATCCAACATCGTCAACATGTTGTTTTTCCTTTCTAAGTTTACACCTCTCGATTACAACAGGGGAGATATAACTCAAGGTAGATCCTAGATCTATAAGCATAGATACATTGTTGTCAAAGATTTTACCTTATACTTCAACCATAGTTGACTGATGATCTGCTTGTATCCCATCCAATGCAGTGCTGATTTTGGGTATATGGTAGACTACAACATATACAGTTGATGATTTCTGAATCTAATTTAACTTAATGGATTTTGTGGATAGTCTCTTCATAGGTGATTTTCACCATAGCCCCAACATTAAATGGGTGGTCTCACTGTCTCACTGAAATTTCCACTTCCTATAATAGATCCTCCCTTCTACCAAACATTTTTTCTGTTGATTGAAATTTCTATTGTAGTTTCTTGCTTGTACACTTTTAGTAAAAGTGGGATTTTTATTCCCCTTTATTTTTTCTATTGAATTTTTCAAGTTTCTTTTACACCCATCCTTCATAATTTTCTCCCTTTTGTTTACTCTAATTAAAACATAGTTTAACTTTTCTGATGGTTTTGTCAATTGATTTTGGTTGGTCAAATTCAATTATTTTTCTATAAGAGAAAGGTAGGTGCCTTCATAATTGTTGTGCTCATTTTAATATGTATCATATGTAATAAAAATAAAAGACAAAAAAAGTTACTATTATTAAAGAATAGGTTTCATGCTAATTATCGATGGTATTCTAGGTAAAATCATGTTCTTCACGCTTCTAGGGTTTGTTAGTTCATATGATTTATTGTCTTGAGTTAAAGGAGTCAATATCATGTTTATAAGACCCTTCTGAGCAAAAATATAGTTGTTAAAAGAATTATTTTTTAGTTTAGAAAGTCATGGAAGCTACGAAGTAAAATTCGGCCCTAGGATCATCAAGTCATCCTAAAGGAGGGAATTTGACCCCTTGAGAAAGCTATATAAAGAAGCAGTTCTAACTCATTTGAGAGACACTCACACACAAGTTTGATCTATCAAGAAATATTTTGATCTGTAGTTGGAAAGAAAGAAGAAGAAGAGCAAGATTCAAGGAGAAGTTTGAAAGGCAAAATATATTGTTTTTGGGCTCTATCTCTCTCGCACGTGAGAAGATCTAGGGTTTCTGGTGCTACAAAAGGATGTTGAAGTTGCAGGTCCGAGTTATAGTAGGACAAAGTGCATACTCTTGTAGCAGGAAGGGAGAAAACCCTATATATACATTGTTGACCATGGGAGAGTTGTCTTGCTCTAGGATGGTCTTAGTGTTGAGATTCAACAAGATGATGAAGCTTAGTGAAAATCACTCACCTTCACTAAGTGGGCCTGCAAGATATTTTTAGGTGTAAGTCTATTTTTTAGACATGGTGATCATATTTCAGAAGTTGCAAGATGCTATTTGTGGATGGTTGGAAAAGTTGGAAAAATAGATGAAATTCTAATTTTAGAATATTGGGCGAAGTCTATTTATAGATCGTCGATCTAAAAATAGATGTGTCGATTATTATTAGCCCTTAATAATAATCAGACTCTAAATATCAACTTATTCTCTTGGAGCACTTTATTTCAGTTTACAAATTTGGCAAATCAGTGGGCTAAAGGAATTACGCAATTCCTAGGGTTTACTGGTGGTTCATGCATGGAGGACTCAGTTAGAACTGAAGTGGAAAAGTTATGATAGAGTTGGAAGAGTAGTTCATGGAGTTGTTATTCAGTTTAACTCAGTTAATGGAGTTAAACTCAGTTGAGCTAGTTGTATCTAGTCTAACTGAATGATACACTAGTGAGAGTGGAGTGAATTAATTATTTAATTAATTCACAAATAATAACTCAGTAATCAACTGAACAAATACAACAATTAACTACAGTGCATGTCAGTTCCAGTGGAGACCCAGTGGAGAGATAGGTGAAAGGGCAAGATGGATTATCCATTGTGACTATAGTGATGCATTGATTGCATCACACACACATTGGAGTTGCCAATGAGGATTGCGCAGTGCAAGCAAGGCCAATTCGAATTCATTCAGGGGTCTTCTTCAGCAGGGATTGCACAGTGGAGGCAGGCTATCAGGTGGCAAGAAATGAGTGCATGGATTTGTAGATTTCTTCTGATTAGTGTGTGATGATTGATTGTACTGAGAGCTTGATGTACTAAGCTTTGTATGATATTGTTACATGATCTCCATGATACATAATATATGATACTTGGGGTTTTCAGCTTCAGGCTTTCCCATTAAACAACTGTGTTATGTGCAATAGTTTTTATTGCTTTATGTGTTTTGCAATTGATTTTAAATTTTCACAAAAGATTAACAGTGGAAGGATTCTGTATTTAGCAAGAAGATAAATATTGTTAGATCAAGATAATGTGGATATATACATGCATGTCTTGTATATAATTTCTACATGGTATCAGAGCAGTGTTAATTATTGAAGATTGTAATTGTTAAGAATTGTTGAGTTTGTGCTGGTGGACAATTTGAATTTGCTACAGAAAATTCTTGGTGCGATAGTTGAGTATACATTGAAATGTCTTTCAATGGGTTTTGACTGGAGTATGCCCTTGATGGCAGCTCGAATTATATAGCCTGGAAGGATAGGATGGAGGCGGTGCTGGAAGATAATGGACTGAAGGATTTCATCGATAGAGATGTTCCTAAGCCGGGTTCTAGCGATGCTGCATTACTTGACGCATGGAAAAAGAAGGTAGCAAAGACAAGAAGAATTCTGTTGGAAGGTGTGAAGGACCATATTGTGTCCAGGCTTCACGGGAAAGCCACTCCATTTGTAATGTGGAAGGCTTTGACAGATTTGTTCCAAATCAGTAGCAACCAAAGGAAGTTGGCGCTGAAAGATAAGCTCAGAAAAATAAAAATGGAGAAGGGCAACAATATTCCAAAATATCTCACGAAGATCATTATCCACTGGAGGGATGAACTAGGAAGTGTGGGGATTAATGTTGATGATGAAGAATTGGTGAGCTTGGCTATCCTTGGGCTTCCGAAGAGTTGGCATAGCTACGAAGACTCTGTCAATGGACGGGAGAAAATGCCGGGTTGGGAGCGACTTTGGTCGGATCTTGTGCAAGAGGAGATAAGGCGAAGTACCAGGGATGGCTTTTCATCGAAGAATGAAGATGAAGAGAATTGCGCTTTGGCTGCCAAATCAAGGGAGGTGAAGGGGAAGAAATCCCATCCAAAATCTGAAGCTAAAGGTAAGAAGCAGGATTTGTCCAAGGTGAAGTGTTTTCACTATCACAAACATGGGCATTTTGCCACTAACTGCCCACAGAAGAAGAACAACAAGAAGGCTGCTGGAGCTGCAGATGGAGAGGCCTTAGCCTCACAATTTGAACTTGATTTCTCTTTGATCACATGCTTCGTTTCAAGCACAATGGGATTGGTGTGGTATCTTGATAGTGGTGCGTCTTTCCATATGATGGGAGATAAGGAGTTGTTTAGTGACTTTGAGGAGAAGGACCTTCAAATGCATATAGAGATGGGCAACGATGGTCAATACAGTGCGACCAACATTGGGACCATTACCTTTGAGAGGGAGTCAGGTAATCCATTTATGTTGAAAGATGTTATGCATGTTACAGTTCTGAAGAAGAACTTGGTCTCGGTCGCAATGTTGGAAGACATAGGTTATGACGTTGTTTTCAGTGAGGAAAAGCTTTCCTGCGACATAAAACAACGGATCAAACCAAGAGGATAGGGATTTGAGTTAAGAATCTCTACAAGCTGAAGGTAGATGGCTGCGCTGCAATGATGGGCAAAGCATAAGAAGTGGTGAGATGGGATGAGGGCGAATTATGGCACAAGAGATTGGGCCATCGTCACCATGGTGCTTTAAATATTTTGTAGTAGATTTATACTGGACTTCCCAAGGGTACTCTTGCGCAGTCAGATCAGTGCAAGGGATGTACTATGGGTAAGTTCGTGAAGACCACCTTTCATGAGAAGGAGAACCATGCTTCGGTGATCTTGGAGAGAATTCACATAGACATGTGTGGACCTTTCTCGGTTGTTTCAACAACAAAACACAGGTATTATGTTATATTTGTTCATGACTATTCTTGTAGATGCTGGATCTTCTTCATGCAAAATAAGAGCGAAACATTCTTAAAGTTCTATGAGTTTAAAGCATTGGTGGAGGAGGAGTCAGGGAAGCAAGTGAAGGCTCTACAGAGCGATAATGGTGGCGAATTCAAAGAATTTTGTAGCAAAGAGGGAATTCGAAGAGAACTCATAGTGCCTCATAACCCACTGCAGAATGGGGTCGCGGAGAGGAAGAACAGAACGATCATGGGTGATGCACGGGCTATGCTGCATGACCAGGGCCTATCAATGCACTTGTGGGTGGAAGCATGCAACACTACGATTTATTTGCAAAACCATTGTCCTCATAGAGTACTTGGCATGAGTACACCTGAAGAAGCTTTTACTGGTAAGAAGCCTGATATTTATCATTTGAAGATTTTTGGCTCATCTGTTTACCTTCATGTGATAAAGGATGCCAGGAAGAAGCTGGAGCCGACTGCAAATGTTGGGATAATTGTGGGGTACACAAAAACTCCCCATAATTATCATGTGTATTTGTCAAACAGTCGAATGACTATGGTGCAACGAGATATAAAATTCAATGAGGTGAAAGCCATGAAGTTGTCGCTTGAGAGGGAGCTACACTTGCAGGCATAGGAGGAGCCTTATTCCCAAAGATGAGCCTCTAGATGTGGATCAGCCACAGGAGGAGATTCATGGAGTGGAGGAGTCCACTCATGCAGAACTAAACATCAGCCAAGGCAGAAAGCGTACCACAGAAGCTGAGAGACTGAAGCTTGATGCGGCACAGATTGTAGGAGTCCCTACATACAATGCGGATAGAGACAGTCACCTGACCGATTTATTGGATACATGGCTCTTATGAGCAAGTGTATCGTGACAGAGCCATCTTCTTTTGAAGACGCAGTGCAGGAGCCCACATGGGTAGATGCAATGGTGGAGAGATATGTGTCAAACCATACGACAAGAAGCTTGATGAAGGAGGCAACCTGAAACATCTTTCACACGATCCTAGTTGGAAAGTGATCACCTAAACTAGGTGGGGACCACACATGTGATTTTTGTCGAAAAGTCTATTTTTGGGCTATGTACATTGTTAGACATATGGAGCATGGGATTACAGGGATTTGCGGGGATGCTATTCTTGGATGATTGGTCGAGTTGGTAAAAATAGATGGACATCTATTTTTAGACATTTAGGTCGAAGTCTATTTTTAGACTGCCTAGCTAAAAATAGAACAGTCGAATATTATTTGCTCTTAATAATATTTGGACTATAAACTTTATCTTATCCTCTTGGAGCACTTCAGTTCGAGCTACAGATGTGGCACATGCAGCTGGCAGAAGGAAATTCAAATTTCCTATGGGTTAGTTGAGCTATTGCATGTTTGACTTCAGTTAGAACTCATGTGGCAGAGTTTGGTGGAGTTGATGAGACAGTTGATGGAGTTGTGTTTGGTTTAACTTAGTTGAACTAGTTGTATTTAGTTAAACTGACTAATACACTAGAGATGAGTGGTGTGAATTAAATATTATTTAATTCACTAATTATTAACTCATAAATCAACTAAAGAACACATCATTTAACTCAGTGCATGTACAGTTCAGTGAAGACCAGTGGAAGAGGTAGGAGAAAGGGTGGAGTCTACTATCAGTTGTGACTATAGTGTGCATGATATTTGCACAATCATTGGAGGAGATTGCCAATGAGGATTGCGCAGTTAAAGCCAAGGGAATTCGAATTCATTCCATTCATTCTCTCATCTTGGATTGCGCAATAGAGGCAGGCAAACAGTGGAGGATTTTTGAACCCGTGACTTGTTCAAAACTGAGCTAGTTTGTGTGTAACTTTTGGAGACAGTACTGAGTACTTGTGAGGAGTATTGTACTGAGATTGTTACATGATTCTTCTTCATTATAATATACAGACAGTAGGGGGTTTTCAGCTGTAAGCTTTCCACGGTATACATATAGTGTTATATGTGTTGAATTTCTATGTGCGCATGTGAATGTTTTCAATACCGCTTGTTGTTTTTATTTCCGCATGTGATGATTAATGCGTAGAAGAGATTATGTGTTATGTATGAAGCTCAAATAGTATGTGACCAGGATAATCTCGGTGAATAATTCAGAAAATTATTCAAATTTCTACAGAGTATGACTCCATTGTCAAAACAGTGTTTGGGAGATTGTTCCAAGGTCGGTGGGTAAATTAGTTGTAGGATCAAGGTGGATCTACAAGGTAAAGCAAGTTGCTGATGGGATCGTCAAGAAGTATAAGGCAAGATTTGTTGCCAAAGGCTTCTCACAGATCAAGGGGATTGATTATGAAGAAACCTTTGCACCTGTCGCACGGTATTCTTCCATAAGGACCATCCTTTCTCTCTCAACACAGATGGGTTGGCACATTCATCATATGGATGTGAAAATTTGGATTCCTTAATGGGATCATTGAGAAGGTGTACATTAAGAAACTGAAGGATTTGAGATCTTCAGCGGTGATTCGCATGTGTGCGGCTCAAAGAATGTTTGTATGGGCTAAAGTAAGCACCTTGTGCTTGGTACACATAGATCAACAGCTATTTCACTGGACTTGGCTTCACCAAGAGTGAGGCGGATGCAAACCTGTACCAAATTGTGGTGGAGGGTAAGATTTTAAGCATTTTTCTTTATGTTGATGATTTAATACTAACAGGTGATGAGCAGTTGATACACTCATCAAGGCAGACCTTGCAAAGGAGTTTGAGATGAAGGATTTGGGCCTCCTTCATTATTTTCTTGGATTGGAAATATGGCAGTGGGAAGGTGAACTGTTTGTGTCTCAAGGAAAGTATGCCCGGGAGATACTTGAGAAGTTTCACATGCAAGGCTGCAAGCCTATCGACACTCCTCTTATATGAAATTGGAGGAAAGAGGATGCTACGTCGTTAGAGTTAGTGGATGCCACTGTTTATCAACAGTTGGTGGGTTCGCTCATGTATTTAGTTAATACAAGACTGGACATATGCTATGCGGTGAACCAGCTTTCACAAGCGATGGTTAAGCCTACCAAAATTTTTTGGAAGGCATGCAAGCATGTCCTGAGATATCTCGGGGGCACATCTGAGTATGGTTTATGGTACATAAAGACAGATGATGTGAAGTTGCATGGCTTCACGAATGCAGATTGGGTAGGTAGCCCAACAGACAGAAAGAGCACATCAGGAGGGATTTTCAGTATCAGATCTACGACAATTTCTTGGTATAGCAGGAAACAAAGATCCGTGGCACTCAGTTCAGCGGAAGGAGAACACATGGCAACAAGTAACGCTGCATGTGAGGCTATCTGGATGAGGAAGATTCTGGTCTGTTTGTTCGGTTCACATTTAGATCCTACAATGATACATTGTGATAATCAGAGTTGCATTAAACTCTTGATTAATCCTATGTTTCATGATAGATCTAAACATATTGATATCCAGTATCATCATATTAGAGATTGTGTGCAGTGGAAGATCATGTTGCTTTAGTACATTCCTACGAAAGATCAGGATGCAGATATTCTGACGAAGGCGCTCGATAGGAGCAAATTCGAATACCATAGAGGCAGGATCGGGGTGAAGGATAATCCCTATCATGTTTAGAGGGAGTGTTGAGACTCAACAAGATGATGAGCTTAGTGAAAATTAAGAACCTTCACCAGTGGGGCCCGCAGGCTATTTTTAGGTGTATGTCTATTTTTAGACTTGATCATATTTCAAAAGTTGCGGGATGTTATTTGTGGATGGTTGGTCAAGTTGGAAAAATAGATGAAACTCTATTTTAGAAGATTGAGCAAAGTCTATTTATAGATCGTCGATGTCTAAAAATAGAGGTGTCGATATTATTAGCCCTTAATAATAATCGGACTCTAAATATCAACTTATTCTCTTGGAGCACTTAGTTTCAGTGCACAGATTTGTCAAATCAATGGGTTGAAGGAATTATGCAATTCCTAGGGTTTACTGGTGGTTCATGCATGGAGGACTCAGTTAGAACTGAAGTGGAAAAGTTATGACAGAGTTGGAAGAGTAGTTCATGGAGTTGTTATTCAGTTTAACTCAGTTAATGGAGTTAAACTCGGTTGAGCTAGTTGTATCTAGTCTAACTGAATGATACACTAGTGAGAGTGGAGTGAATTAAATAGTTAATTAATTCACAAATAATAACTCATTAATCAACTGAACAATACAACAATTAACTACAGTGCATGTCAGTTCCAGTGGAGACCCATTGGAGAGATAGGTGAAAGGGCAAGATGGACTATCCGTTGTGACTATAGTGATGCATTGATTGCACCACACACACATTGGAGTTTCCAATGAGTATTGAGCAGTGCAAGCAAGGTAGATTCGAATTCATTCATGGGTCTTCTTCAGCAGGGATTGCGTAGTGGAGGCAGGCTATCAGGTGGCAAGAAATCAGTGCATGGATTTGCAGATTTCTTCTGATTAGTGTGTGACGATTGATTGTACTGAGAGCTTGATGTACTAAGCTTTGTATGAGATTTTTACATGATCTCCATGATACATAATATATGATAGTTGGGGTTTTCAGCTTCAGGCTTTCCCGTTAAACAACTGTGTTATGTGCGATTGTTTTTATTGCTTCATGTGTTTGCAATTGATTTTAAATTTCCGCAAAATATTAACAGTGGAAGGATTATGTATTTAGCAAGAAGATAAATATTGTTAGATCAAGAGAATATGGATATATACATGCATTTTGTATATAATTTCTACACTTAGGAGGTCGAATTAGGGTTTCTAGAGAAGTTGCAAGGCCAAAATTGCAGGGTCAGAGTTGTAGGACTAGTTTGTAACAACCCTGGGTTAAAAGTTCATGTAATAAAGGAAAAATAAGGCCAAGGTCATGGGATACGTTTTCCAAGTTGAGTGTTGGGCATATCATCCTAGTGGGTGTCACTTTCGGTTTATTATGGATAAGGAATTTGGAAAAAGCATTCACAAAGGCAAAGAGGCATTAATTGACATTTAATTTATGAAAATAAAGGAAAATAGGAAACGAAGATCAAAGGCCACAGGATTTCATGAGAGGAAATTGAAGGATGTTAGCCTCTTTCTAATAAACAATTATAAATCTAAAGTTAATTAAATTAATAAAATATTGAAAATTAGGATTTTATGCCTAATTTTCAAGATTATGTTAATTCCTCTTAGTTAGGAGTTAGTTTAGGCCTACCTAACTTAGCTCCTAGAATAGTTTGTGTGGTTGAGATATTTGCTCAACCAAGTTGTCTAAGAGAGACTCACTATTTTGAGACAACCTCCTCATCTATTTATTTGTATTATAACATTATTTGAATAATGAAGAATATGTGAGGAATGTCGTAAGGCTCTCATGCCTTTTCCACCAGTTCTATGTCTCAGGTATTTTTTATGAGTGTTTTATGAGTTATTTAATTTTCTAGATGTGGTATCAGAGCTGTGAAGAAAGTCCCCATGTTAGCTAGAGGATGTTGCTTCATTGAGTACTTATGTTGTTGGATTAAAAAGTGTTTTTATAATCATATGAGAGGAATCATTATGTAATTTGTGAATATTTCCACCTCGAATTGAAGACAGGAGTGCTAAGCTGTAGTGGAATTGTGTGCTAAGAAGCCTGACATGTGGCAATTGAAGGATGTGTTGATGTTTGACTTCTCTTATTGAGTTGTGAGAAAGGATGTGTGAAAATCCATCTACCATGGGGATACATGAGGAGAAAACTGAGCTAATTGTGGTGTTGGAACATCGAGCTTGTTGGAACGCAGATCAGTTTGCGTTGCAATTCAAATGGTATCCAACTCTTTCATATGGAAATAAATGAAACATAAGTTTGTGGTGCAAATGATTGTTGCATGTAAGGTTTTCTTGGTGTGTTGAACCAACCTGTGACAGTGGGTTTACTGCGCAATTTGGGAGCTGGTGGAACAAAGTTGGAAGGCGCAGATTATTTAAAACATGGAGAGGTATACCATTACTGCTAGAGAAGTTACTGGAGAAGCTATGGATTGGTGAATGTTATATTTTTACGGACAATGTTGGTATTTATATACGAAGCCAAGAAACTGAATACGGGGTCGCGCCTGCCACTGCTAGCATAGGATGCTGGCCTCATGACACTTCTGGAAAAACCAGATCACTAGGTTGGCTGCACAAAATTCGACATACAGAGAAATAACTCCACGCAAAAAATTAAGATTGAGTGGAGTCATTGTTGCGTATGCATTACGGGTTTCCTTCTGTGTAGTAGTATTGAAGTCTCTCGCAAAAAGTAACTATGTTCATTCATATTCTCTTCATTTTCTCGCACTAATTGTCTAAATTTTTCATTCTCCATTGCAATGTCCTTGTCTTGCCTAGAAACTAAAAGAAATCTCCTCTAATGTATGTCGCCCTTTCATGTGATGTGTTTGGGTGTATTATGAAGCCTGCCTTTTTTGTTTCATCATATTTGTGAATTATTTCTATTAATTTCACCTCAAGCAGTGTTTTCTAACAATTTACAAGGGACTTGAAGGATTCTAAGTCTTGAAAAGACAATTTTATGATGCTCTTATCTCAAAGATAGCACAATGAGAGGAAGGAATGTTGCATGTGTAAACATGTGTGGGTATTTTTTGTGCCCCATGTTCAGGTTCAAAAGGTTGCTAGAATTCAAGCTTTCCAACAATTTTATCAAGTAATGATTGTTAAATTCTCTAGTAGTCAAGATGAGTTCATGCCTGAGGCTAGCACAGTACAACACAAAAATTTGTTGATATTTATATGCACGTGAAAAAGAAAAAAAATTGATTCTAAACTTCACCTCAGGACCATGGACATCGGCTTCACATAGTGCTTGAATTTATCTGTTTAAAGTTTCGATCTTGTTGATTGTTGTCAAGTGAATGAAGGCAAAGGCAAAACATGAAGATAAGCTCATCAGTTGTATGGAGGCCACTTACAACAACGACTTCTTCACCGCTAGGACCATCTTCATTGCAATCAGTTTCGCGAGTTGTCTTAATGGGCACAGAATTGGGCAATGGTCGCCCATTGAAGTTGATTAGTCAAACAATTTGTTCCTAACCAAGTGGCACATTTGATTTTCTTGAGACATTGTATTTTGAATTCCTGGCTTCATCAAAAGAACAATTTTCCTAGACCGATCAAGGTAATTAGCCCTATATATTTTATGAGTTTCACCTTCTATAACAACTCCATCCCAGTGTATCTTCTCTGGTTTATATGCTACCCTCCATTTTAGAATGTTCTTATTTTGAGCACGATGTATGGAAAAGTAATTAAAAATGATTCCAATTCATTTTTTTAGGGGCTTCATAAATTCCTTAAAAAAAAGTGATCATAAAGTTTTTTTAGTTTTTGTTTTTGTTTTGTTTAGTTTTGTTTGTTTGTTTTGTTTTTTTTTTGCTGGAGAGATAAGCTATTTTATTTTTTGGAGTTATAAGGATTCACTTTTGTAATTCTTGGAGTGATAAGTTGAAGTAATTTTATGGAGTGATACATGATTGAGTTTTTTTTGTAAATTTGGAGTGATAAGCAGAAGCTCATTGTTGAAGTAACATTTTTACTTCTAGGTGGTCCAGTCAGTTTTGAAGACAAATTGCCTCTACAGAGTTCCCAAAATTTATGCTTGAGAAGTTTCCACGAACCTGTTGTAAAGATGAAAGGCTCATGTACCTTGAAACTTAATAAAATCATATATATTTTTTTTTTGTGGCGATCGTGTCTTAGATCCACCCGAAATTGAATAAGGGGATCTTAGGTACACTGTGTGTAGTGAATGCATGCACATGACTTATGCCCAGTTTTTTTTTACACTCCCTTTGTAATATGGTACATAACAAGTTAAACAACTACATGCACATAAGCAAGCTTAAGTATACAAGTCATCAAACTTAAGTGTTCTAGTTCATGTAATCAAGATTAAGTATACAAGCACAAACAATCACATGAAATTGTGCAACACATCATTAAGTTGATAAAGAGGTCTTCTACATCCACATTCCACATCAATAATTCCAAGACAAGACGACATCAACAACACTTTTTGTATCACTTGCAGATAAACGTTTTTGTAACTGAGTTGAATTTTACAGGTGAATTCTCGGTTGAAACCGACACCCAAGTTTGAATTGATAAGGTGGTCAACCTAAGACAATTAAGTAAAGTAACTCTTCAACTGAGTCATATTATTTTAACTTGTCATTTGTTTTTTGGGTGCATTTTCGACAGTGTTTGACATCCTTCGTTTTCAAATCAACACAATCAAGTGAGTACATTCAAGGAAGTACAAAGTGCCAGTGAAACAATCAAGCAAGTTCAAGCGATCGTAATCAAGCAAGCATGAGTTCAAGAGTTCAAACAAGAAATTTATAAATCTCAAACAAGTGTTGAAAGCAAGTGCAAGCGAGCGTGCCATTCAAGCAACAATGCAATTGAGCGTGTCATTCAAATAAAGCGAACAAATTCAATCCAACAAAGTTCAAATCAAGTGAGAAAGTTCAAGACAAGCGAGCTTGAATTCAAGCGAGCGAGTTCACATTCCGAAACACATCCGACTGTTACAAGTTCTTCATAATTGGTCCTATCAAGTGCTGAATACATGGTGCAAATCAACAAAGCAGCTCTTGCTGATATTTCAAGGCATCTACAACAGAAAAATGAAACAATTGAGTTCCTTGAACTGGAGTCGCAACTACAAAGAAATGAGTTGCAAGAGAAAAGTGATGCTTCTGAGTCTTTGAACCATACAAATAAAGATGATTCTAAGTCATTTATCCAAACAAATTCAAGTGTCAAAGTCGTTCAAGTTCAACTTTCTTCCAAACTAGTCATCAAGCCATGGGAAGTAATAAACGTAATAGAAATCGACGAGGATTAGGATATTTCAAAGATGACGGGTATTTGTGGATGATTTTGTCACCCCCCTAGAGACAGCCTAGAGTTGCCATAGACTAGTGCCTAGGACATCTTAATGTAGCAAATGGCTCACTATAGCTTGGGTTGTCAGTCCAAAGGGCTCATTTACTATCTCTTGTTAGAAACAAGGAAACTAAATTTGAATGGGACCAATCTCTCTCAGAAGCTGACACAAGGATAAGAATAATGTAGGAACATCAGGTAAGACTTCAGCATGAAAGCATCAGACAGTTAAGAGGCCGCTTACTGTAAAGAGGGCCGATTCAAATAATATATCACAGAAATCAAATATCAGGAAGTGAGTGCAATGAGGAAACATTAGAAGATATTACTGGCAGAAGGGCGCACCAATTTACGAATCCTTAAGCCACTAATATAGCAGAAAATATGAAAGAGTGAACATGGAACAGCATATCACTTCTAGGCCTATTTAAAGCGCTTGACTAATTCCAGAAAGGGCACCACTTAAGATGAATCCTTACTGCAAAACTAGTGAGCAACTCGCATTCTAGAACGTGATACAAGAAGACACATTGCGTGAAAAGAGATAATGTATTAACACATAAGAAAAGTTACATACTATGAGATATTAAAGACCAGAATCCTCAGTACAGTTATAATCCCTCCTCACTGAGACCCTACGGGCTCTGAAACTTCACACATAAATTTTAGAAGATGAATACAGAAGTCTTCTCGCTGCACAGTTTGCTGATAGAAATCTGGAACCCTTCAAATGTCTTATTTCTGAGTATTTATAGGAAAGAGAGAAGCTTCTGGAGGAGGAGGGATATGGGATACAATTAATGACTCAATTTTGATAAAATGGCGGAAAACATTCGCGCCTTATCTATGAATGACTGACTATAAATGAATACCTAACACTCTGTCTAAGGAAATAAATGCTGGGAGATAAAAAGCTCCTTATGTACAAGACAGAAATAATAAAATATATACATCGGGGTGCTTCTGGCTGAAGGCAAATCTGCTACCATAAGAGTCCTGAGAAAATCTTCCATTCAGTACTGTACGCCTGGCCCTTGATTTTGAATTAGAATCCTGGATCTTAAATGTGAGGCGAACTTCTCTGGAGGGTTCCGAGAACCTATATTTGTATTTTCTTTAATGGCAGTCATTTCATGCATCTGTTCTCAGTCTCTTTCATTAAATTTTGCCCACAGAAAATCATCTTCTAATATGTTCTTGATCTCTGAAACGGAGGCGGGGAATAAAAACGCCTTCTCTGCTATTTTGAAACCTGCAAAAACTCCAAAAATGTCAGAAAGACTAACTCGGGCGATGGTGTGGATAATGGAGGTGGAGATGGAGGAGGTGTCATGGTCACCGACAGAAGATGGAAATGTCCAGGGTGGCGGAAGCAAAACAGTAGAGGATTCCTCCACCAGACGGAATGCAGGTTTAACGCGACCTAGTCTGGACGCGAGGAAAGAATAGAGGCAAATACGAAATAAAACCTATAAACACATATATGTATATATATATATATTGGCGCGAAGAAATGCTATGGATGTACGGGGGCGAGATACATAGGCGCACGAGGGGCAAGTGGGGAGATGACGTGGCGGAGGAATCAACGGGTGGAGGTTGGTGGAAGTGACACGGTGGCGGGCCACATAACACAGCGGAGATGGAATAACGGACGTGTAACTCCGGAGAACACTCACCGTCAGATCAGGACCGGTAGATCCAACGACTCGAACCAATCCCGCTGCCCGGCGATGGGATGACCTTTAGCGCGCGGGAGATGGGCGGTTTTCCATTCATACCAAAAACACGTGGCATGAGATTTATGGCATCGTTGCCTCCGCGGGGAATACCACTGCTCTGACGAGGGTGGTACAGGGTAATACCGCCTGTTTCGGGCGTGCGGTGTACATATGGGGGGCCCTGCAAATAGGTTAACTGTCGCGTCGTAGATTTAATTTGATCGGACAGTTGCGACGGCGCCCTGGGTAATAAACAATAAGCCCCTTTCTCTTTCGGCCGGTGGTCCTGGAGCTCGGGTCACATGAAAATCAAGGCGGTAGGGGCTAAGGTCTAAGGGGCTTCGGCCCGATATATAAAATATGTGTGTTTTAGACATTATAGAGTAAATCTTCGAGCGGAGACAATAAAATTAAATGGAGATATTGGGGTTTTTGATCTCAAAAAACATTAGAAAATGAATTTAAAAGAAAAGATGGTGAGAATTTGAGTAAAGGAGGAAATATGTACAACATCGGCTCCATCTGAGGAGACTGACATGTTAGATCCTCGGACATCATCAGAACTCTTATAAACTATTCAATTCCTTATTTTGCTTCTGCATTCTCTCTGCGCTCCTTCTCCAGGTAATTATCAACATTCTTTTTCCTTTGCAAAAATTAAAATCAAAGCAATTTATATACATTATATACAGTCTGGCATTCTTCACTTGGGTCAGAATTGAAAATATGGCTTGAGGAATTGGCCATTCATGGGCGCATCCAACAAATCACCCTGTAGATTTTCCAACATAAAAGTATTATTTCGCCCCTGACTCACGATTTTGAATGGACCAAACCATAATGGATCAAACTTAGCGTGCTTGCCCTTTTCTGCTCTGCGAACATCCCATCTGAGAACCAGGTCTCCGACTTGAAAATCCCTATCCTTTGCGTGCTGATCAAAGATCGCCTTCATTTTTTCCTGGTATTCTATTAATCTCTGATCTACCTGGTTCCTTATTTCCTCCAATTCTACCAGCTGATTAATTCTTCTAATCATCTCGTCTGGTTCTTCCTGGTTCTCCTGCATAAAACGTGCCACTGGCAATGCTAATTGCGCGGGAAATACTACAGCCCGCCCATACACCAGCTCATATGGAGACTTGCCTGTTGCTCTTTTGCTGGTTATCCTATTTTCCCATAGAGCAAACTTCAATTGAGAGTCCCAGTTCTTCTGATTTTCAGCTATTATTTTCTTCAGGGCTCTCACCAGGGTTTTATTGGACGATTCTGCTAAACCATTTCCCCGTGGATAATATGCTGTGGAATGAGTTAATACAATATTATATCTTTGGCAGAAATTTACCAATCTGGCCGACTTAAAAGCTTGAGCATTATCAGTTACAATCCTTGCAGGACAACCAAACCTAGATATGATATTATCTTCTATAAAGTTCATGATTACAGCATCTGTAGCTCTTCTTGTAGGTATGGCTTCCACCCATTTCGTAAAATAATCTGTGGCTGTTAGAATCCATTTATGTTGGCTACTCGATGGGGGATGTATCTCACCTATAAAATCCAATCCCCATTTCTGGAAGGGTTCATTTACATGAATGGGAATCAAGGGCAAAGGTGCTAACTTCTGTTTTTCTGCAAACCTTTGGCATTTATCACATGTTCTGACCCAAGCAAAAGTGTCTGAATACAATTTAGGCTAGTAAAAACCAGCCCTCAAAATCTTATGTGTTGTAGCCCTCCAGCTGTAATGTCCTCCACATATTCCCTCATGGAATTCTGTCATTATATTCTGCACTTCATTTTCTGTGAGGCATAACAGCAATATACCTAGAGGGTCTCTCCAGTAAAGCTGTCCATTGGCAATTACATATTTCTGTGATTTCATTCTTGCGGCTCTGTATTTCACCTTATCACACCCTGTAGGACAACTAAGTGTTAAAAGATATTCAACAATTTCTTTATACCAAGGACTAGTTAGATATTTCACATGTATCTTCTGAGTGGCCATTTCTAGTCCCTGCTGTTCCTCTTCTTTTTCTGATTCTTCATTTGCCACCAAGGAAAGATTAATGCCCAGAGCTTGATGATTTGATTCCGATAACATCTTGGCAAGTCCCTGTCCTTTGATCAATTTAGTAGGCTTTATATCCAAATCATACTCTTGGATTTTTGCAATCCATCTTCCCCTCCTACCTTCACTGTCTCCCTGAACTAGAATGTCTTTTACAGCTGCTGTAGGAACATAAGCGGTAATATGAGATTGCAAAATATAAATTCTAAAAGCTTTAAGGGACTTTACCAGGGCATATGCCTGCTTCTCCAGTATATTATATTTTAATTCAGCATCATACAACACCTGACTGAAGAATGCTATGGGTTGTTCATATCCCTCTTCATTTTTCTGCAATAACACTCCAGCAATTGTATGAGGTGAAGAAAATGAAAATACCATAAATGGCTTACTGTAATCTGGTCCAACTAATACAGGAGCTTCAGCAAAAGCCTGTTTTATCCTTGTGAATGCATCTCTAGACTCCTGGGACCACTTAACTTCATTGTCCTTTTTCAACATATTAGTTATATGCCTAACTATCTCTGCATAATTAGGGATAAATCTTCTCAAGAAATTAATTCGGCCCAAAAATACCTGTACTTCTTTCTTATTCCTTGGCAAAGGAATGTTGTTTATTACTTCAACTCTTTTAGGGTCTATTTTGACTCCATCCTTTGTTACAATGTGCCCTAACAGTTTGCCCTCATCTAATGCAAATAAAGACTTTTGAGGGTTAAGAGAAAGGCCATACCTTCTGCATTTTTCGAAAGTTCTTCTTAGATGCTCAATATGTTCATCATCATCCTTTGAGAACACTGTGATATCATCGAGGTATATGACCAGAAACTTGTCCTGTTCTTCAACAAAGGCTATGTCCATTGCCCTCTGAAAAGTAGCACCTGCATTAATCAATCCAAATGGCATCCTGGCATACATAAAAGTTCCCCATGGTGTAGTAAATGCAGTTTTCTTCTGGTCCTCTGGGAAAACAACCACCTGATTATAGCCTGAAAATCCATCCATCATTGACATTCTGGATGCTCCTACCACTTTCTGCAGGATGTGATCCATTTTAGGCAGTGGATAGTTGTCCTTGAGAGATGCTCTGTTCAAATTTCTGAAATCTACACACAGCCTAATTTCTCCATTCTTCTTTCTAACAGGGACAAGATTCGCTATCCATTCTGAGTACCTCAAGGGCACAATTATCTTGGCCTTCAATAATTTCCTAATTTCTTTTTCAATTGAGGGAAGCAGCAAGGGGTTAATCTGTCTGAGCTTCTGCTTGTATGGCTTTGCATCTTCCCTCAGTGGAATCTTATGCTGTATAATATTTACATCAAAAGTTTTTAGGTCCTCATAGGACCAAGCAAATACATCTTTGTAAGATTGAAATAGCTTCAAATACCTTTCTTTGTATTCTTCTGGGACTCTTTTGGATAACTTAACAATTTTGGGGTCAGTGGAAGTACCCTGATTCAAATCTCCTACTTGATCTTCTTCTACTACTTTGTTTGGCTGCACTGGAACATCATCTTTATTGAACAACCTTTCTAGAGGTACCAATCCTCTAGGTATCACATTACCTTTCAGTTGCAGCACTTTATTACCTGCTATTCTTTCTTCCCATTTGTTTTAAGCAATATTTTCAACTTCTTCCTCTTCATTACCATCGATTTCCATATTTGTGAATTCTCCCACTGTCTCCATGAATCTTTTCATCTGTTCATCATCTTCAAAAACCTGCCAATGCTTTATATTATCTGGAATGGATGGTCTGTACCGTACCTCTACTTCATATCTTAACAGTGGATTCTGAGGAGGCCGGAATGTGCTGGCAGCAACAACAAGAGAATCGGCTATTTTGTTTTGCTCCCGGGGCATGAACTGTATGTTGAATGCTAAAAAGAAGTTTTCCATCATGTCCCATACTTCATTTCTATATGCTCTGAGTCGTGGATGTTTAGTCTGACATTCATTTTTAATCTGCTTCACCACCAGCTCAGAGTCCCCAATCACTTTCAAACATTGGATGCCCATGTTTTTAGCTGTCTGTAGTCCCAGTAATAGTGCTTCATATTCGGCTACATTGTTTGTAGCCTCATACTCCAATTTGAAAGACAGTGGTACCCATTTTCCTGCAGGGGAAATTAACAATACCCCAGCTCCATTACCTTCCCTGGAATTTGCTCCATCAAAATGCAAAGTCCATATTTCTGGTTCCTGATTTCCTCTATGCTGCTCAGCTTGAGTTTGGCCAAAAGGGGGCTCATGAGCATAATCCTGATTTTCTTCTAACATTAAACATGAGAAGTCTCCCTCTTTGTTATAAACCGGAGAATTATCTGAGCAGTCAGCATTAGTTACCATTTTAACAAACCTCGTTTCCCTGTATAACCTCCTTTTCTGACCTCCGAAGACTGGGACTGTGGCATATGTTAAATCTAATTTAATTGATCCCCCAATCTTCGTACCCCAGGACCTTGACAACAGCATGCCAAAGCGGGCTGGGATATCAGCAACCACAATGTCCATGACCACGCTTTTTGCTGGGATCTGGGCTAAATTGACCACTAAATATTTTATCATTCCCAAGCATTTAACCCTTTTAGAATCAAATGAATATAAATCTTTATATGGTCTGGTAATTTGTAGCCCTAGTTGCTCCATGACAGACAAAGGCATAAGATTATGGGATGCCCCAGAATCTAACATACAATTGTGTAACAACAGGTCATGAATGACTAAGGACACATAAAAGGGAGGAGTAGAAGGGTCTATCTCCTCGACATGTGGGCCAAAGACTACCATAGGTCTTTCTTCTTGGAGATTTAAACTATCAGGTGCAAGAGGTAGTTCAGGAGGAAGCATAAAAGAGGTAACTTGAGAGTGATATACAGGCTGTTTCAATAACTCAGTCAATGGAACAGGAATCTTAATTTTCTCAAGCTCTTTTTGCAAATTAAAAGCAGGTATGGGCTTTTCTACCACTACTTCTTTGGACTCCCTATTTTCGGCTGAGGATTTGACTTCTTTTGACACTGGCTCAGTACTAGGAGGACTGACTATTCTGGAAGAAGAAGGAATTTGATCATTGGACTGCAAGGGGGTGCTTAGAAGATTCTTACCTTTTTCTATACATCTCTTTGTTGCCGATTCCTTCTGAGCAGATGCTTCCTTCTGAGGTGATTCTTCTTCTTGCTCCTGAGTTCTGGTTCTCTTCCTTGAGGATCTGAGATCATATTTGACGTTGAATTGGGCTTCCATGAAATCAGCAAATTGCTTGCAGTAATGGTCAATCTCTGCTTCTTCATCTTCATCTTGCAGGGGGCACTCCATATCATCATTGTGTGAAAAAGCCAGATTTGAATCTTCTAATCCATAAGATGCATTTCCAGTGGAGTCATCTACTGGTCCTTCCAGGTACAAGGGATGAGGTACCTGTTCTTGTTGTTCCTTTGTCTCTCTCGGCAATATCTGGAGAGGTGGTCTTCTGTGCTGGGGATTATATCCTCTGTTTGGAGCATTGTAGTAGTTCTTGGGAGCTGCATTTTTAGCTTCCAGTTCCATCTTGACCATCTTCTTTATCATCTTACTTATTTCATCCATTTTATCTGAATCCTTTTCTTGATTAGAGGTAGAAACCTCTTCTTTGCCTCTCCTTCTGGTTTCTTGCTCAGCTTTTCCTTTTAACTTCCCTGTGGAGGCAAAGTTTGCTTCTAGTTCCAGAGCATCTGATTGTGCATCATCTAAATTGGCAGGCTTTCTTTCTCTTAAGGAAAATCCAAAGTCAGAATCAAAGGCTGCTATGAAAATTATCCTGGCAGCAGCTTCATTTGGCTTCATTTCTGGAGGCAGGCTTAGATATAGCTTGTTGAATCTTTTGATAAATTCTAATACCCCTTCATTCTGTTTCTTCTTGATAGTATTAAATTCAGTAAGGCACATTCCATAATCTTTCTTGTCTCCCCACTTCCTGAGAAAAACGTTTTCCATTTGATCCCAGGTTGTCACAGAACGATTTCCCAATGTTTTAAACCATTTTCTAGCTTCACCTTCCAAAGACTGCACAAATAATCTCAAAACCACATCCAAATGTTCAACATTCAAGTTCTCCGTGAAAGAGCAAAAGGTCTCGAGATGTCTCTGAGCATCAATATCGTTTTCACCATTAAACCTTGGCAGAATCTTCAGATAATCCTGTGGCATATCATTCAACACTTGGGGTAAGGCCAGAGGAGCATATTTGTTCAACAGGAAAGCAGGAACATTGGCCATTGGAGGAGGTGGGGGTTGTACAACAGTCTGAGAAACAAATGAGGGGAGAGGAGTGGGAGGAAGCGGAGTATGAATAACAATGGGAATATATTGCATAGAGGTCTGAGGTGTAGATGGGAATAATTCACGGTTAACAGGAGCTATTTCAGTGACCTCTTTAATCTCTTCAACCTCGAAAGTAGGATGAGATTCTTCTTCTATCCGGGGACTTCCCCTACGTGGAGTTTCTAAATAAAACTCGGGATTTTCTGTTCTAACTTCTTGAGAAGAAGAGGGCAGATAGTCTTCAACATAACACTCAGAATTTTCGGCACGAGCTGACTTCCTCTCCTTCCAAACTCTTTTATGAATAATTTTCTCTGGGTCAGACACGTAAGGTGTTTTCAGTTGAGCTGTACCTGACGTTAAATGTGGCCTACGAGGAGCCAGTACTACTAATAAGATTTATCAAATAAAGACCAGTGGAGTCGCCAAGGTGAGAAATCTGCAACTCTTCACCTCTCTGTGCTCACCTGATTAGAGAGTGAAATAATTTGTCGACAACCCAGGGAAACTGATATTCTTGAATTCGCCCCCCGGCAACGGCGCCAAAAAGATGTTGTGGATGATTTTGTCAACCTCCTAGAGACAGCCTAGAGTTGCTATAGACCAGTGCCTAGGACATCTTGATATAGCAAATGGCTCACTATAGCTTGGGTTGTCAGTCCAAAGAGCTCATTTACTATCTCTTGTTAGAAACAAGGAAACTAGGTTTGGATGGGACCAATCTCTCTCAGAAGCTGATACAAAAATAAGAGTAATGCAAAAACATCATGTAAGACTTCAACATGAAAGTATCAGACAGTTAAGAGACCGTTTACTGTAAAGAGGGCCGATTCAAATAATATATCACAGAAATCGAATATCAGGAAGTGAGTGCAATGAGGAAACATTAGAAGATATTACTGGCAGAAGGGCGCACCAATTTACGAATCCTTAAGCCACTAATATAGCAGAAAATGTGAAAGAGTGAACATGGAACAGCATATCACTTCTAGGCCTATTTAAAGCGCTTGACTAATTCCAGAAAGGGCACCACTTAAGATGAATCCTTACTGCAAACTAGTGAGCCACTCGCATTCTAGAACATGATACAAGAAGGAAATTTGCATGAAAGAGATAATGTATTAACACATAAGAAAAGTTACATACTGTGAGATACCAAAGACCAGAATCCTCAATACAGTTATAACCCCTCCTCACTGAGACCCTACGGGCTCTGAAACTTCATACAGAAATATTACAAGATGAATACAGTAGTCTTCTCGCTGCACAGTTTGCTGACAGAAATCTGGAACCACTCAAATGTCTTATTTCTGAGTATTTATAGGAAAGAGAGAAGCTTATGGAGGAGGAGGGAGATGGGATACAATTAATGACTCAATTTTGATAAAATGGCGGAAAACATTCGCGCCTTATCTATGAATGACTGACTATAAATGAATACCTAACACTTTGTCTAAGGAAATAAATGCTGGGAGATAAAAAGCTCCTTATGTACAAGACATAAATAATCAAATATATACATCGGGGTGCTTCTGGCTGAAGGAAAATCCGCTACCATAAGAGTCCTGAGAAAATATTCCATTCAGTACTGTACGCCTGGCCCTTGATTTTGAATTAGAATCCTGGATCTTAAATGCGAGGCGAACTTCTCTGGAGGGTTCCGAGAATCCATATCTGTATTTTCTTTAATGGCAGTCATTTCATGCATCTGTTCTCAGTCTCTTTCATTAAATTTTGCCCACAGAAAATCATCCTCTAATATGTTCTTGATCTCTGAAACGGAGGCGGGGAATAAAAACGCCTTCTCTGCTATTTTGAAACCTGCAAAAACTCCAAAAATGTCAGAAAGACTGACTCGGGCGATGGCGTGGATAATGGAGGTGGAGATGGAGGAGGTGACATGGTCGCAGACAGAAGATGGAAATGCCCAGGGTGGCGGAAGCAAAACAGTGGAGGATTCCTCAACAAGACGGAATGCGGGTTTAACGTGACCTAGTATGGACGCGAGGAAAGAATAGGGGAAAATACGAAATAAAACCTATAAACACATATATGTATATATATATATATATATTGGCGCGAAGAAATGCTACGGGTGTACGGGGGCGAGATACATAGGCGCACGAGGGGCAAGTGGGGAGACGACGTGGCGGAGGAATCAACGGGTGGAGGTTGGTGGAAGTGACACGGTGGCGGGCCACATAATACGGCGGAGATGAAATAACGGACGTGTAACTCCGGTGAACGCTCACCGTCAGATCAGGACCGGTAGATCCAACGACTCAAACTAATTCCGCTGCCCGGCGATGGGATGACCTTTAGCGCGCGGGAGATGGGCGGTTTTCCATTCGTACCGAAGACACGTGGCATGAGATTTATGGCGTCGCTGCCCCCGCGGGAAATACCACTGCTTTGACGAGGGTGGTGCGGGGTAATACCACCTGTTTCGGGTGCGCGGGGTACATATGGGGGGCCCTACATATAGGTTAACTGTCGCGCCGTAGATTTAATTTGATCGGATGGTTGCGACGGCGCCCTGGGTAATAAACAACAAGCCCCCTTCCCCTTCGGCCTGTGGTCCTGGAGCTCGGGTCACATGAAAATCGAGGCGGGAGGGGCTAAGGTCTAAAGGGCTTCGGCCCGATATATAAAATATGTGTGTTTTAGACATTATAAAGCAAATTTTCGGGCGGAGACAATAAAATTAAATAGAGATATTGGGGTTTTTTATCTCAAAAATCATTGGAAAATGGATTTAAAAGAAAAGGTGGTGAGAATTTGAATAAAGTAGGAAATATGTACAACAACGACAACTTACATATCCCAGATTATTCAAAGCCCATCAAGTTTGTAAGTGCAGACTTTCTTGAACAAATCACATCAACAAATTCTGCGAAAGTTGCAGATAAACCAACGTGCACGCAAACCAAAGTTGAAATCAAATCAAAATGCTCACATTGTCAAAGAACAAGTCATATGGAAGATCTTTTTTTTGATCTCCATCCTTGTCGCCATTGTGGCAAGCATTCATTAGAGAAATGTTGCAACCAAAACCAACCTGCCAGATTGAAGATCAATTATGAATGGATTGATCCTTGGGAATGGTTGTCAATAGTCAAAAGATTGTACAATTTCTACATCCGAATTCAATCACACCTATTGCAGCCAAAAATCAAATGACGATGGTACTCTTGTGCAGATGAACGAGGGAGTACACCAATGAAACTCTCCTACACCTGAAGGGAGGGAGTTCAAAATAATTTCCAGATGATTGTCTCTCCTTTAAGCTGAAAAGGGGGGAAATGTTAATGAAATTGATAGTGGTTGTTATATTAAAAGTTTTGAAAACACCAGCAAAAGCAGTCAGTGGGCATTTTCAGCAGCCAGTGGGCGTTCAAACATCAAAGAAGCCAGTGGGCATCAACAATGAGCAGTTTCCGACAACATCAAAAAAATCAACAGTGAGTTGTTTTTTGACATCATCAACATCATCAATCAATGGGCTATCATCATCGGAAAATTTTCCAGTGGGCGTCTTAAACATTTTATCAGTGGACAAGCAAATTCGCTAGTGGGCATAATCAAATTTTTTGTCAGTTGACAAAGGATGCTGATTACAAACAAAGGACAGATGGATCCTTTTGCAGCTTGGCATGTGATGGAGTTTTCAAGCAAAATTCAGAGATGAGTCAGACATGCAACTGACTCATGGTCTCTTCAGATTGCATTTTTTTCGGCATCCAACTTTGGTGGTTTTTCAGGCAATGTTTTTGAGGATCAACAATTTTAGTATGAGAACTTCGAAGATGGTTCCTCGTTCTTATTTTGGATTTATCATTGAGGGGGGGAATGTTAGCATCTCTCTCATAAACAATTATAAATCCAAAGTTAAATAAATTAATTAAATATTGCAAATTCAGATTTTATGCCTAATTTTCTAGATTATGTTAGTTCCTCTTAATTAGGAGTTAGTTTGGGCCTACCTAACTTAACTCCTAGATTAATGAGTGTGGTTGAGATATATTCTCAACCAAGTTGTCCAAGATAGACACACTATCTTGAGAAAAATTCTGCATCTATTTATTTGTATTATAACATTATTTGAATAATGAAGAATATGTGAGGAATGCCGTAAGGCTCTCAGGCCTTTTCCACCAGTTATACATCTTAGGTTTTTTATGAGTTATTTAATTTCTACATGGAGGAAAAATAGAGGAAATTGAAGAAAATAGAGGCATTAATAATAAAAATACTTTTGAGGATGAGTTTGTGTGAATTTTTAAAAGGGATACATTTATCTTTTCTTTGATAGTTGCATTTATTCAATAACATGATAAGTTCACCCCATATCATTATATCATTATTCAGATCTACATTATTATCCATTAGCATGTGCAAATATGTATAAAGAAAAATGACATCATCATAATCTATGCAACGAAACATAAAGAAACATAAGAAGAAAAGTATGCACACATATAGACATCAGGATTGGTCCAAGACCAAGGGAAAACCCTGGCAAATTATTCTTCTTAGATCGTCCTCAAATGATTCAACAAACAATAGTACAATGATTCATTGATCCATATCTTCATAATGCAGTAAAACAACTAACACATGCATAATATAACCATAAACATACTTCTGTTGAAGGATACCAATTCTGAGAACTGTAATGCACTGTCACTGGCTGAAGCATACTAATGAACATTGATATTACCGAGTGAAAACTGAAGATACATCTTTGCAGCAGAAATATATAGAGCAGATGTATAGATCTGCAGATCTACAACAGTACAAAATCTTGGATACAATGGATCACTAAAACTCGTTGGAGCACAATTGTCCAATCCTAGATTTGAATCTGGGACATTGTCAAAGTTGTCTTCAAACATCTGCATGAGAATTAGATGTTGATCAAGCACATATCTACCCAAAAACCCTTAGTCACACCATTGCAATGTTATGCTCGTGGCTATAGCTTCCTTGGCTGCTACCAGGGTACTCTGTGCTTGCAGCTGTGGGAGAGCTGCGCCCAAACTACCTTCTGGGCCCTAGCTGCACCCATAGCACTATTTGCCTGTGGTTATGGGTCCCTGACTGCAGGAATAACACAGTGTGCCCATGACTATGGCCCAAATTAGCATGATCTATCCCTAAAGCCCTGGTTGCTACCCATACATTCCCTGCCTGTGGCTATGACACCCTGGCCATAGGCATAACACACCATGCCTGCGACTCTGGCCCAAATCAACACGATCTCTCCCTAAAGCCCTAGTTGCTACCTGTACATTCGATGCCTGTGGCTATGACACCCTGGCCATAGGCATAGCACACCGTGCCTGTGGCTCTGGCCCGAATCAACCAAATCTATGCCTGCATCCATAACAGAAAAAAAAACCCTAATTCTTGCACAAGATTTGAACCTATGATTTCAGATCCTCTGCGAACCCTTTCTATCGAACCTGTTCGAGCCAAGACAAAATAGACGAACCAAGACAATGGATGCAAATAGAAGATCACTTGAGAAAGTGTGCGAGAATGAGCTTGAGGTTGCTTCTATTTATAGGCTTTTGTGTGGTTCCGCTTGGGGTTAAGGCCGACTTGACTAATTCCACTGAGCTTAGGCCGACTCATTCCATTTCACTTTAATAAATAAAATAATTCATAATTTAACTTCTACTTAATCGATTGGGCAATCTATACATCGATTTTGGTCCTCTCGAAAAGAGGAATATAATGGAATTATGATCTCAACCATATGAGCCGTCCAAGTAGAATTTGACCATAGTTTCATAATTTTAACACTCCCTCTCAACCAAGGAAAAATCCACCTACCAATATATGTTCTTCATGCATCATCATGTATCGTCACTGATTATCTTTGTCATGTAGACATTATGTTGTGAACCTATTACAAATCATCAATGTACTTCTCATGCTTATTCTTTCTTATCTCTTGATTGTTTATACTCGTATGTTGAACATTATCGAATCTAGAAGAAGAATAATTTGACACTGGAGGGGAGATTAGGCTACCACCCTTCATCATTCAGGCTATCATTCATAATATCTGCCAGTAGGCTACTGCCCAAAATATCATCATGAATCATCATTGGAGATCATATCATCAAGGAGCATGCTTCAACCTATAACCGCATTGAGGAGCACATCTCGACCTGAAATATCATAGGAGTGGGGGGGGGGGGGGGCTATACCTATACAACCTAATATATAGCAATAGGATATCCATCCATGTAGGGAGCCCATATTGACCTTGGTATGATATCAGGCAGCTCAATCTCAACCTGGAACTGCATAGGTTTATCTCAACCCATCCTATTGCCACTGATCTTCCCGTCGATGACCCTGAATAGTCATGTGGTAGAACACCTTCAACATAATCTACTTGGGTTGTACACCCCAAGTATACTCTCAACTCGTTGGCCAAACGAAGAGTGGTATTCCCAATAAGACTTGCTTTTGGGTATGATGCCAACTGGAGTATACTCTACAAAGACAAATCAAGGGAGCATCATGTTGGGTGTGGAGCCTGATTATCTTGTTTACTTTGTATCACAGCATTGGACCCCTGTACCTTAAAAGGGGTGGAAACGTCGCCCGAAATTTAATCGCTGCCGTGGGGGGTCCAGGGGGGGGGGCGGCAGCGCTTTTCGGAGCCCCACGTTGGGGGTTCGGGGCGGCGTACGAAGTAAATGAGTGTAAATTGCCTTGTAAAAGTATAGTAATTTCTAGTCAATCTGGGCCGTTCATCAGGCAAATGATCCGACGGTAGAAGTTATGTTTAGATTAGGGTTTTTTGCCCTAGAAGGCAACCCCTTGTATATATGAGGGCATTGTATTGCGGCTGTGTATTATGAGTGTAATTCTCGGAGCGAGAAACAGAGAGGAAGACTGTGAGAGAGAACAGAGGATATTACAGCGGATCTGCTGTAGGTTTTGTCTCTTCATTTTTTTTGGATAATATAAAGGAAGGACTGGCTGTTCGGGGTGGACGTAGCCCAAACTGGGTGAACCACGTATATCTGTGTCTCTCTAGTTTTATGTGTTTTGTGTGCTTGTATTTTCTGCATATTTTATGTGCTTCATTGCTCTGTAATATTTAATTTTCTAACACATCATTCTCTGACCCTATGAAGATAAGGGAACAACATCTCTAACCCTATGGGTAATAGATAGGGAAGACACCCTATTGTACAGAGTTCTGTCAACCCCAGGAGCCCTCGATCTCAATTCCTCATCCTGAGAGCTTAGACATGGAGGAAGAGTTGGCTCAGTGTCCTCAATCATCACTGCTCTCAACATACTCACATTTGGTATCTTCTTGTATCAATAGAAGTTGATTCCTATTCATACAATACATAAAGTCAAATGTTATGTTAGAACATACATAATTATATAAATTACAACAAGATACCATAATAATCATCCCTCTCACAGAGGTGTTAATCACATGCTTAAGCTTGTCTAGAACAACTACACTGTCTCAATGTAAGAATATTTGTCCCAAATATGTATATATATGGGATTCTCTGTCATCACAATGTATCCATATCATATCCAAATCGTGCTCATACAACTCTCTAGGGAGCTTCTTAATTCTGCCTCACAATTGGCTATGATAGCAGCATTGTACCCAACCTCGGTCGTGCTATGGACCTCTCATCCAAGATATCATGGAAGATCTCATATTAAGGCAACATCTGAATGTGCTCATCATTACCAATCTCAAACATCTTCAGTTCATTCATGCAACTACATATCATGGGAGAAATATCTCAACCTTTAAAAGTAAAACGTTTCATGCAGATATTTCAAAATGATGTTTGGTGGGAATTATGAATGAAGCAACTCAATCACGAATTTAATCATGTTCTATACACATCATATACGGATGGATGTTCAAAATGGAACATCGATTCTTCAATCAACTATAATATGCCATGTAAAGTTCAATAACATTTGAACTTTAAGCTAGAGAGTCCAAGGATTTACATTTCCACTACACAAAGAAATTTTAGTTGAGTGAAAGTAAGGTGGTGGAATAGATGAATCGTTGAGGTAAATTGACTGAGGAATGCTAAGTATAATAAAAAATATCTCATTTTCCCTATAATTAATGATTTGTTGGATCATGGTAGTGGGTAAGTTGTTGGATCCACGTATGCTTCATTAGTTGAATCAACTGAATAAACCACTAGTGCCGGTACTGGCTATCGACTTGGAGGGGATGTTGGACAAGATGGTGCTAGATAAGATATTGATGGTGGCTGTACATAAGCTAGATCACAAGCTCAGAGCTAGCATAATATTCTCATCTCGTAGAAGAAACCGATAAAAGGGCGTCATACTTAATCAATATCGATAGTGAAATGAATCCTCGTAGCATAGGAGTGTAGCAGGCCAGCCAAAGGACTCCCACTTTTGTAGAGGTAGCTTGCAATATAGGATTTCTTTCCCAAATTTTAGAAATCGATCCATCATGGCATGATACATTATTTCGGGCTTCAGAAGCCATTTCCCTCTTACTTAGATTTTCAGAGGCTCATTTTCTGTCAAGGGTAGACTATCAGTATGTAAAACCAAATCCATAAACAAAATCAAGGCCATACCTTGGAACTCATTATCTTGACTTCATCAGATAACTGTCAAGTATGGACGAATCTGAATTTGGGAGCTTGCATCATGCAATGCTCTCAGTAAGAATAATTTCTTACTAAGCCAACATACTCAACATTACATAAATCAATGTTGTGTAAACAAAATCAACTCATCAAATTTTAGAAGCCAGACCAAAAATATGATCAAATACATTGATATCATAGTATCAATTCTTTCAACCAGTGACAGGTAGAGCTCATATCAAGTCTTGACTTCATTTACTGACAAGTCAACATGTCAATCAACTGTCATGCCTTTACTAGTAATTTCTGTTACTATATGCAAGTGCATACATCAAGGTTAAGTCATGCATGTTCCATATTTATACTAAGTCACAACAACCATTATGCTAGGAACAAGGCTGCAAATATATAACCATAATTCTGAATACTCACATAAGACATTGAAGGTCACTATGCCCACATAGCATTGTCATCAAGGAAAATCAACAATCTCCAGATCAAATAATGCCAAATCCAAATGTGTGATAATGGTAAGATATATCATTCTAGAAATATCTCAATCATTGAGTCAAAGGTCCAAGTCATTTTTAAGAATCATGTAAAAAGTTCCAAACACAACTCATCAAACAGCCAAATCATGTCAAAATTTTGTAGAACAAACATAGTGACATAGTCTTATGAATGTCTCAGACACCTGCAAACACAAGTTCAGTTCAAACATATGCCCTGATATCTACAACACATCTACAGAACATATATCTTCCAAGTGACCTGTTATCGTTATGTAATTTTTGAGATTGTGAGAGTAAACACATAAGACAACATCAAAACCACTTTGGAAGTTGGGATCTAGCCCTGCCAACTTCAGAGAGGGATCTCTATAAAAAATTTAGCTTTGTTTTATGTAAATTTTAGGCTAGTTATAACTTCTAAAATTGTTTGTTTGTTTGTGATTGATTGAATTGTTTTGGTTGATTGAATTCTTATAATTCCATTGGGCTATGGAGTCTAACAACTAACTGGATCTGCACCAAAATTTAAAGGAGTTTCACAAGGAAAGACAGGTTGCACTAGTTGGATCTCTTATAATTTAAATGATATGAAACAAAAGAAAAGAAAGGTTTAGTAGAAACTAAGGAGCAATTAAGAATTCATTAATTTGACTTAAGAAGAAAACATAAAAATTACTTACAGCCATAATAGGGTGCATATTTCAACAAATCCTATTCGTCACCGTTTTTGTCATGTAATTAAGATTTTAAAAGAAATAACAGTGAAAGAAACAATTAATTAACACATGAATGAAAGAAACACATCACCAATTCGTACACCACACGAATCCTACGAAGAATGTCCTTGTATTATTAATCAATCCATCAATCGGAAAATTACAATAGCTTTGAGAAAATTATATTCAACAATCAACCCATAATACTTCGAAGCATGAAGTACTTATAAAATAATTACAAAATTCCTGTCTCAACCGACAATGTATATTTAACACTAATCTCAAAAAAATATCTATTTCTGCAGACTAATAGGCTAGGTGGAAAGCTGCGTGGAGAGGTGGCTCTGATTTGGAGGAATCTGTTGGTGAGATGGCCTGTTGTTTGTTGTTGCAATGTTTGTTGTGTTGGCTGATCTTGTAACTGTATCTGAATTACCAATTAATCTAATAACTCACATAATTTGTCCCATCTGTCTTCATCCAGAATGGTCAATTTGGTTACCTTCTGGTAAATCTCATATACCTCAGTGTATTTTGGAAAAGTTTGTCTTACCACGAAGATGTGATTTACTTCATGCTGAATGTAGAAATCATTTCCTATTGCTTCCAGGAATGCTCTGCCTATCATACTGCCTTTGATGTTAGCAAATTTGGAACTATCTCTAGCCACTTCCTTCAACTTTTTAATGTAATCTTCTTGAGTAATTAATTTATCATTAATTACAAATACACTGGTTAACCCTTTATGATTCAATGCTTCTATTTTGCTGAAAAACATGTTTACTGATATTTCTAGACCTTGACACTTATCCTCCAACTGATTAATAAGATTATTTTTAGGCCGAGTCTTCTTGACTTCCAAGATGGTTTCAGTCCTATCATCAATTCTTAAGTCGTCTAACTCATTTAGGAATTTGATGATGTTGGTAGCTTTATTGGGCATGTCACCCAATTTTTATTTGATTTCTGTAATTGCTTTTATTGCTTTATTTATTAGGTCTTTATGCTAGAAAATAATTTGGATACATGGCCAAATTTCATTCATAGAATTCATAATTTCCATCCAGATGCTTTCCTTGGCTTGGGTCAAGGTCTAGCCAACAGGTGACTTTCTCTTTGATATTTATAACCTTTCTATCAACCTCTGATATTTCTGTGCTTTAGCCAGATGTGAAGCTTCACTCTTGGTTTTCTTATCTTGTAGAGCTTTGACCTGTCCTTGCAACTTCTTTATCTCCCCAGTCTGAATTGACAAGTTCTGAACATCCTTTGTCAATTGCTCAGCAACATCTGCAGATTATGCAGAAGGTGTAGTTGATGTTTCAGTTCCCGTGGTGGGGATTGTTGTGAGAGGTACAAAATCAAAAGGAACTATGGTTACCTTTGAACTATGCTCTTTCTCCTTAATAATTTTCTCCATATTTTTCTCCATCTGTCTAATCTGAGCATTTTGTTCCATGATTAATTTCATCACGTCTCCTTTCTATGTCTTGGATTCTTCAATGTCTTTAGTTAGAGGATCTTTAGTTGATGGAAACTTCAACTGCTTCCTTAATGCTACAATGTCAACATTATTTTTCTTGATCAACTCCTCTGCAACCTTCATATTTTATGGATCATAGCCCATCTTCACAACCAAATCCTTTAAATATTTGATCTTGGTATCCTTTGCTAGAGAAGAAATCTTCTCCATCTTCAGCTGAGACTGAATATTGGAAAGTAAAACCTGCAATTTAGAGACAGTCATAGTTGTATTGGTTAGATTAGAATAGATCATCTCACCAGTTTGTTTGTGCATCTCCATTTTGTCAATGGGATGGATATCTTTGGTGTCAAACTCAAATGTTGTCTTCTTATAATCTATTGTTGATTTGGTTCGTGGGATTTGAGGCTCAAGGAAGGCCATATACATCCTTCCTTTCTCTGAATCAAAAGCTGAAAGGAGTCTACTTTGTGAGATGGAAGTTTGCTTCCAAAACTGAGTGCAAGTGTTGTTTTTAAGAATTTCATTCTTAAGCTTTATTTCTCTGTAATTATCAAAGATACTCTTCTCCTTCTCTCCTTGAACAACCTTTGAAGTCTGAACTATATCTTGGTCATAATGTGACACTGATGAAACTGTTGGAGATGCAACAAATTTGTTGCCTGCTTGAGATGAATATGGTGTTTCCTTGACTATTATGGCAACTTCTTGTTCTAGATTCTTCTCTAAACATATTTTAGGATTCAATTTAATCCTCCTTTACATAATCTTGAACTCTTTCCCTGCACTCTCTGTCATTGAAGGTTACTCTTCTTCTCTCTGCCTCTTGCCTGCTTTCTCCTGAGGAATAGGAGTTTGTGAAGTTGAAGTGGAATCAAGATGCTCTTCAGCTTCCTACAAGGTATTTTCTGTCCAAGTCAACTCGTTCACATATATTTCAATTTATGGCCCCGTGTATGAGTATAAGGAGTGGTTTTGTGCTCCACCCCCATCTTAGAAATTATACCCAGAGGATCATAGGACCATGTGAAACTTAAACTAAGCTTCATCTCTTTGAGAATCTTATCTACTTCTTCTCCTGTTGTTTTGATGTTGCACACAAAAGAGCCAACCTATGTCTTAATTCTAAATTAGGATTTCTTCTTAGCCGAAAAAAAGTGGATTTCATCTGAACTGATCATTTTTCTTATATATTCTAGTGCAAATACTCTCATGGGGAGGTATTTTGGAGATTTGTATGGTGCCAACTCACATCCATACACTCTGATTTCAGTGTAGTTCTGGTAGAGGTACCAGTCTCCAGTCTTTGCTTGCTCTGTCAGATGTAAAATCATCTTTATCTCCTCACTGATCCTCGACTCTATTGAACTGGTTAACATGCTCATTGCTAGATGTATAAACTGCTCAATTTACTGCTTGGAGGTGAATTCTTCCTAATATTTCATTACTAGGGAAGTCCAAAATATCACAGACTGTTGGTTCTCTTCCTCATCTAAATTATGCATTGCAAACTTGAATCTGTTTGCCTAATAATAGATAAACATATAAACCAAAATTGAAGTATACTTGAACACTCCTTTAGTTGCTAATGTCAAGAATTGATCATGAATATTGTCAACCGGAAAATGATTGAAATTGAAAATGATGGCAGGCTTATTATTTGTAGTTAATATTGATAGGAAACCTAAGATGGGTTCATCTACCCATCGATCATAATAATAGCCTAAAATGTAGGATATCACATATATAATTTTCTTGGCCTGATATGGGAAAATAGAAGAAGGATAAGGTGGATTATTTCTAGGAAATTGGGTGTTTTTAGGCAAGAATAGGTCAAAAATCTGAGCTCGTTAGCAAAATCAAGCTTTTAATATAATTCAGTTAAGGCTTCTATTGAAAATGGGATACTAGTTTCTATAGACGGGGCCCGCATCATTTGATCAATGGTTTTAGCAGCAATGGTGAAGAGAATTTCACCGCTAGGGGCTATTATGGCTCTTTGGTTTGGGATATAACAGACTTGGCATTTTCTTGCAAACTTAGAAGAGTGAAAGGTTTGGGGAAAGATGTTGTTGGTGTCCCGTGTTTTGATAGTTTGGCAAATCAAAAGACAAGGCAACATCAGAACCAATCTTTAGAGTTCCAGGATCTAGTCCTCCTGTTCTCAGAGAGGGATCTCTCAAACATTTGTTCGCAAAGGTTTATCTTGTGTGCTTTGATTATGGATTTTAGACTAGTTATTAAGTGCGGGTGTTTGTTTGGTTGGATTGACTTGATACAACAGAATATGAAAGGTCTAGGAAAGATAGACAGAAAGAGGAAATATCTGATTCATTGGGCAATGGAGTCAAGATAAGGTCATGAAAAACTCCTCAAGGGATATGGGATATCAAAGGGCAAATCTAACTTGGCCGCAGGATCCTTTTGTTTTTGGAATGAAGTGAACATTAATAATTTGGAAAGAGAAGTTTAATTCTCAAAAAAGGGAACTTGAAGAACATAACTTAGCAATAAAGAGATATTTGATAGGCAGGGCTAACCATAAATTCTACAAACATTCTTTAAGCAAATAATGACTTCGAGACAACTTTCAAAATGAAATCTAAGATTCAGGGAACACCCTATTTCCTCAAAGATTTTATTTTAAAGGACTTAGAAAACATAAAATATTCACTGATAATTGCAGTCATAGAAGAGGGAACACCTAAATAACATCTATGCTTACAACTATAAAGACCTTCAAAACAACTGTTCAAGCAATGGCAAAGGGCAAGATCAAAACCAACCTCTTTGATTAACTTAAAACAATGGTACTTCAAAGGGAGACTTCAATAACAGCTTTCAAGTGATAGCAGACAAGCAGGGAGAACCATAAATCATGCTGAAACCAACTATTTGAGTTATTAAGGAAATAAACGAGCATGAAGACTAAAGAGAAGGTTTAAAGCCTCTAAAATACTTCAACAGAAGAAAACATAAAACAATGAAGGGTGAACAGGTCTAAGGTGCTTCCAGGAGTCATTTCTTAGCCTAAAACTTTCAGCCTAGTGTAGTAAGAATTTATGAAACATAATGAAAACAGGAGAAAACATTAAACAGTTAGAGTACTTCACCGACAACCAAGCTCATGAATCCAATGATAGAGCCTTCTTAGGAATGGGCATGCAACAACATAATCAAGATATCCGAGACTTCAATTTGTTTTCAACTTCAACAGACTTGTATATTTATTTTAGAGAGTTTCAATGTTACAACTTGTGATCAAGCAACAACCAACAACCAACCCCCTCACTCATCTTCTTCTGTGGTATATATAGAAAGATGAGGAGGTGAGATCTGAAAAAGATCTCAATTACAATTAATACAGAATTTAAATGGTCCACTGGCCCTTGGGATGCTCAATGAAGAAACAGAAAAGGTGTTCGCCATATTAATTGATTTACACTTATGATTTAAGATGGGTAGGAGTATTTGTTGACCTTTGAGGCACAAGTAGTCCGAAGTAACTCTGTAGATATTCTTTGCATTGAAGTCCCTGGCAGAAGTGACCTCTTTGGCTGTGTCGAGGCAAAAATCTGATCCTGATCAATAAATTCAGCTCCTGATTGAATCCTTTGAGGCACAGGTGGCGCTGTGGTGGTTGAGGAATCAATTTGCCTCAGATATGGCGGTAGAGACATTATGTCTGATAAACACTTTTAGTTTTTCCTTTTAAACTGTGTTTTAGGCTGGGAGATTAGGCTTCTGATGGCCGTCTTAGCCGTAATCCCTTTCAATCTGTCCATTAAACTCCTGCTCTGATCCATTTCTGCTTTTTGATACTCTTTTTCTGGGTTTGTTCGATGTTTTCCTGGTTTGACAGGGGCATGCTGCATCAACGGCTCATGAAACCTTGTTGAAAACACAGTTCCATACCCTGTGGATAATTTCTCTGAGGTATTCGAAAGGCAGAGGATCGTCATCCTTGTCCCGCGAAAAATCTTCATTTTGATCAAGGAAAACCTTAAACCTGCAAAATACAAACAAAATTATAAAATCCTGCGTTTATATGGAAATCTACATCGGAAGGTGTGCGGGGGAGTGGGGTGATCGGAGCCGTTGATCGCGCTGTGATCAACGGTCGAGAGCGATTTGGAAAGTCCACGGAGGAAAAAGGTTGACCGCGTAATGGAATCAGGAAATTGAATGCGGACCGTCGATCTGCAGAGATCGACGACGGAGATGGATTTTCAGTCACGCCGGGGTCCAGCTAAAACGCATGCAGCTTGATTAAAGGGCGGGTAGCTCAGATAGGCGATCACCGTTAGATGTGCGGGACCAGATCGGACGACTGTTATTTATTCCGCTGGGCGGCTATGGTCTGACGGATAATGCGCGGGGGATTTACTTTATGCGGTGGTTTTTGGATGGTACATAGGACGCGTGGCAGCCAGCGTATGGAATCGCTGGCTGTCGGGTTAAAACCACCTTTCGCACGAAGGCGGTGCGGAAAAACCAAGTGGTTTTTGAGAAGTGGCGTATGGCTAGGGGGTCCACACGATAAGTCACGTGCCATGCCGTCCGATCTGTGGAGCATATCGACGGTTGAGATCATCCCATACATTTTATGGGCGGAAAACTTTGGAATTTAAATAAAACCCGATTTTCAAAGGTTTTTGATGTTTCTGGCGGAGAAAAATGAGTAAGCGCCCAATGATCACATCGTTTGGTTCCGGCGCTTGGGCGCATGGAGGAAAAAGGGGTAGGGGCTTAGCCTGAGGGGCTTAAGTCCAGCGCATAGAAAATGTGCGTTTTCTATGGTTTTTAAAGGGAAATGAGGGTTCCGGCAAGGCCAAGAGTGAGTCTTAGACTTTTAGGAAATGAATTTAAATGAAGGAAAATGAGGAATCATGAAGTTGAGGGGTTTTCAAGGGAGATGGAGAAAAGGACCTGAGATTAGATTTGGAGAAGGGAGGGGAAAAGGGGTCCTTTGCAGCAGTACTTTGACTTTAGAAATCAGCAGGATTTCTGAGTTCTGAATGGAAACAGTAGTGAATATTAACCAAGGATAGGACATTATCGAAAAGTCTTCAAGTATCAGCAATTTTAATTATGAAATTGTTTCTTGGAGGCTATCCAACATTATTTAGCCACCATCTGATATGATAGAATTTTATGGGTGGCTAACAGTGGCTCCACTTGGGGATGGTGTCCTTTTGAAGGCATCAAGAACTGCAGACTTGTATTCTCTGGGAGGCTGATCAGTTGCCTCATCCATTAGGATGTTTCTTCTGCTTTGAAAGATCTTTCTTTGCTCTGGAAACCAATTGTCAATCTTTGGAAAACAATGGAACTCTTATCAACAAAATTTCTACCTACCCAATCCTACTGATCTAACATTTTCTCTTCATCAGAGTGCACTTGGATTGGCAAACTCTCTTACAAAATTTTATTCTTTTGAAAGCATAAAAACTAATCTAACTCTACTCCTTATTTCTTCATGGATCCAGATTAAACAGTTGGATCCATATGATTCTCTACCTAATCTACTTTCTGTTGGGATTAAGCTGTCCAACAGACTTCCATTCTCTAAATTCTATAACATAAATTCAAAAATAGTCAAGTCAAGATTAAGCTTTTTAACTTGCTGTGATCTATGGCATAAAAACAAGCTGCACATAGATTATTATTTGCAGAAAATTAAAATCAAAATGGAAGGCTTAAGATCTGAAAGTTTCTCATCATGGCCTTCTCTTCTCTTCACAACTCTGTCTTTGCTTTTGTTTGAGCTGTCTCTTCCTTGATAACTGATTTAGATTTTGGGAAAATTAGAGCCAGTTTTTCTCTTTTATGACTTTGAAAAATAAAACAGTTTTTGAGTCATCTCTCTTTGGAGATTTTGGTTCAGATTTTGAATTTGTTTGAACCTTTTAATTTCTATCCTAATCTATCTACTGATAAGCCAATATTAAACAGTTTGGCAAACCAAATTCACTACCCTATCAGCAGAAAATTTAAAACTAATTAGTCAAGATTAGGCTGTTTGACTAACTAGAAGTGTGGTTATCAGGAGTGGCATTTAAGCTTGCACACTTTCAGTTTTGTTTCTCTTTTTTGGCATGGGGCTTTGCCTTTCTTGTTTTCACATTCTGCCCTCTTTTCCTTTCTTTGTTTTTGTGTTTTAGATTTTTCATAACTTTGAATGCAATGGTTAGACTATGATATTTACAATGATAAAAACAAAAATACTTTAAAACTTAAGATTCTTGGCAGAAGTAATGCTTGAGCATCCTGCCATTGACGGGACCTCCATATATGTCTTCTCCATTCATTCTTTTTAAGAAAAATGTATTATGACCCCTCTCAGCATGAATAATATATGGCCCTTTCCACAAGTTCTCAGACTTGCCATGTTTCCCCTTCTCTTCTTTTCTTGAATCCCATTTAAGAACAACACTTCCAATCTGGAAGTTGTTTGACTTAGTCCTTTTATCAAATTGCTTCTTCATATTTTCTTGGACTAACTGTGTTCTTTCATAAACTTCTTCTCGGGTCTGCTGCAAATGAATTGTTTGGTTGATCCTCCTCTGCATATCATTTTCTTCAACCTGTACTTCTTGAAGGAGCTTCATGACTGGAACTCCTAATGAGGTAGGAAAGATTGCATCCATGCCATAAACTAACTGATAGGGGGACATATTTATTGATTTCTTTATGGTTAGTCTATCAGCCCATAAGGCATGAACCAACTTACTGTGCCATGATTTTCTATTTTCTTCCAACAACTTTTTAATGATATTAATGAGACTCTTGTTGGAGGATTCAGCTAATCCATTCCCTTGGGGATAGTAAGCAGTGGAATGGCCCAGGGTTATATCGTATTTGTGACAGAAATCAACCATCTTTTTGGATTTGAAAGCAACAGCATTGTCTGTTATGATTTTTCTGGGACAACCAAATCTGGATAGGATATGGGTTTCAAGAAACTTGATAATGACAGAGTCATTAGCCTTCCTGATAGGTATATCTTCTATCCATTTGGTGAAGAATTCAGTGGCTGTGAGGATCCACTTATGTTGAGCTGAGGAATATGGTTGAATTTCTCCAATGAAGTCCAGCCCCCATTGTTGAAAAGGTGTCTCAACTCTGATAGGATGTAGGGGTAAGGGAAGGAGCTTTCTCTTGCCATCAAAGATTTGACACTTATGGAAAAACATGACCAGCTTCTGAGTGTCTGGGAAAAGGGTAGGCCAATAGTAACCTGATCTGAGAATTTTGTTTGCTATGGCCTTCCAGTAGAGGTGTCCTCCACATTCACCATCATGCAATTCATGCATGATTTTTCCTGCATCATCTTCAAGTAAACATTTGAGAAAAATTCCAACAACATTTTTCCAATATAATACTCCATTTAATATGCAAAAACTCAAAGCCTTTTGTTTCAAGAATCTAGCTTTAGTTTTAGATAAAGAAGGAGGGGTATTTAAATATAAAAGCACATAAACAATGTCAGCATACCAAGGAGAATTTAGAAAGGTTTCTTCAATAAAAGGAGCATCAAATTCTTCTATTTCTTCCAACACATCTACCATATTCATGTCTAATGCTTGGAAGTTAGACTCAACCATGAGTTTTGCTAATCCTTGCCCCTTAACTAGTTTGGTGGGCCTAATTTCCAAGTCTTATTCAAGAATAGTTGCAATCCATTTTCCCCTTTTACCATCAGGGTCTTGACTTAGAATTTCCTTGACAACAGTATGTGGAACAAAAGCAATTATGTGAGAGTGTAAGATGTAGACCCTAAAGTCTTTTAAAGCTTTCACTAATGCTAAGGCTTGCTTCTCCATGATGTTATAATTGAGAGGAGCGTCTCTTAAGGCCCTACTAAAGAAGGATATTGGATGTTCTTGCCCTAAATCATTTTTCTGAAGCAAGACTGCAGCTATTGTATGTTCAGATGCAAAAGAAAAAATATAAAAGTCTTTGGTAAAATCAGGACTAATTAGGACTGGTGTTTGGGTAAGAGCTTGTTTGACCAGTTCGAATGATTATTTAGCTGGTAAAGTCCATTTTACAGCCACGTTTTTCTTAAGCATGTTTGTAATGTTTTTTAATAGCTCAACAAGGTTGGGAATAAACCTTCTTAAACAATTTATCTTTCCAATGAAGGATTGCAATTCTTTGAGGTTTCTAGGATGGCTAATTTGCAATATGCCATATATCCTTCTAGGGTCTATTTTGATTCCTTCTTCTGAAATATATGACCAAGAAGTTTCCCTTCTTGGAGACCAAAGAGGGTCTTCTTGGGATTTAGTGATAAGCCAAATTTCCTACACTTCTCAAAAACCTTTCTTAGGTGAATTAAATGTTCGTCATCAGTTTTTGAGAAAACAGTTATGTCATCAAGGTAAATAATTATAAAATAGCCAATATCTTCAGAGAAGGCTATGTCCATGGCCCTTTGGAAGGTGGCCCATGCGTTCATTAATCCGAAAGGCATTTTGACATACATAAAGGTGCCCCAAGGTGTGGTAAAAGCAGTTTTGATTTGATCACTTGGGAATACTAACACCTAATTGTAACCTGAGAAACCATCTAAAAGGGATATTCTTCTTAACCCAACTACTCTTTGAAGTATATGGTCCATTTTGGGCAAGGGGTAGTTGTCTTTTAAAGAGGCTCTGTTTAAATTTCTAAAGTCAATACAGAGCCTGATTTCCCCAGTTTTATTTCTAACAGAAACTAAGTTTTATACCCATTCTGAAAATCTAATGGGTACTATGATCCCAACATTATACATTTTCTCAATTTCTGCCTTAACCAAAGGTAGTAAAAGAGGATTTATTCTCCTTAGTTTTTGCTTGAAGGGCTTTTGATTTTCCTTCAAGGGGATTTTATGCTGGATGATGCTGGTATCATATGATTTCAAGTCTTTGTATTCCCAAGCAAACACATCTTTAAACTCTTTGAAAAGCTCTATGTACTGCAATTTTATGTGGGTTGGGAGGGTGCTGGATAGCTTGATCATCCTAGGTTCTGCTAGATTGCCTATGTTATGTTCTTCTACATTTGTTTCCACGGGCTCCATTCTGGGTTCTTTAGCTACATCGTTGAGATCAAACAGGTGTTCTAAAGGTGTGAGACCTCTTGGGATCTTATCATTTTTGCATTGTAAGACTTCCAAGTCTTCTTGGTCTTCATTTTTCACTACCTCTGCTTCAAATGTATTTTCGCAATGATTTATATTAGTAGGACATGTCATTTCAGCCTCTGGGATTTGTTCAATATACAAACAATTGTCTTCATGGCTAGTTTCTGGTGTTGGTATGCTGAAATCATTTTCTAATTTCAAGAAATCATCTATGTGTTTGTCAGATTCAAACACTTGCCAGTGATCTTCTTTATCAGGCACCGCAGGTCTGTGTTTCACCTTTATACTGAGTTGTTCATTTATCTCAGGTACTTGGCAATTGCTAGCCATGAAGGCAAGTTCATTTGCTAGATGATTCAGTGCTCTAGGAATGAAAATGAGTTCATATTTTTCGAAAGTTTTTAGTAGGTCGAGGGTAGTGTTTCGATATTCCCTAAGCCTTGGATTCTTGGCTGAGTATTCTCCTTTGATTTGTTTGATGATAAGTTCAGAATCCCCTAAAATAGATATCCTTTGGGCTTCTAATTCTTTAAGCAATTGTAAACCTAGGAGGAGTGCTTCATACTCGGAAATATTGTTAGTGCATGGGAAATCTAACTTGTATAAAAAACTCTGATTTGTGTTTTGAATCCAGACACCTGCCCCTGCACTAGTTTTATTGCAGGATCCATCGAAATTTACTGTCCAAAGTATGTTTGACTCATTTTCACTTTCTTGTTGCTGTTGATTGTCAATATTTTGAAGTTGATTCGAGGTAAGATTGGATTGTTCTGGTGAATTGATTGGGTCCATGTTTTCTTTACCTTGTTGGGTAATTTCATCTTTGTTACACAAGATAAAGGAGTCTAAACTTGATTGAATATAATAGATTGGAGTGTTGTTTGGTTTGTCCATGTTACTCACCATGTACTTCTTCCCTGTATAATCTTCTGTTTTGATTGAAAATGGGGATGGTGGCATAAGACATGTCCATTTGAAGGCTGCCCTGAAGTTTGGCTCCCCATGATCTTGATAAGAGCATGCCATACTTAGGGGGAATATCAACTACAACTATGTCCATCACTAGATTTTTGGCAGGGATCTGAGCTAGGTTAACACATAAATCTTTGATTAAACCCAAACATTTGACTCTGCTTGAGTCAAAAGAATACAAATCTTTGTATGGTTTAGTAATTTCTAAGCCTAAGCTTTCCATTACTACTTTGGGCATTAGGTTGTGTGAAGCTCCGGAATCTAACATGGCATTATGTAGAATTTTATCGTGTATGTTCAAGCCGACATAGAAGGGAGGGACTGGTCCTTCTTGATATTTTCCTTCAACCTCTGGGCCAAACAACAAATCAGGTTTGTCATCTGTCAAGTTTAAGGTGTCAGTATCACTTCCTGAGTTTAAAGCTTTCAAAACTTGGTTTTTGTACACTTCTTGGGTTACTAGTTCAGCTAGGGGGATGGTAATTTTTATCTTAGAAATCTCTCCCTCAAGGCTGAAAGGAATAATTGACTTGTTAATATTTACATCTGTTTTTTCAATGAATTCTTTTCAGCAGCTTTGATTTGCTGAACCTTGTTTGAACTAGTGATAGGAATAGTTTTACTAGGACCACTAGCTGAAGTGCTAAGGGTGCTTTTTTCAACATTTGGCTGGATTCCCTTGTCTTTATTTAAATCTAGTTTTTTGGCCGAAATGTTGGTTTTTTCTGTTGTCTTCTTGGGCTGGTTTTCTGCGTTTTTCTTGACAGCAGTGCTAGTATTCTTATCTTTTGGATTTTCTACACATCCTTTGCTCCTAAGATTATACTGTTTGTGTACCTCCATGATTGCATTTTCAAAACCCAATCTATAGTCATCAAAATCTTCATAGGTGTTCGTATTCCGATCATTAGAGAAGAAACCTTGTTTTCCCTCAGTGAGGAAAACATCATCGCCACTGTCTGATCCAATCAAGTTTACATGTGATTCTTCCAACCTTTCCAACTCCCTGTCTTCCTCATATTGATCTACATAATTCTATTGAAAGGGAGGTCTAATTTGTTGGTCACTTTCTTTTTGCTTATCTTGATTGTTATCTCTTCTATAATTTTGATTTCTATTTCTGTTTTGATTGTTTTGAAGTGCAGTCTGGTTTTGATTTTCTTGTGCTTTCTTAATTATGTTCATCTCTTTCATCATTTCTTCCAACATTCTCTCCATTTTTGAGCTTGAAGTAGAAGGAGGGGATTCCTCTCTGAAAGATACTCTCTTTTCAGTTTTCATTCTTGCTCTCTTTTCTATTAAGTTGACTTATACGGAAAGAGCACCCCTTTGCATATCTTCAAGAGTTGCAAAATCTCTTTCTCTTAGCGAATAAGTCATGTCAGAGTCAAATCCTTCAGGAAACTTGTTTAAGGCTGAGCCTTGTGGAGGTTTTAGTTATGGGGAAAGTGCATTATATACACTGTTAAATCTAGTACAATATGCTTTTACACTTTCCCCAGGATTCCTACGGAGATTGTTGTAATCAACAAGGACTTGGAGAGGATTCTTCTTTAATTCCCATTTGTTTAGGAATGTTTGATGGAAGGCTTGGAGATCGTTAATACTACGGGGGGCTAAACCTTTAAACCATTTTCTTACTTCTCCCCCTAAGCTCTGAGCAAATAATCTAAGTTTGACAGAATCATCATCAATTTCATTTCAGTCAAAATAGTCATTCATCTTATTCACATGTTGTGATGCAATTGTAGCATTATTAGCATCATATAATGGAATTTTGGACTGATAGTCCTGTGGAAGATTGACTAGTGGTACAGTAAGGGCTAAGGGAGCATACCATGCTGCCATGATATATGGTGGGGGTGGATTAACAAGTGGTGGATTGACAAGAGGGAAAGTGGGCTGAGGTGTGGTGGTTTGAACAGTGGATGTAGGATGAGTAGAAGTAGATGGACCAGGAGTAGACTGCTGAGCTGATCTTGGATGAGAGACACCTAGGATGTGAAGAAAATGTAAATCAGGAGGTGTTGTTTCTCTGCTACCAAGATGTTCACTTGTTTCAGAAGATGATAGTGAAGACTCAGAATCTAGTTGTTCTAACTCATTGAATGACCTAGTCCTAAATGGATTAACCAAGTCAGCTTATGAGTGTTGTAGAGCTGAAAGTTTTTCAGGAACTGATTTAACTCTTGGGGGTGATCTGAAAACAGTTGATAATTTATTCTTAGGAGATTTCCAGAGGATACTTTCTGGGTCATCAACTATCTCAGGTGGGTTGGGGTCAGGATGGGCTCTAGTGTAGATATTTCTAGAAGCCACTATGGTGTGTTTTTAGACCCAAAATAACAAGAAAAGTTCAACCAAGTATGAAAATCTTTGAGAGGTTAACTAATCTGTTTACACAAATTTTGATCTTACAGTCCTCTAACTGGATTTGGAAAATGTTATAATGGTAAGGGTTCTTTCCAGTGAAGTCTTAAGGTCTGCTCAGGATTTTGGTGTCGCCAGGTGGAAAATTTTGAGTGTTTTCAAAGAGGTACACTGTCCACCACAGTGCTTGTGAAACATCCTTTTTCAAGGATATCCCGAAACACAACAGACTCTAACCAGAGATTGACTGGGAGGGCATTCACCAGATATATCACCTCTAAAAGAGGATGAGATCCGGAGGCTATGGCCCCTTCCAGACTCTGTCTAAGAGTACAAGGTAAAACACATCAAAGGTAAGTGATATGTGGGAATGAGTGTTTCACTATAAAGTGGAAGTTTTTAGCTCGTGAGGAGGTAAAAGGTTCTATGGTCCACTACCATGTTTATTATGAAGCCAACTTGAAATATTTTTGGGTTTTCCTGAGTTTATTTTGGTTTGATAGGTTAAGAGAGTGTTATAAGTCTGATTTTGCACTTAGCTAAGGTGTTCAAACAAACAGAGTTGCTCTTATGGCTTGGTAACTGGTTCCTTCAAGGTTTGATAAGGATTAAAAGGAATCCTAAGGGTTACTTAGTTTGTCACTGATTCAATCAAGTCCTATCATGATTTCCATTATGTTAGGCAGTGCTTGAAGAAAGTTACTTATGTTATACTGGACCTAAAGGTTTTAAGAAAGGTTTTGAAACCTCTAATTCTCAGTAGCGTCCCACCGTGATCGCCATTATGTTGGTATCCCATGTTTTGACAGTTTGGCAAATCAAAAGACAAGGCAACATCAGAACCAATCTTTAGAGTTCCAGGATCTAGTCCTCCTATTCTCAGAGAGGGATCTCTCAAATATTTGTTTGCAAAGGTTTATCTTGTGTGCTTTGATTATGGATTTTAGACTAGTTATTAAGTGCATATTTTTGTTTGGTTGGATTGAGTTGATACAACAGAACATGAAAGGTCTAGGAAAGATAGATAGAAAGAGGAAATATCTGGTTCATTGGGCAATGGAGTCAAAATAAGGTCATGACAAACTCTTCAAGGGATATGGGATATCAAAGGGAAAATCTAACTTGGCCACAGGATCCTTTTGTTTTTGGAATGAAGTGAACATTAATGATTTGGAAAGAGAAGTTTAATTCTCAACGAAGGGAACTTGAAGAACAGAACTTAACAATAAAGAAATATTTGATAGACAGGGCTAACCATAAATTCTACAAACATTCTTTAAGCAAATAATGACTTTGAGACAACTTTTAAAATGAAATCTAAGATTCGGGGAACACCCTATTTCCTCAAAGATTTTATTTTAAAGGACTTAGAAAACATAAAAGATTCACTGATAATTGCAGTCATAGAAGAGGGAACACCTAAATAACATCTATGCTTACAACTATAAAGACCTTCAAAACAACTGTTCAAGCAATGGCAAAGGGCAAGATCAAAACCGACCTCTTTGATTAACTTAAAACAATGGTACTTCAAAGGGATACTTCAATAACAGCTTTCAAGTGATAGAAGACAAGCAGGGAAAACCATAAATCATGCTGAAACCAACTATTTGAGTTATTAAGGAAATAAACGAGCATGAAGACTAAAGAGAAGGTTTAAAGCCTCTAAAATACTTCAACAGAAGAAAACATAAAATAGTGAAGGGTGAACAGGTCTAAGGTGCTTCCAGGAGTCATTTCTTAGCCTAAAACTTTCAGCCTAGTGTAGTAAGAATTTATGAAACATAATGAAAACAGGAGAAAACATTAAACAGTTAGAGTACTTCACCGACAACCAAGCTCATGAATCCAATGATAGAGCCTTCTTAGGAATGGGCATGCAACAACATAATCAAGATATCCGAGACTTCAATTTGTTTTCAACTTCAACAGACTTGTATATTTATTTTAGAGAGTTTCAATGTTACAACTTGTGATCAAGCAACAACCAACAACCAACCCCCTCACTCATCTTCTTCTGTGGTATATATAGAAAGATGAGGAGGTGAGATCTGAAAAAGATCTCAATTACAATTAATACAGGATTTAAATGGCCCACTGGCCCTTGGGATGCTCAATGAAGAAACAGAAAAGGTGTTCGCCGTATTAATTGATTTACACTTATGATTTAAGCTGGGTAGGAGTATTTGTTGACCTTTGAGGCACAGGTAGTCCGCAGTAACTCTGTAGATATTCTTTGCATTGAAGGCCCTGGCAGAAGTGACCTCTTTGGCTGTGTCGAGGCAAAAATCTGATCCTGATCAATAAATTCAGCTCCTGATTGAATCCTTTGAGGCACAGGTGGCGTTGTGGTGGTTGAGGAATCAATTTTCCTCAAATATGGCGGTAGAGACATTATGTCTGATAAACACTTTTAGGTTTTCCTTTTAAACTGTGTTTTAGGCTGGGAGATTAGGTTTCTGATGGCCGTCTTAGCCGTAATCCCTTTCAATCTGTCCATTAAACTCCTGCTTTGATCCATTTCTGCTTTCTGATACTCTTTTTCTGGTTTTTTTCGATGTTTTCCAGGTTTGACAGGGGCATGCTGCGTCAACGGCTCATGAAACCTTGTTGACAACACAGTTCTATACCATGTGGATAATTTCTCTAAGGTATTCGAAAGGCAGAGGATCGTCATCCTTGTCCCGCGAAAAATATTCATTTTGATCAAGAAAAACCTTAAACCTTCAAAATACAAACAAAATTATAAAATCCTGCGTTTATATGGAAATCTACATCGGAAGGTGTGCGGGGGAGTGGGGCGATCAGAGCCGTTGATCGCGCTGTGATCAACGGTCGGGAGCGATTTGGAAAGTCCGCGGAGGAAAAAGGTTGACCGCGTAATGGAATCAGGAAATTGAATGCGGACCGTCGATCTGCAGAGATCAACGGCGGAGATGGATTTTCAGTCGTGTCGGGGTCCAACTAAAACGCATGTAGCTTGATTAAAGGGCGGGGAGCTCGGATAGGCGATCACCGTTAGATGTTCGGGACCAGATCGGACGACTGTTATTTATTCCGCTGGGCGGATATGGTCTGACGGATAATGCGCGGGGGATTTACTTTATGCGGTGGTTTTTGGATGGTACAGAGGACGTGTGGCAGCCAGCGTATGGAATCGCTGGCTGTCGGGTTAAAACCACCTTTCGCACGAAGGCGGTGCGGAAAAACCAAGTGGTTTTTGAGAAGTGGCGCATGGCTGGGGGGTCCACACGATAAGTTGCGTGCCACGCTGTCCGATCTGTGGAGCAGATCGACTGTTGAGATCATCCCATACAGTTTATGGGCGGAAAACTTTGGAATTTAAATAAAACCCAATTTTCAAAGGTTTTTGATGTTTCTGGCGGAGAAAAATGAGTATGCGCCCAATGATCACAGCGTTTGGTTCCGGCGCTTGGGCACATGGAGGAAAAAGGGGTAGGGGCTTAGCCTGAGGGTCTTAAGTCCAGCTCATAGAAAATGTGTGTTTTCTATGGTTTTTAAAGGGAAATGAGGGTTTCGGCAAGGCCAAGAGTGAGTCTTAGACTTTTAGGAAATGAATTTAAATGAAGGAAAAAGAGAAATCATGAAGTTGAGGGGTTTTCAAGGGAGATGGAGAAAAGGAACTGAGATTAGATTTGGAGAAGGGAGGGGAAAAGGGGTCCTTTGCAGCAGTACTTTGACTTTAGAAATCAACAGGATTTCTGAGTTCTGAATGGAAACAATAGTGAATATTAACCAAGGATAGGACATTATCGAAAAGTCTTCAAGTATCAGCTATTTTAATCATGAAATTGTTTCTTGGAGGATATCCAACATTATTTAGCCACCATATGATGTGACAGAATTTTATGGGTGGCTAACAGATGTAATGGGGGATATTGGACTCCCAGAGTCCAATTTCATCAGTTTTGTTCACGAATTTATCCTCAAGCCAATAGTACAGTTCGAAGAGATCGAACTCACATTGTGTCTCAGAGATCTTGTAATCTCGGTCTGCCAAGGGAATGTGGTCCAAGTCTATAGGGGGATGGATTACAGGGTTAACAATTTATTCCTGGTTTTTCTTCTTGGGAAGCATACTGTAAAATGGAGAATTTACCGAAAATAGGGGAGAAATAATTGTTTACCGGGAGTATAACAGGTTCATAGCAGATTGCAGGTGGAATCGAGACTCTAGGTGCTTGATCGGGTGCTTGATCAAATGCTTTAAACGTCAGTGTGCACTAGAAAACCTAAAAATTAGAGTGAATTGAGAGAATTTATAGTGGACAAGAAAAATGGCGACGCGTTCATAGATTTTAAATTTTTTTGGGGATTTTTTGTTGTAGACGCTGGTCCATTCGATTTCAAACGGTTACTTGGGAAAAATTAAATGAATCAACAACAATACCCGGGAATAACATTTATTGGTCAACAACAAGTGCCATGCGGCATGAAATGAGTGGAAGGAGGCGCGGGGGTAGGGACAACGGAAATGGAAAGGTGGTCAACGGTTTTTGGAGGGGGGTGAGAGTGGTAAGCTGTATGCTATAGGGGGGGGGGGGGGGTGTGTTGAGGTCACGACACGTTACAATGGGCCCGACGAGAGAAAACCGCCTTTTCGGACCCCCTCGATGGTAAAGGGAGGATGGAAATTTTGACCATAGATCAGGCGTAGGTGTTGATCGAATGGTTGGAAGAATTGTCAGTTTTAACCTCAACCTGAAAAATACATTTGTCGTGTAGCGACCATTCACTTTATGGCAAAACTTTGGTTAAAATGAAAATGTTTTCAAACATTAGGGACAAAAGCGCATTCTACATAATATTTTCAAACTTCAGGCTAAAATTGCACAAATAACATTTTGAAGCGAAATTAACCACATTTATCCTTTGAATTCCAAATTTTCACCTAGTCCTAAAACCAATCTTTCTCTTCATTTCTAAGGGTGCATTTACGCTTGCAGACCCTTATTTTACTTCTTATGAAAAAAAATTATCCTATCCTATCCACATATTTCTCCATTGATTCCGCTTAAATAATTGAATCAATATCATTTTTTTACCTAACTAACATTAACCAAGATTAAACAGTTTGGCTAAGCTTATTATCTAATCTAATTAACAAAAATTTAAACTTGTTTAACCATTATTAAGTTGTATGATCGAACAAATGGCTAATAATTTTGGCATTTTGAACAAGTTTCACACAACCTTCATTTTATTTAACATAATGAAACTATCTATCAAGTAGTGGCATTTAAATTTGTAACACTTCTAGTATTATTTATTTTTTGTTTTTCTTTTGTGGGGTTCTCATCTTTATTTTTTATTCTTTTTCACTGTTATTTATTTATTTATTTTGTCTTTATTCTATCTTCTTCTTTTTTTCAATACCCTCTTTTCATTTTCTTTTTTATATATACATTTTTTGGAAATCATTTACAAATTTAAAAATTATTTACAATATCAAATAATTGAGACAAAATGTCCAATCACCTGAAATCCTATAAATTATAGGACCCTAACATGACCATTTGATTTCATGCTCGATCCTTTATTTTATGTGATCAACAAGTTTAACTTGACAACTTCAAAAATCAGTTTACAGTGGCAGGGCATGTCAGAGTTCCCTTGATTCATAATATAGCCGTTTTCATGCACAAAACTTCAATTTTTTGTCTGAGAGGAATAGTCCAACCTATGGTCCTTCCACGATGTGAGAGAGTCTCAGACCTCTGATGTGGATTAAAAATGTCATATACCCATAAATAATATTTCAATAAAACATATACTGGCAATATGAGTAATATTATTTTAGGAGAGATATTCTCCCTCTGAATGAGAATCCACTTCATTCATGTCAAAAACCCATCTTTACTAGAGTCATGCAACTATAGATCTATTAAATCATAACATCAAAAATATATCCATCGTGATTAGCTACTACATCATCACATCATCACATCAACCTTTCATCGAGGTTTGGATTTCCATGCTAGGCCAGTGGACAGGTGAGACATCATACTTCAAAGATCATGAACATAATATCGTTTTCCATCAAGTCAATCCATCAGTTTCACCATATGCCATCAAGACATGACCACATGTAGTAAGAGATCTAGAACATCAATCTCATAGATATACCTCTATCAAGATGGTCATCAATACCATGATTTTCATGATCAATAGGATCAAGTTAGGTTATTTAATAAACCAACATAGTGCAATCTCTCTTTCCATGAGCTTTCATCATGCTTATCATAAGCATTATAAATACCATATCAATGAGGTAACCTTCTATAAGATATCCAATGGGTATTTTGCATATTAAGAGTCAAGAGTACCATTTACTGTAGTCTGGATTAGGATGTAAAAACAATAAAATTTAGCCAAACATCAAGCATGCTGCATATCATTATGTTAAGGATCAACACTTAGAAGGCTCACATAATCAATTATCCTGATCAAAATGTTCAATATCAGGTGCACCATTTCATCATCAGGATCATGAAACCAAATATCACTTTCACATGCATGAGCCAATTGAGAAGGAGACATTCTCAACATACCATAGGGATAACCTAGCCATCAATGTTACAACTGAAATACAATATACCATGCATACCTTGTGGTATTACCTGTGCACCTTAACATAGGAAGCTTGTAGTGCTCAAGTGCCCCTTTACCTATTCCAGATCTAGCCATATTTATTGCATTTCAAAATATCCTCAAGAGGGATCCACTCATCACATCTCATCAAGGAGGATAGAAATATCCAGGTACTCAAATATACATTCAGGAAGCAATAATAAAATCCATAAGTATAAACAAGATTAAGGAGTTAAGGAAACATCAAGAGTCAAGGAGTAATTATCTTCAATGAGATATGATCATCTTCCTCTTGCACTAGTCTCCAAGAGCCATCACTATCCATATTCCACATAAGAATGTTTCCTTCAATCAACCAGGTCATCTAGGGCTTCGAAAAATTGATCCCAAGTACTTGAGCATCTTCACATAGACCATGCTAGGGTTTCATACACCAAATCTAAAGACTTTACCATAAACCAAGGTTTCTCTCAAACCCTCACCATCAAACCCTTAAGCACTAACTACCAAGGGTTTTCTTCATACCCTATAATTATTTTTTAGTTTGTACCATCCTCTTCTTGATTCCATAAAAGGTGTCTCCATGGGGGTGATCTTGATGGTTTTTCTTTAGCCTAGATCTTACACCATGTTAATTTTTCATATGAATACATTGTTCTTTGATTTGATAGTTTCATTTCTTCAATAACATGATAAGTTAACCCGATATCATTATATCATTATTCATATCTACATTATTATCCATCAACATGTGCAACTATGTAGAAAGAACAATAAAATCATCATCATCTATGCAGCGGAACATAAAGAAACATATGAAGAAAAACATGAATACATATAGACACCAGGATTGGTCTGAGACCACGGAAAAATATATTATGGGGAAAACCATTGCAAATTATTCTTCTTAGATCGTCATCACATGATTCAACAAACAAGAGTACAATGATCCATATCTTCACAGTGTAGTAAAATAACTAGCACATGCATAATATAACCATAAACATACTTGTATTGAAGGATCCTGATTCTAAGAACTGTAATGCACTGTCACTGGCTGCAACATACTGATGAAAATTGTTGGTACTGAGTGAAAACTGAAGATACATAATCGTAATGGATATATATAAAGCAGATGTACAGATTTGAAAATCTACAATAGTACAAAACCATAGATACAACTAATCACTTAAACTCATTAAAAAGTTATTGTCCAGTCCAAGATTTGAATCCATGACACTGTCAAATCTATTTGCAAAAATCTGCATGAGAATCAGAGGTTTATCAAGCCAAGATCTTCCCAGAAACGCTTAGTCATACCCTTGCAATGTTGTGCTCGCGACTATAGCTTCCCTAGCCACTACTAGGGCACTCTGTGCCTGCAGTTGTGGGAAAGCGCAACCCAGACTGGATTCTGGGCCCTAGCTGCACCCATAGCACTCTGTGCATGCGGCTATGGGTCCTTGGCCATAGGAATAACACACTATGCTTATGGCTATGGCCCAAATCAGCCCGATCTAGCCCTAAAGCCCTGACCAGTACTTAGACATTCTCTGCCTGCGGATGATATGACACCCTAGATGTAGTCATAACACACAGTGTCTATGGCTCTAGCCTGATCAACTAGTTATGTGCCTGCAGCCATAATAGAAAAAAACCCTAATTCTTGCGCGAGCTTCAGAACTATGATTTCAGACCCTGCGCGAACCCTTTCCGTCGAACATGTGCAAACCAAGGCAATGGATGAAAATTGACGATTTCTTGAGAAAGTGTGTGAGAATGAGCTTGAGGTCACTTATATTTATAGGATTTTTTATGGGTCTGCTTAAGGTTAAGGCTGTATTGACTAATTCCACATGAGCTTAGGCCGACCCATTCCATTTCACTTTAATAAATAAAATAATTCATAATTTAACTTCCTCTTATCCAATTGGGGCAATATATATGTCGATTTTGGTCCTCTTGAAAAGAGGAATCTAATAAAATCATGAGCTCGACCATATGAGCTATCCAATGTGGAATTTGACCGCAATTTTATAATTTTAACAGTGTATTTTTGGAGCTATCTCTATTCTCTCATATTATTTCACACTTAGAGTGCTAAGGAAATGGAAGGATAATGAAAGAAAAGTATAAGTAAGGAAAGATTGTATCAAGAAACTTCAACAGAAAGACTTGCATGTAACAAGCTTCATTTGTGATTTCCAAGTTGGTTTATGAATGCATGGTACATGCATGTGCATATTTGATTCTCTTGCTGTCATTGGCTTGGGTTTTTCCAGGTGTGACAGTGGTTTCATCCTTGCGTTGTCATTTCTAGGTAGCCATGGTGTGATGGGGTTCTTTTATTTGGTTGAGATTTTTATTTCCAGATGGTTTTGGAACCGAGTGAGGTGGTCTCAGGAAAATTGGTTTAATCTCCAATAATCCCTCAATAGGTGGGTAGAGATAGGAAGATTCCTTAAGGTAATGGTGAAGAAATTCTAAGGCATCCAATATTTTTTTACACTTAGTGATCTCTTGATTAGTTTTGGCGGGATAGTGGTAGCCCAAGGACGGAGGTGGTTTAATCTTCAGGGAGCCCTGGTTTATTATTCTTTGGATTTCTTATGTGATCCCTTGATCGGTTTTGGTGAGGTTACGGGAGCATGAGGGTGGAGGTGGTTTAATCTCCGGAAACCATGGTTTTTTATGTCTCGAGTCCCACATTCATGCTTGGAATTTGGAACAGGGGTGATTAGTTGAAAGAAATATTTCGTTCAACTCAATATATGCTCAGGTGGTACATGGAAGTATTCGACTTGGTTTAATTTTGCATATATTAATAAGATATTGTTTCCTACTGTATTTCATGAGTACTTGTACTTGCTATTATGTGGCTTTGATGGATTTTCTATCACGATTATTATTCTGGTTATATGTGGGTTATAAGCATGGTTCATTAACAGGTTCTAGTTATGGCTCTTGATATGTTTTTATTAGTTGATGAAATGTTAATGAATGAATGAGCTAATAAATGCTATTGAAACTATTATTAGAGGGCATTAGACCTTATTGATGATTCTTAGATAAGTTTTAGACCCTCATGTTTGGTATGCATTCATGACCTATAGATTACATGTTCACCATGTGCTTGAAAAAATGACTATAATGGTTAGTCCTGGTTAGGTTAATCATTTGAACAATTTTTGTATGAATGGATTTTTCCTAATGTTAGCTATCATTCTCAAAAGTATAATTCAGTTATGGGTAGTGGTCTAGAGGCTAGCCTGAAATGGTGGCTCAAAATCTGGGACTGCACCCTCTAAATTGGAAATTTTGGGCCATAACTGCACCCTGGTAAGCTTATGCATGTGGTTGGAGGCCTATAACCACATGGAGACCTTTTCATGCATGCGGTTATGATGCAGGAAAACCCTGCAAACCCAGAATCTCTCCAATTCTATGCATATAAAAATGCATCTCAATAACTGACCAAATAAAACTTCAATCTCTGGGCAATTTCATAAAATTTTACATGCGGAAGCTAATAGCATTTGTTTCAAAGTTTTATGGTTTATAAAAACCATACTTCAATACACAAGGTTCTTTTGTAAAACCCAAATATCCAACTCCATGAAGTTACCACTCAACACAAAACCCACTTGTGGACGTTTATTTCTATTGTTATCTTTATTGTCAAACCCATATATTAGGACCAATTCATATCAATATTCTATATTGAATCAAAGTCCACTTATCCAATTCTGTTATATATATGATCTCTTCTAAATGTTCACGGAATTAATCCTTTGACATTGGTTGAAACCCAAGGTTCCAACTACCCATCATATATGCTCCTTCACTTTTTAAGTTACTCAAGCTTGACCAACACATCCAAGCATGCATTTTCGACTATGGCAATTTACATAACTCAGATTTTGATTAAAAATCAAATGTCAACATGGAACAACAATTGGCACAGGCAATTAACTTACCTTCATCATCAACCGCGTTCACGCCATCGCTCTTAATTTGGCTCGCTGTTCCTTGAATTCCATAGCATTCTAGTTTTGAGCTTTAACACTTAGATTGCCATCGAATTATGCAATTCGATGTCCTTTCTTCCCTGCGTGTGCAACTAAATAACATGGATCAGATATAACAAGTCGATTTTCATTAATCGAACCAGAATTCTGTTCAGCTCGAACTTCCATTGTAATTAAATTCAATCTGCTCTTTCAAACTCGTCTTCTCAGCTTGATGTTGTTCATCGATTTCAGGCAACTCGAATTTCAATACACATTTAATCATATTTAATAATCAAATGCTGAAACCGCTTGCACTTTTCATTAAAAAGACCAGAATTCATCGATTCACCCTTCACTTCTTCAGATTCCTTCAAAACCTCTGTTCCTTCAACCCCTTCAATGTTCGATTTCAACTGGAACTTCCCACACTGATTCAGTTATATTAAATGACAAAGATTTACAAGCTGCGTTCTTGAAAATTCAATCATTATCGATTCCTTTTAATGCTTTCACATAGGTTAAAAACGCAGACAGTCGATACATAGGGACACGAACATCCACAAAGAGAACTGGTTACATCATCTCATTGCACACAGAATTATATTAGTCAATGTACACACTTCAATGCAAACGATTATTCGAACTTATGTGTGTCGCATGAGCTAGAAAATTAACTAAATTTTGTCTACCAATGCTTCAGCCGTGACTGAATTTTCCACCTGTAACATTTAAAGGTTTCTAATCCTTCATTTTTTTCACCACTCTTTACTCATTCATGTTGGGTTCACCACTTTTTCTCAGCAAAGTCTTTTGCTCGGCGGTATGAAATCTTGCAAAGCTTTCGGTTTCACCAGTTGCAAAGAATAATTATGCATATGTTGTTTCGAAAAGAGAGACAAAATCTTAGTTTGTCGAACCCTGGGAGAAACTCCCCTTCTAATTTATTTTGATTTGAAAAATTTGTGTGATGGACACGAGATTTAATCCCAAATCCAAACTGAAACCAAGTCTGAGCGATAACACGACATAATCACACTAGCGCACTGAGCCCTTCCATATTATTTTCACACCCTTCTAATTGCTATGAAATATTTGTATATTCGATTTATAGGTGCCAAAAATACAACCAACCATACTTTGAATTTTTTTTCCAATTCATATGCGCATTCACCATTCAAGCCCCAATTACAAGATTTAAATATTTGTTTGCTCAACAAATCAACCCATATAATTATGAAACACACTTTTCATGTTAACAAATTAAAATACTTACAAACTTTTGTTCTTGGCCAGATATTCAAAATTCATGGCCCTTTCAATTGCCCGGAGGCTTACAAACTTGGCTGTCCAAACCTCATCGCTCAATCGCTCTATTCTTCCTGATCCATTTGGCCTTTAAGGCTAATTAATTTATACAAATTGAATTGAACCAATTTAGGTTCCAATCCCTTTAATCACTTAACAAAGTCCTCAAATATCTCAACACCCCTAAAATCTAGATTTTTATCCCTAAAATCTTGAAACTAAATCTAACTTAGGTTCATAATTAATTCTCAAATATCTAAAATCTAATTCTCTCATGTTCTCCAAATTATTTTGGGAACATTTACAAATCCTCACAATAATTAATTAACAATATAATTTAATCACTCAAAAATCTAATTAATATTTACATAAAATTAATATTTTCTCAAAAACATGAGACCCCTAGGTTTAATAAAAATACAAAGTATTTTTCCGAGCTAATGCTCCTGCATCAGACTCCTAAGGTTGAAAATGAACATGATCTCCTGATCATGCGTTTCAAGTCCTTGTCCGCCTGGATCCCACACTTTGTTCTGTAGCTCATCATCTATATCTGCTCTTTGTTGCTTTTCTCCAGGTCTCCATATCTTATGCTGTCTTGCTCCACTCGCTGCACTTTCACAATCTGTCTCTGTCTTCATTTTGCTGCTGCTGCTTCTCTTCCTTGCTGATGTCTTCCTCTGAGACACTTTCAACATGATTCTTCTGATTAATTCAATTTCTCTGTCCAATAAATCTCTAGGCTGCTGATTTCTTGCTTTAGCTTGCTGAGCTCTGGCTTGCTCAATTCTTACAGCCACCCAATCATCCATACCCTCTTGTCTTCTACAACTGAAAACTTCTTCTCTGCTTTCTCCTATCGACAACTTACTGGGTTGGTACATTGTGTACTCCTTTCAGCTGTCTTCATCCCTCTGCATTTGCAATTCCCAATTTTGAAATTGAGATTTTTCCTGTACTGAATCTTGACTATTCAACATTATTTTCAGCAACATAACGTCCTCATCCCATGGATTTGAAATTTCCACAGAATTTTCTTCTTCCTTCATTTGACTGCTCAACTGAGTCAAATGTTCTTCAGCACCTGCAATAACACCTGCATTCACAAAACACTTGTTAAAACAAAAATCATAAGGCATCAGTGCCTTGTCCTCCTTTGCCAACACTTCAGTATGTTGTCCTGAATTTTCTTTAATCAACACATCAGTATGTTGATCCAAACTTTCCAAAGAGTTCTTTGAAGAACCCTCAAGACTATCAACTAGTACACCATCTGTCTCCATGATGTCTTTCTGCTCTCGTTCACTGTACTGAACTCTGCCTTTTGCTGCAATCTCTCTATCATACTCTAAATTTACCAACAAGTATTCTAACAATGCAATTTCTCTGTGGCATTGCTGAAGCATATCATCATCATGTATCATCCCTACATTCACACACAAGCTTTCAGTTTGAAAATCACAAAGTTCAACAGTCTCAACTGTTGCTTCACCTATCAGTGCTTCAAACTGATCCACTTCTTCATTCATAAGAACTTTCTCTTGTACTGTAACAACTTCAAGTACAAACGCATCACTTCTTTCTTCTCCAGAGTATTCATCTTCTGAAAGATACTTTCCCATACTTGTGATAGTTTCACAAGATTGCGCATCCTCCTCAGTAAAACCTGTAATCACATCAAAATTGTCAGCTACAAAATACATGGTTTTACATTATCCAGCTGATCTGGATTTTCCCAATAACTCATCATCTGCTCAAGCTCCCTCAGCTCTTCTGTTAACTGCATGTTTATCTGTTGATCCCTCTTTACTTGTAGTCTCTGCCATTTCACTTTCTTCTTCATGGTCCAACCATGTCTCTGGTCTTTCATATTTTCCTGTAACAATTCCATCAATAACTCAAGATGAACTGCTATCTCAACTTTCTCTTTCTCATACTCTTCATCATTCAACTGTTGTCTTATGCCATTTGCCTTAGCATCTTTCTCCCACTTCCTACTGTGGCCTCTCTCTAAACCTCTGCTCTCTCCTTTATGACTTTGAATAGTCATCTTCTTCGCCATGAGTTTCTCACCCATGAGTTGCACCAAGCCTCTACAACAACAAGCTCTCTTGCTGCCACTTACCTCACCAATCCCTTCCTCCGGATCTGGTCTTTTGGTAATCACCGGTCCTCTGCTGGAACCTTTTGAGCATTTCTTCACTGCTCCTTCAGGCTTCACTCATCTGCAACTTTATTCAACCCCTGTTGAATCTCCAGGTTCTGCCACTCTCTCTTAGAATCCCTTGCTGGACTCCTTCATCACTGCACTCCAGCTGTGATCTGCTTCTTCCCGCTGAGACTTTCTTCAATCTGCTTGCAACCTAAATTTGTCAAGCATAACCTTCAAACCAGAGTTCAATAATAATGATCATTAACTCACCTCCAAGATCCTGTTGATCTTGACTTATCTTTCACCCGCACTTCATCTATGTGTTGCAACCTTTATCAGTTTCAAAATCTGATATTCATTCATCACATGCAATTAATTTAACTGAAAAACTTGAATCTTCACATAGAGCTATTCCAGCTCTGATACCAAAATGATGCAGGAAAACCATGCAAACCTAGAATCTCTCCAATTCTATGCATATAAAAATGCATCTCAATAACTGACCAAATAAAACTTCAATGTCTGGGAAATTTCATAAACTTTTACATGCAGAAGCTAATAGCATCTGTTTCAAAGTTTTATGGTTTATAAAAACCATACTTCAATACACAAGGTTCTTTTGTAAAACCCAAATATCCAACTCCATGAAGTTACCACTCAACACAAAACCCACTTGTGGACGTTTATTTCTATTGTTATCTTTATTGTCAAACCCATATATTAGGACCAATTCATATCAATATTATATATTGAATCAAAGTCCACTTATCCAATTCTGTTATATATATGATCTCTTCTAAATTTTCACGGAATTAATCCCTTGACATTGGTTGAAACCCAAGGTTCCAACTACCCATCATATATGCTCCTTCACTTTTTAAGTTACTCAAGCTTGACCAACACATCCAAGCATGCATTTTCGACTATGGCAATTTACATAACTCAGATTTTGATTAAAAATCAAATGTCAACATGGAACAACAGTTGGCACAGGCAATTAACTTACCTTCCTCATCAACCGCGTTCACACCATCGCTCTTAACTTGGCTCGTTGTTCCTTGAATTCCATAGCATTCTAGTTTTGAGCTTTAACACTTAGATTGACATCGAATTATGCAATTCGATGTCCTTTCTTCCCTGCGTGTGCAGCTAAATAACATGGATCAGATATAACAAGTCGATTTTCATTAATCGAACCAGAATTATGTTCAGCTCGAACTTCCATTGTAATTAAATTCAATCTGCTCTTTCAAACTCGTCTTCTCAGCTTGATGTTGTTCATCGATTTCAGGCAACTTGAATTTCAATACACATTTAATCATATTTAATAATCAAATGCCAAAACCGCTTGCAATTTTCATTAAAAAGACTAGAATTCATCGATTCACCCTTCGCTTCTTCAGATTCCTTCAAAACCTCTGTTCCTTCAACCCCTTCAACGTCCGATTTCAACTAGAACTTCCCACACTGATTCAGTTATATTAAATGACAAAGATTTACAAGCTGCGTTCTTGAAAATTCAATCATTATCGATTCCTTTTAATGCTTTCACACAGGTTAAAAACGCAGACAATCGATACATAGGGACACGAACATCCACAAAGAGAACTGGTTACATCATCTCATTGCACACAGAATGATATTAGTCAACGTAAAAACTTCAATGCAAACAACTATTCTAACTTATGTGTGTCACATGAGCTACAAAATTAACTAAATTTTGTCTACCAATGCTTCAACCGTGACTGAATTTTCCACCTGTAACATTTAAAGGTTTCTAATCCTTCATTTTTTTCACCACTCTTTACTCATTCATGTTGGGTTCACCACTTTGTCTCAGCAAAGTCTTTTGCTCGGCGGTATGAAATCTTGCAAAGCTTTCAGTTTCACCAGTTGCAAAGAATAATTCTGCATATGTTGTTTTGAAAAGAGAGACAGAATCTTAGTTTGTCGAACCCCGGGAGAAACACCCCTTCTAATTTATTTTGATTTGAAATTTTTTTGTGATGGACGCGAGATTTAATCCCAAATCCAAAATGAAACCAAGTCTGAGCGATAACACGACACAATCACACTAGCGCACTGAGCCCTTCCATATTATTTTCACACCCTTCTAATTGCTATGAAATATTTGCATATTCGATTTATAGGTGCCAAAAATACAACCAACCATACTTTGAATTTTTTTTCCAATTCATATGCGCATTCACCATTCAAGCCCCAATTACAAGATTTAAATATTTGTTTGCTTAGAAAATCAAACCATATAATTCTGAAACACACTTTTCATGTTAACAAATGAAAATACTTACAAACTTTTGTTCTTGGCCAGATATTCAAAATTCATGGCCCTTTCAATTGCCTGGAGGCTTACAAACTTGGTTGTCCAAACCTCAGCTCTGAATCACTCTATTCTTCCTGATCTATTTGGCCTTTGAGGCTCATTAATTTATACAAATTGAAATGAACCAATTTAGGTTCCAATCCCTTTAATCACTCAACAAAGTCCTCAAATATCTCAACACCTCTAAAATATATATTTTTATCCCTAAAATCTTGAAACTAAATCTAACTTAGGTTCATAATTAATTCTCAAATATCTAAAATCTAATTCTCTCATGTTCTCCAAATTATTTTGGGAGCATTTACAAATCCTCACAATAATTAATTAAAAATATAATTTAATCACTCAAAAATCTAATTAATATTTACATCAAATTAATATTTTCTCAAAAACATGAGACCCCTAGGTTTAATAAAAATACAAAGTATTTTTCTGAGCTAATGCTCCTGCATCAGGTTAGGAGCCCAAGTCACTAAAAAAATCAATCCAGCTTAGGGTTTGGGCACTGAGAGTGGTTGTTTAGCTCTTGGGTGTCTTGTAGTTCCCGAGGAAGGTCAATAATGTTATAGTTTGTTGACTCCACTTCCTTAACTATACATAGGAGGTTGGGTCATGTCATAGTAGCCCTTAGCTCATGTTTACATGGACAAGCCGGTGAAACTATCTAAATGTGGGAGTGTTACACTGAAAATTGTCATCTTGACATTCTGCCATGTTTATGAGCTCATTATTACTCATACTTCTCCCTTCTGCAAGTCTAACATATCAGTCCTCATGTCAAGCCTTGAAAATCAGAAAAAGTTCCTAAAAGTCTCCTAAACTTTGGTATCGCACTTTCTGGCTATCTTTCCTGCGGTCCCGCACCCAATGTTCAGCTTACTTGCGTTCCTAAACGCACTTTATCTTTATTATAGGTGCACCCTCGTAGATTAAAAGGTACAAGTAAAACCTCAAAAAGCTTTCAATTAAAGTAAATTCTGGAAGCTTCTAGAATGGATTTTGCGGTGGCAAAACCGCTCTTGTAAGGTGCATGAATCCCTTACCTTATGGAGCTAACCCCTTGATGTGAGGAGCTTATCCCTTTGAAGGAGGATTCTATCCCTTCATGCTTGGAATATAAAACCTCCTCATGTCCACTATAAAAAGAGGCATTGGGTAGCCTCAAGGGGAGTTCAAGCTTTTAGAATATTTGAAGTTAAGTGCTGATGAGATTTAGACTCAGTTAACTAAGGATTTTGTGAGGAGAGATTACATACCTCTATTTGTCTTGGTTAGAGGAGTGCAGAACTTGTCAAAGTAAAGGAGACTCCTGCTTCGGACCCCGGAAAGTCCTGTGCAACATCAAGGCTCATGTTGTAAGGATTTTCTTCTTTTGAAATTAATACAAATATACTCATTTTTCTCAATAAGCTTTCAATCAATGGTTTATTTCATAGATTCCTTGATCACTATGATAAGCATGGTTTATGATGATTTCTATACATGTGCTATGTAATATTTTTCTTGTTTGTGACTGCAGGTTTACGAAGAAAACTCCTTCAAGCGCGCGAGGGACAACAACGACTTCAAACAAGCACTGGACAAACGGTAAGTCTTTTACACCTCTATAGAGCCTTTTTGTAAACCTTATATGCTTAGAGAAAGATTAGTATGTTTGGCTGTTTGTTGCTAGATACTTTTAGTACTAGGGAGATCGGTCTTGTCCGCAAGACGGATTAATCCATACAACAAATTGGCGACTCCACTGGGGAAAGAACTTGTTGTTTTTGGTTCTCTTTTATTTTGATTTGAGGAAACATTTTTCTTGGTTTTTGATTGATTGACATCTGCCTGGGTAGCTTAGGTTTTCTCTGTTTTTGAAAATTTTGAAATCCTTTAAGTTTTTCTCTAGTTTTTCTTGGGACCGCACTTTGCCTTGTTTTCACAGTGCGGGCAGTTTCGCACTTTTCCTGTGTAAACAGTGCGGGACCGCACCTGTGATATCCTGGAGCCTGCACACCCTGTTAAATTTTTGAAAAACTTCAGATTTCTTTCTTTATTTTATCTTGATTTTGATTTTCAGTTTTTGTTTTCTGCCCAGATTGATGATTGTTTCTGTCAAAAGCTTTCTGTTAATAAATCTCAACAGTATTGGTGTTTTGATGATTTTCTATAAGTTTTGCGTTTTGGATTGCGTTTCACTTGGTCTTTTGTAGCGATTTGAAGCATTTGACGTTTTGAAGTACCTCAGATTACCTTGGTATTTTTGGTCTTTTGCTGGATATGACCTGATTGTGGAATCATCCTTTATTGAGAAATAGAGTTACCTGTTTCTTTGCAAATCTTCGAAAAGAAACTTTGTTATTGGTTTTTGAATTTCGTTTTTATAAAAACATAATTGAGTGTTTTTCGATCTGTTTGTTATTCTGAATGAATAGATCCTTAGTTTGCTGAACAACTAAGATAAAACATTCTTCAAAAAATCTTAAAGCTTTTATTCATTTAGATTATTAAAGTTTGTAGTTTTGAGTGCTATTAAACTTTGTAGATCTTGAAATTAGTTTGTAGTCTTGAGTGCTTTTAAAATTTCTAGTTTTCTTTTGAAGGAAATTGTGTTGTAGCTTCGAGTTTTTGGAAAGTGAAAGGTTTTTCATTATGAGCTTTGATAAATTGTTGGAAAAGACAAAAATAGTTTCTTTCAATTGTTCTTTATGTTTAAAGAAGGAATTGTTCATTAAAAGAATTGCATTCTCTAACTTTTCCTTAATTAGAATTTCATTGAAAGAGAACAATCTGATTATCATTTTTAGGTGCATTTTTAGTGTCTTTTGGAAATCGAGTCATTTCATTCCATCAGAGTTTCATTTCCGCATCCATTGACGTAAGAAACATCTCTTAAAAGTAACGCTTAATTAAAATTCATCTAGAAATATTTTTATTTTATAGGGCTCTTATCACCAACATAGCTTAGGCTAGTATCTTGGAGTAGGGATTAATTAACTCTCCAAGGTAGTAAAAACAAACAAGTAGACAAATCTTGCGGTAGGAGATAAATCCAATTGTAATTTGTATAATCTGGGAAGCTTCTCTTAAAGAAGTCAATCACGAGATCATATCTGAACCTTTGAGAAAATCAATTCTGTTTCATTGGGGAAGATAGAAGATTTTGCGCGTATTACAAATGGTAAACCTCGGATTAACCATTGTCGAGGAGCCTGGGGTCACTTGTCGGTAAACCTCGGATTAACCATGTCGAGGAGCCTCAAGGGGATTGATCTTGCTACTCTGCCCTTGCGCGTGAAATCGGATCGTAGACTGTTCCCCCAGTTATATTTGTTACTGTTGGTAACCTTAGTGTCCATTATCTTAAGATTATTTCCTAAGGTGACGGTGAAGGAAAGATCTCACTGTACCTGGAGCAGATGTCGACTAGACTCACTTGAACTCTCTGGGGGGTTCTCTTCACACGAGATGGTTTTGTGAGGAAACTTGTGCCAGTCTGTTTCATTAAGCAGGTTGTCGGGGTAACTGTTCCAACCGCCCTTTCTGTGTTAAATTTCTATTAAGTTGGATTTCATCACCAACTAGTGTTTTTAGTACAGAAAGTTACTGTTTGTGTGTGGTTTGAACTCTTATATTTTTTAAGCGTGTGATTCAGCTGTTTGTTTCTTTAGAGACTTTAAGTGTTTTCATTGAAATTTTCTTTGGTTGCGTGTGATTAGTTAATATTTAATCGTGGCAGAATTGCCGAGACAGTCTCGGAGACTACAAGGGAAACCCCCTGAATATTCACCAAGTCAGCTTGAAGGGCTTCGTGCTCTGGTATCATCCAGTAGTGGTAGGATTAGATCAACAGAAATTGGAAGTTCATCCATAGTTGTCCATCCTGATCATCAAATACCTAAAAAAGAATACATTTAAGAACCAATTTCAGTTTCTGAAGTTGCTAGTAGTATTCCTGCTTCCAGTGAATTGGCTGACGAACCTGAAATATATGAACCTGAAACTAAACCTTCTGTTTTAGAAACATCCTCATGATTTATTTCACCAACTTCTAGCGATCTTGATTCACCTAGGGTAAGAAATATTGTCACTGACGATCTTCCAGCTGGTCTTATTTTCATTGAAGAACTTACTAATCCAGACGAAGATATATCTCTTCCCAACTCCCCTCAATCTTTAAATCTTAGGGAGCATGAATCTATTTTCTACAGCCCTATTCGAACTAGTGCTTGGTATCTATCTTTAATTTTTTTTTTAGAGAATCCGGGTCTTTCTTTTTCTCCACCTCGAGTTCCATTTCATCCTACACCCAGAGGTTACTATCCGCCATCCATTATGGCCGGAGAGTCATCTGTGTTTTCTCAAACACCGGAATCATTTTTACATGGTGGTCCTTCTGTTCCTTTGGGATATCAGGCTTTGTCTGGTACTAGTGGTGTTAAAACTGAAACGTTGAACGCAACGCAAATTTATATGATGTCTGGTAATGTTCCGAATCCTCAACCTCAAGGCAGTCAGTTACCGCCTAGGGGGCCAACATAGGGAAATCCGTTACCGCCTGGGGGGCAACCTTTAGGTATTCAGTTGCCACCTGGGGGGTAACCTTCAGTTAGTCAGTTACTGCCTGGGGGGCAACCTTCAGGAAGTCAGTTACCGCCTGGAGGGAAACCTCAAGGTAGCTTTTTTCCAGCACAAACTGTGGAATCATATTATTTTGGGGGACAACCCCAAGGACAGTACACACCTCTAGGGTATCAACCTTCAGGACAGTACGTGCCCCAAGGTCAACCCCAAACTCAATATGCTCCTCAGGGTCCTTATCAACCCCAGCTTCAGTACGTGCCTCAGGGTTATCAACCTCAAGGTCAGTACCCAATTCAAGGTTTCCAACAGCCTTCTAGTCAGCCATCTATTCAAGGAGCTGGAAATGTACCACTCACTTATCAACCCTACATTCAACCAGGTTATGGTCCTTACGTTCAGCCTTCTGCGGGGCAATACCCCGGAATGAATATGGTGTGGGATCCGTCCCAATATCAAAAACCTATGCAGCCTAATGTGCAGTTGCCTTATAAACCTGGACAACCTTTAATTACTGGTCCAACTCAACAACCTGTCCAGCCTACTATTCAAACTCCTGCACCTGGTCCTGTTCAGCAAACCGGTCCTAGTTCACCTAAGACTCTGCCTCAAACTGCTGCAACAGCTGCTACGTCTGTTCAACTTGTAACACCTGCTTCTGGAGTATATGTAACCCTGAGTTTGTCTATCCCTGCCTCTGTGCAAATCCCTCAAGTCTCTGTAACCCAGCCAGGATCTTCGGTTCAGACTTCGGTTCAGATACCTACGGGACAAGCCGGTACAAGTACAGTTGTCACAAGTCAACCGCAATTCACGTATCAACCGTACCAGGGACAGCCGCAATTTGGTCCCTATACACAAAATCCAAACTATCAGTATCAACCGTACCCTGGCTATACTTATCAACAGCCTCAACAACCCCAGTTCGGTACGATTAATCCTGGTGTTCCAGGAGGTTATACAATTCCTAATGCCAATCCGATTCCCAGCTACCCTGGGTATCCACCTCCTGGAACTGCTTTGGCTACTCAAGGTTTTCGTGACCCTAACCATTAGTTACCCTTTACCGCAACTTTGGATTTACTTGATTTGACGCGCCTTACAAATGATCCAATTTTCTATTATCAGTACTGGCCGCCGATGCCGCATAAGTTGCCTAGTGATATACCAAAATTCGAAGGTAAGCCAGGAGAGGATCCATCAAATCACGTCATGACTTATCACCTTTGGTGTGCATCTAATTCAATCATTGATGATTCGATTCGCTTACGTCTTTTCCAGAGAACTCTTATTGGTCTTGCAGCCAAATGGTACATTGAGTTACCACAAGGCTCGTTTCATAATTTCAGTCAGTTAGCAACTACCTTCTTGACTCATTTTCAGTTTCCGGTCAGATACAACAATGGCACAAAATTATTAACTTCGCTGAAACAATCCACGTCTACGTATATTTCTGATCATATTCATGAATGGCGACGTAGGAGACGTTTGGTGAAAGTTTACATTCCGAATCAAATTTTGGCGGAATGGTTTGTTAAATCATTGTTACCCAAGATTACTGAAGATGTTGCTAAGGCTAGTGTTGTTACTGAAGAGCAAGTAATTTCTCAAGCTCAGTACCTTGACCTCGTTTACACGCAGTCAGGTACTTTACATGAAAAAATCCCAGACCTTCCAAAACAAGTTCAAATAGCTACTGCTCCTTCAGGGTCTCATGCCGCTGATGGTATGATTGGTACAGTCAATACTAAAAGTAAGAAGAAATGTTCAAAGAATTCTTCTCCAATTATAACTTTACCTGATTCCCCGAAAGGAGAATCTTCCCCCAAAGTTTCTGCCGATATTCATGTTGTGGAGACATCCACGGCTAAATCTAAATCCGGTAATAAAATTAAAGGGAAGAGTAAAAACAAAAATAATTCGAAAGAAAAAAATGACAAAAATGAATCCAATGACGAAAAACGTAAACCACGTTATCCTTGTTACGTTTGTGACAAAGATCATTTTACTAAGGAATGCCCACATCGGGCCGAGGTTGCGAAATTCGTCAAAGGTTCACAACCTGCTGTCTTGAAGGATCCTTTTCCGACTCAAGATAGTAAGATCGTTGGTTCTACTTTGACTGTGTCAGAGGAGCCAATTTTGATGATGTCTCATGTAAGGATTGCGACGCGATCGAAAGATTATGGTACTAAGAATCATGTTGATGATAAAGAAGCAGAATCTTCTAATGCAAATACATCAACTACACCTCCTCCTGTTTCTGGTCCGCTACAGATCGAGAAACCAAATCCAGACTTAATAATCAAACCGCCTGCTAAAGGTGTCTTCGTAAATCAGCTTTCAATCCACATGTGAGAGCTGCTCAGAATTACAACATTGTTGAAGACTTAGCTATTTCTCCTTCAGCAATGTCAGCTTTGGAAGTGTTGCAATCATGCCCAGCACAACGTAAACTGCTTTTGTCTGCTGTAGGAGCTGTTGATATTCAGGATTCTAATCTTATAATCTTCGATCTAGAAAATAGTACACCTCGTCTACCTCATCAGATGGCTTTCCAGATACCAGTGTACGTCAGAAACAGACCGATCTGTCGGACTGTGATTGATGAGGGAGCTTCAATGTGTATTATGTCGATTCAATGTTGGAAATCTCTTGGTTCTCCTATGCTGAACCAATGTCCGATGATTCTTAAGGCTTTTGATGGTCGAGGTTTCCACCCTTTTGGTATTTTGCAGGATTTACCCATAGGGGTTGAAGGTAAAAGTGTAAATATCGATGTGGAAGTGGTTGATGCCCCTCTAGATTACAACCTTCTTCTGGGTCGTAGTTGGTCTTATGCTATGACTGCTGTTGTCTCTTTGGTCTTCCGACTCATTAAATTTCCATATCAAGGAAGGATCATTACAATAGATCAGTTAACTTATTTTACTTCCGATCCAGCCTCTACAGAAACAATCCAGCACGTTGGTAAAGCAACTATCCCTTATAAGGATGTTGGAGTAGGTTTGATTAAAGATTCTTGTTTGCAAGAAACTTTTTCCATTCCTCCTCCTGATGTATCGCCTTCTGTTGCAACTATTCATATGATTTCATCAGACTCTGTTATGTTTGATGATCCCTGGATTGTACCTTCCAAATCCGAGTTAGATTCAATTGATGGCATGATGCCTTTGAGTCCATTTGAACTTTCATACCAGGCCGTACAATCATTTTCCGACCCCTCTTCAATCGAGATTGATCCAGTGAATGGGATCCACGAGGAATCACTCTCAATATCTAGCTCAGCCACAACAACATTTCCTGAACCTGTTCATTCCGATGAGCAGATTCGTGAATTATTATCTGTTGATGATTTACCATGGGAAGATCTACATCATCGATCTTCGTTTTTACCTGAACTAGATCATTTTGAATATGATTTCGCTTCAATATTTACTACTAACTATATCAAGGAACCACAGAATCCATTGAAAAATCTTGATTCTGAGTTAAATTTGGAAAATATTTCTCGAACGATTCCAATTGACATTTCAGTAAAACCTGGAATAATTGAAAACATTCATATAGGTGCTTCCTGTACTGAAGAATAAATTCAAACTTATAAAGCCCTATTTCAAGAATTCTGTGATGTGTTTGCCTGGTCCTACGAAGAAATTCCAGGAATTGATCCGTCAATTGTTGTACATGAAATCAATACTTACCCGGATGCCAAGCCTGTTCGTCAACGTCTACGTCAAATGCATCCTAGAAAAGCTGCTACTATCAAAGAAGAGGTTGAAAAATTACTTCGTGCAGGTTTTATTTATCCGATTCCTTTAATGGATTGGGTATCTAATATTGTTCCTGTGACTAAAAAACAAGGAACCATACGAGTATGTATCGATTATAGGGATATTAATCGAGCTTTTCCTAAAGACAATTATCCAACTCCCTATATCGATCAAATAATCGATGATTGTGCTGGCAGTGAAATGTTTTCCTTTATGGACGACTTTTCGGAGTATAATAAAATAAACATACTCCCTGCTGATCAGCCAAAAACAACTTTTATTTGTCCATGGGGGACATTTGCTTACTGCAGACTACCCTTTGGATTAAAGAACGCTGGAGCAACTTTTCAACGGGCAATGTATTATGCGTTTCATGACATTAAGCACATTGTGCAACCGTATCTCGATGATTTACCTGCTCATTCATCACGCAGGGCTGACGATCTTACACATTTACATGCTATCTTTATGAGATGTCCACATTATCGAATTCGGCTAAATCCACACAAATGTGTTTTTTGTGTAGAGTCGGGTCGTTTACTAGGATTTGTTGTCTCGAAAGCAGGTATTCGCGTCGATCCATCGAAGGTCAAGGCTATTGTTAGATTACCTCTTCCTTCGACTTTACGCCAAGTCCAAAGTTTGCAGGGGAAAGCAAACTTTTTACGTCGATTTATTCCTAACTACGCTGAGCTTACAAAAGGTTTTACCCGGTTGCTGAAACAGAACATTCCATTCTTTTGGGATGAGATCACTGATCGATCTTTTGATGCACTTAAATACGCGTTAACCCATGCACCGTTATTGCATCCTCCCAACTACAACTAGGATTACATTTTGTACCTCGCTGCTTCTCATTCCACCATTGGGATGGTGTTAGTTCAGGAAGATGAATCTCATACTAAACATGTGATTTACTATCTTAGTCGAAATATGCATCCGACTGAGATTAAGTATACGCATGTGGAGAAATTGGCCTTGGAAGCTGTTCAAGATGTCCAACGATTTAGACATTACATATTGTTACGCAAAACTACAATAATTTCTGATTTCAACCCTATGATGTACATTTTGACCAAACAGTTGCTAGGGGGCAAGTATTCCAAATGGATAGTCATCATGCAGGAATTCGACTTGGAATTTGAAAAATCCAAGGCGAAGAAATCCTTGGTTTTTGCGGAACTAATGTGTGATTTCCCCTCTACTGATACTGAAACTGTGGCAGAGCAACCCATTGCGGATGAATCTCTGTTTCTTATCAGTACTCTTGAACCATGGTATGGAGATATTATCGTTTATCTCCAAACCCAATCTTTTCGGCCTGAAATTTCACGATCTCAGCGACAGAAAATACGTTTCGAATCCCAACAGTATAATATTATTGGTGATACACTTTATCGTCAGGGAGCGGATTCTGTTTTCCGACGCTGTCTTATTCATGAAGAAGCTGAAAAGGTTCTAAATGACTGCCATTCTGGAGCATGTGGCGGTCATATGTCTGGGTATGCCACAGCCCAAAAGATATTGCGCGCTGGTTATTTCTGGCCGTCGTTATTCAAGGATTGTATTTATGTAGTCCGGAAATGCCACAATTGTCAACTGTTCGATCGTAAGATGCGCATACCACCCGCTCCTCTTCATCCTATAATTGCTGTTGGCCCTTTCGCAAAATGGGGTATCGATTTTATTACATGTAACCCTCACTCGGCCCGGGGGCATGCATATATTATCTTAGCAATAGATTATTTTACTAAGTGGGCCGAGGCGATGCCTACATTTTCGGCTGACGGCAAGACTGCTGCAACTTTTGTGTTTAATCACATAATTGCGAGGTTCGGCTTTTCCTCAAGCCATTATTACTGATCATGGAAGCCATTTTCGGAATGTCATGATGACTGAATTGACAGAACAACTTGGGCTGTGCCATGATAGTTCCACTCCGTATTATCCGCAAGCCAAAGGTCTGGTCAAAGCCATAAATAAAGTTTTAGTCACTATGATCAAACGAATTATTGGTATTCACAAAATGAATTGGCATTCCATGTTATTTTCAGTACTTTGGGCATATCGAACTTCAGTCAAAACATCAACTGGTTTCACTCCCTTTCAACTCGTTTACGGTTTGGAAGCTGTGTTGTCGATTGAATGCGAAATTCCATCTTTGAAATTAGCCATAGAATTACTCCTAGCTACGTCTGAAGAGGAGAAACGTTTTTTGTACTTGGATCAATTGGATGAAAATCGGAGAAACAATGCAATAGAAAATGAGGCTCATGTCAAAAGAGTAAAAGCTCAGTATGATAGAAGTGTTACCCCTCAAAATTTTTCAGAAGGAGACCTAGTCTTAGTTTATGATCAAGCCAACGATAAGCTAGGAGCTGGAAAATTCATGCCCATGTGGCATGGTCCTTTCATTGTTAAGCGAAAGCTGGCAAAAGGGGCCTATGAGCTGATAGATTTTTATGGTATCCCTTTAGATAAACCCAAAAATGGGCTATATCTGAAGCGATATTATGCTTAAACTTGGTATGGAGATCTTTTATTTTTTAGGTTAGATTTCTTTACTGCTCGTGTGTCTTAGATTAGAAAGGTGTGCCTAGTTTAGAAGTGTGTTTTATCACTATTCCTGCTTATCTGAGTTTTACTCTTGATATTGCAGATGTCGACGTCTCTTCAAACCTACATTGGTTTTGCTGATGGTGCTTGTCGTAGTACACAGAACATTTCTTCCGTAGCTTGGGTTATCTATTCACCCTCTGACGAGTTAGTTTCCATGCATGGGGTAAGCCTTGGTCAAACAACGAATAACATTGCCGAATATAGTGTAGTGATTGAGTTATTATCTGAATCCATATCATTTGGGATTCAGAGTTTGATTGTGAGGTTGGATTCTGAACTTGTTGTATTACAACTTAACAGAGTTTATGCCATTAGAAATCCAGTGTTGTTACGGTTGTTTTTAAGAGTTCGTCTCTTGGAATGTGAATTTGACTACATTAAATATCAACATATTCCAAGACATTTAAATACATTAGCAGACGCAGTTGCTTCTAGTATGATAAATCGACATTTGCAGTAATCAAAACAGTAAAACAAATAACATTCATAACATGTATACAGATAACCAGTAAATAGTGATATATCATATATAGAAGTGTTTTCAAAAAATATACATCGTCTTTGATCATAGGTTGGAAACACCTTATGATCGGAAAAATGATAACACAAAAAGTCAAAAATATGAGTCTACAACACGATTATCCCATCACTAATGGTGATCACGATAAGAAACCACTGCCCGAGCCACCCTGCACAGGAACCTCCTAAAAGGTCCTGGAACACCAATCACGTATCTCTGCAATCTGAGTGGAATATCATCTATGTTTGTCTCCGGAATATCTAGAGTCAAACGCTCTATATGATGCTCTAAATCAGTCAAGATTTCTGCTGATTGGCCTGTTGGAGCTGGTGCGGCTGCAACTGGTTGTTTTATTTCATAGGGTTGGAGATGGGCTGGTCGCCGTGGGCCCATATCTGTATTCAACAAAATTTTTGGTTATTATTTAACAAGACGATAAAAAATTAAAAAAAAATATTATTAGAACTTAGAAACTGTTGAAGAATTTTTTTTTACCTGAGTCATCCCACTATTCCCCTGCTGGGAGAGCCATCTCCCGGTCACCGCGGAAATATATCCCAGCATACAGAAAGTCCTCAATGACAAAAAGTTGGCGGTCCAGCCAACGAAAATATGAAGAAGGAAATTGAACAATATCAACGCCCTCAATACCTTGACGGGCCATCAGTGCGGACCAACGAACCATCCTAGGTTCTCTAGGTCGACCGACATCAACAGGGATACTCTGTGGAGCTAGCATTGGAATCCTCTCTAGAGAAAAAGAAACGACGATGGATCCATATTCAAAGTTATTCAGTTTCCCTTTTTTTGCTCTAGTTAGTTGGCCTTTTACATTAGCCAACACAGCGTCACACCAGTTGAAAATAGTGCCGCGAAAACAGTCCACAACAATGCGCATCTGAGAACGGGTAGCTACATGCAATGCTGCACTCCCACACAGCCTGGTAACAGTAAATGCAATAACTTTCAGCTCGGGACAGATGATAGTTTTTATATCAATCCGTTTGTCCCTGGGGTCTGCTTCATTATTATAGAATTCTTGCCGAAGACTAGCGACAGTCTGGCCACCTGGCCTAGTCCCAAATAAGGAGAGTTGTTCGCCCCTCTTGGAAAAACCAGTCATAAAATAAATGTCCTCCAGCTCGATTTCGAGCCGGTGGCCGCCAATAATGAAACATTGGTCCTGCACGTTCCACTTGTTTACCATCCATGTCAGGAGCTCTACCTGTGCTCTCATGCCTTGGATGGCCCAGAATTTATATATACCGCATGATCTTAATGCCTGCATTGTGGGAAAATGGAGAATTGCAGCGTCATCCACGTCCTCGTGTTCACGTTCTCTTCAAATCAACATCTTGTTAATCCTACAATGCGCAAAAAGATAGATTAGTACAATCTAATTTGAAAAATTTTGGGCGGCAAAAGAGAAATTTGAGTTTAAATTTAAAACGCACGAGGACCGCACTTAACCTTTGTAAACAGTGCGTAGGAACGCACGTGTTCTTTAAAGAAAGTGCGGACCCACGAATTTTTTCCTTATAGAAAAAATTCGGGGTCCGTAGGTACCATGTGTGTCACCTGCGGACCCCCGCGAGCGATTTTTGAACCATATTTTTCCCTTAAAAATGAAATTTAAAGCCTAAAAACGAATTGTAAACGGATGAAATGCAAGATTAAGAGGTCATGGATTACCTGGGACTGACGGTTCTCGATTTCGACGGACGGATTTTCCAGAATCTTCACAGGAACTTATTTACCCAAAAGCTTCTACTTTTCACTCTGAACTTGAACGGTAAAAATGAAGTTGAAAAAAGTCCTTTTTATAAGTTTTTTCGAATAGATGAATCTTTAATTTATTTATTTTTCACTTTAAAAAGGGTATTTTTGAAGCATTTTTACTCATTTTAAATAGGTATGTATAATGTTTAAATTTTTTGTGTAGAAATTGGATTTTTCAGGAGAATTGATCATTTTTCAACAAAGAACATACTTTTATCACTTTTTCGGACTCTTTCAAAAATTCACGAAAAAGCGAAACATTGGAGTCCTCTTTTAAGCCCTTTTCAGACTCTCTAAATATGAAAAGATCGCTGAGTACTTGATCGTTCGAACTCGTTAAAGTAAATGAATGATCGTCCCTTCAGTATAAGTTTACCCCTTTTACGGACTGAAATGGACTATTTACGAAAAAGGTATACGTTGACTAATTACGGTCAATAGAGTTCTCTCCCGCATTATTTTATCCTTTTTCGGGCCCGAGAGACTAAATTTACGAAAAAGTACACCCACGGAGTTTTCTTAAGTTTTTCTTCTGACTCCCTAAAACTGAAAAACACCGAGTTTCTCCTATACTGGACTCGTTAAAATTTAACAGTAAAGGACCTGTTTAATTTTCAACAGGAACGAACCACTCCTTCTTAGGGTTCGAATCTTAAACTAAGTTGGACTCATCCAAAGGATGAACTTATAAACAAGCAAATGTTATCCTCCTCAAGCTTGTCAAAAATAAAGAGGTACTTGCCAGAAATGGTGGGGGAAAAGAGAGGAAAATGGGCGTGTTTGTTGTATTTTGGTTCTTCGAAAATTCAGTCGACCACTCTTGAACACGACACTTTCATTCACCTTGGTTGGGAAATAATTTGCCTAATAGTTAATTGAACCTCATTTGAAAGTCTTCATCCGGTTTCTGGGTATTAGCTTTGGGTCAATTGTTACCAAGCCATCTGCAGTGTCGTTATGTGTTCAAGAGGACAGTTTAAATAAACCATTCATCTGCAAAATATCTGTCATCCATTTTGACCATCCCTGAGTCAGTCCTTGCCAATATATTTTCAAAACTTGATCTATGATTTCGTGTTGTGGGCTTGCCTATGACGGATCGCTTTCTATCGACGACAACTCATCATCTGGGAAGTTGATCTAGAAATCGTCAGTACCTAGAAATCTGCATGCCTTAATGGCAGGTTTCTTGCTTTTGACGACAGGTTACATCATCGACCTTTGATCGAATGATTCCGTGAAATGTTCGACTTCAGCTCATTCATTCACATTTCATGGATTGTACTGGGTACTTTGAGAGCCATTGACATTACTGGTGGTTACTCTCACACTTGTTAACAGTTTACATCATTGACTGGTAATCAACTGGTTTCTACCATGTTCGACTTCGACACATTCATTCGCATGGATAGAATCGTACTAGTTCGAGATGCAGAAATAAAGACCCTGGATCTAGTTTCTACCATCCAGGCTGCGAGGAATTTTGTTATCATTTATACAATAGACTATTTATAAACAGATGGATGCATCCATACTATGTCTACAAATGTCTATACTGTGATGTACTCAAATTTATTCCTGTATCAGAACAGTTGAATCAGTTTTTAGTTAGTTTAATCTGAGTATGGGAATGCCTACCTCAGTGATGATACATATACATATATATTTTGCGTTGAATGTTTTTACAGGTGCTGACTGAGGTGTCCACAGGATGATCCTTGAAATGATAAAGTACTGCACTCTTCATATATGACAGAATTCAGCATCATCTATTACAGACTTTGCACTTTAGGGGGCAATCTGTTACACTGAAAATTGTCATCTTGACATTCTGCCATGTTTATGAGCTCATTATTACTCATACTTCTCCCTTCTGCAAGTCTAACATATCAGTTCCTCATGTCAAGCCTTGAAAATAAAAAAAAGTTCCTAAAAGTCTCCTAAACTTTGGTATCGCACTTTCTGGCTATCTTGCCTGCGGTCCCGCACCCAATGTTCAGCTTGCCTGCGTTCCTGAATGCACTTTATCTTTATTATAGGTGCAGACCCCTGTAAGATTAAAAAGGCGTAAGTAAAATCCCAAAAAGCTCAATTAAAGTAAATTCTGGAAGCTTCTAGAATGGATTTTGCGGTGGCAGAACCGCTCTTGTAAGGTGCATGAATCCCTTACCTTATGGAGCTAACCCCTTGATGTGAGGAGCTTATCCCTTTGAAGGAGGATTCTATCCCTTCATGCTTGGAACAGAAAACCTCCTCTTGTCCACTATAAAAAGAGGCATTGGGTAGCCTCAAAGGGAGTTCAAGCTTTTATAATATTTGAAGTTAAGTGCTGTTAAGATTTAGACTCAGTTAACTAAGACTTGTGAGGAGAGATTACATACCTCTATTTCTCTTGGTTGGAGGAGTGCAGAACTTGTCAAAGTAAAGGAGACTCCTGCTTCGGACCCCGGAAATTCTTGTGCAACATCAAGGCTCAGGTTGTAAGGATTTTCTTCTTTTGAATTTAATACAAATATACTCATTTTTCTCAATAAGCTTTCAATCAATGGTTTATTTCATAGTTTCCTTGATCACTATGATAAGCATGGTTTATGATGATTTCTATACAGGTGCTATGTAATATTTTTCTTGTTTGTGACTGCATGTTTACGAAGAAAACTTCTTCAAGTGCGCGAGGGACAACAACAACTTCAAACAAGCACTGGACAAACGGTAAGTCTTTTACACCTCTATAGAGCCTTTTTGTAAACCTTATATGCTTAGAGAAAGATTAGTATGTTTGGCTGTTTGTTGCTAGATACTTTTAGTACTAGGGAGATCGGTCTTGTCTGCAAGACATATTAATCCATACAACAGGGAGGGGTGGTTACATATTGGTATCATATCATGGTTCAAATACTTGGACTAGATGGCCTAGATGCATGTGATTATGGATGCATTTTCATGGTTATGGGTTGTCATGCATGAGGTCATTGTATGTAGTTGGTTTTTTCATGCATGATGTCGATATATTGATATGATTATGTATATACATGTATCATGCAAATATGGACTGATTTTTCAGTGAGATAGGCTCCCTTGAACTTCACTGAGGTATGCTTATTATGTTTATATTTGGTTTATCTGACATTATATGTTTGTAGGAAGAATAAGATCAAAGATGACTAGAAAAATGATGGATTATAAATCACGAGACTCTCTTTACAGCTCAGATGAGCAGCCAAGTGATGAGTACTCCCTGACATAGCAAACACCTTGAGAAGTATAAAGGCATAGATCACAATTTGCAAGGCAAATAATGACAATCATTTAGTTGGGAAAGACTTACAATGGAATAATAGGAGAACCAAGGAGAGGTCAATGTAGTTATACTTTAAAGTTTGTTATAATTACAGAGACAAGTACAACCATGGGTTAGTTATGGATAAGACTAACTGGACATATGGAAGTAGGTCTCATGGAGGGCATAGGTCAGATAGGGATGACGCAATTAGAGATGGTAGGTTCTTAGATATACCTGATAGGAGAGGCAGTGAATATGGGTTCTCGTCTAGTTCTAGTTCGGATAGGTATCACGATCATCATTGATATCATATTTATATGAGGAGTGAGAGGAGATATTTTCCAGATGAGTTCAAGAAAACCAATCCACCTACATTCAATGCAGAGTTGAAGAAGTCAAAGTATGCAAAAGCATGGTTGATTGGAATGAGGAAATTATTTTAGTTGCATGACTATACATAGAACATGAAGGCCATGATAGTTATTTGCAGTCTCAAAGGTAAAGCACACAACTGGTGGGAAGATGTGAAATGTGTCAGAGACATCAGGACAAAGGAGTTGAGATGGTATGAATTCAAGAGAATCTTCAGGAAGAAACACTTGTGAGAAAGATATGATGCCAAAATATCCAGGGAATTCTATGAGTTGAAGATAGGGTCAAAGGCATATGAGTAGTAAATTACTAAGTTCTTGGAGTTGTTGAGGTATGTGCCTTATTAAGGATGAGAAGACAAAATTTCATAGATATATCAGTGGCTTTCCCTTAGCATTTAAGGATCAAATTGAGTATGATGAGCCTCAGTCACTGGAAGAATTTATTATAAAGTTGAAGTGTCTAAGCATGGTTGGAAATGGAATGAAAAGACTAAAGGTAAATTTCCATTGAAGTGAGTAAGACCTTGAGATGCACGTGAAAAGGAAAATGTTGCTCCTTACAAGAAGTTTAATGCAGTTAAGAAGGGACATGGGTCGCAGACTAGGGAGAAACATATTAGAGGTAGTGGGCCTTTGTAGTGTTGGATATGTGGCAAGGATCATCGCAAGAAGGATCGTGTGTTGTATCAAGGTGTTAGGCCTAAGATATACAATTATCAAGAGGTGTAGACCGTTAGAGATGTTGGGAAAATCATTACTCAGATATATACATCATTTGATAACATGAAGGTGGATCGATAGACATCCATCATTGAGATGGAAGGTAAGCTCTGTCATTTAGTTGTTTCTATTGTGATTTACCTTGGATATAATTATAATTATGTTAATTCTAACCTGGTGGATAAGTGTGGTTTGAGAAAAGAAGTGAAAACAGAGTCTTGGTTGGTGTAGTTGGCTATAGGTATTAAGAAAAAGAGTTCATCATTAGGTAAGAGCTTGTGCATTTGAGTTGAATGGTATGCCTACATCAACACATCTGGATGTGCTTCCATTGGTATCATATAATATGTTTCTAGGTATGGATTAGTTGTACCTTCATAAGACTAAGGTGGATTGTTAAGAGAATTCTATCAAGTTCTTGGATGATAATGGAGAGAAGATAATTTTGCAGGGTAAGAAGAAGCCTATATCGGTGATAATGGTTACAACTACACAGGAAAAGCGTAGTTGCAGGAGAGGGTGTGTATTCTTTGCAATGCATGTTTCCAGTGATAAAGGTAAGGATGTTGAGGATGTAGAAGTATTGAAGAGGTATCTGGTCTTTCAACAATTTCAGGATGTATTTATAGCAGAGATTTCAGATTTTCCACCTCACATGGCAGTGGGATTTTATATTCAGTTGGTACTAGGAGCAGCACCACCATCAAAGGCACCTTACAAGATGAGCACTCTGAAGTTAGTGGAATTGAAGTTGTAGTTGAAGGAAATAGTTGAAAAGGGATACATTAGGCCAAGTGTATCGTCTTGGGGTGCACCAATGTTGTTTGTGAAGAATAAGGATGGTACTCTCAGGTTGTGTATTGATTACAGGTGTCTAAAAAAGGTGATGATCAAAAACAAGTATCCATTGTCGAGGATCGATTACTTGTTTGATCAGTTGAAGGGAGAAATTGTGTTCTCAAAGATTGATTTGATTTCAGCATATCATCAAGTACACATCAAATAAGATGACATTTACAAGGCTACTTTCTGGACCAGGAATGGGAATTATGAGTTTTTTGCAGTTCCCTTTGGTTTAACTAATGCTCCAACTACTTTCATGTGTTTGATGAATAATGTGTTGCGTACTTATTTAGACAAGTTCATGATTGTATTCATTGATGATATATTGATATATTCAAAGAATGAGGGAGTTCATGTTGAACAATTAGTATTATTATTGATATTTCTAAGAGAACATCAATTGCATGCCAAACTTAGTAAATGTAGTTTCTTTCAGACATAGGTACATTACTTGGGGTATGTGGTTTACACGGAAGGCATAATAGTGAATCCAAAATAGATCAGAACTATCATGGAGTGGACAAATCTTAGAAATGGGGATGAGTCAGGTCATTCATGGGGCTAGCAGGTTATTAGAGGAGGTTCATCATGAAGTTCTCACAAATTTCCTATCATATTACATCATTGCAGAGGAAAGGAAAAAAAATTTAATGGGTAGAGGAATGTGCAACTATTTTTGAGCAGTTGAAGCAATTTCTTACAAATGCTCCAGTTCTAAAGATTGCAGATCCAGATAAAGAGTTCATGTTTTGTACATATTCTTTCAGAAGAGGACTTGGTGGAGTCCTGATGTAGGAGGGACAAGTGGTATGTTATATGTCAAGGAAACTAAATGAGAACGAGCATAACTATGTGACACATGATCATGATTTGGCAACGATCATTCATGAATTGAATATGTGGAGGCACTATCTTCTTGGTAGGAGTTTTGTGTTGATGAGTAATCATAGTGGGATGAGATACTTGCTTGAACAACCTAATCTGAATGTCAGGCAAGCTATATGGTTGGCTACACTTAGTGAGATTGATTTCAAGATCATGTAAATTAAGGGTAAAGAGAACAAGGTTGCATATTCTCTTAGAAGAAGAGTATAGGTAAATCACATAGCATATTTGAGTTCATATGGTACATATTTACAGGATCGAATCTTACAGGAAGGATAGCAAGATGAAAAGTACCAACAACTTAAGAACAAGTTACAACAATAGGGTATAGGTGAACAGGATGAGGATTATCATCTCACGGCAGACGGCTTGGTTAGATTTAGGGACACGATCTATGTGTCAGGAAATAGTGAGCTCAAGAAGATTATCTAAATGGAATTTCATGTTAAGTGATATTTAGGCCATCTAGGATGTCATAAGACATTAACAATTGTGAAGAAGTTATACTATTGACCGCATTTGAAGAAAGAGGTAGTTGAGTTTGTCGCAAGGCGTTTGGACTATCAACACGTAAAATCATAGTGCAAACATCTAGGTGGTTTATTACAACTGATTTTGATTCCAGAGTGTAAATGGGAGGTCATTTCCATGGATTTAATTATAGGTTTGTAGAACACATATGGACAACATGATTCCATCATGGTTGAATTTGAAAGCTTTACCAAGGTAGCTCACTTAATTCCAGTTAATTATACTCATTCCACTAGTGAGGTAGCTCAGGTATTCATTAGGGAGATAGTGAGACTGCATGGTGTTCCTAAGAATATTGTATCCAACAGAGATGCCAAGTTCACTTCCACGTTTTAGAAGGAGTTATTTATGGGCTTGGGTATAGAGTTGGCCTTCATTAAAACTTATCATACGCAAACATATGGAAAAATAGAGAGGGTCAACAAGACTTTGGAGGACATGTTGAGAATGTATGCTATGCACCGACAGAGGAGGTGGGAGGAGTATATTCGACTGGTTGAGTTTTCTTACAAAAATGGGTATCAAGAATCACTAAGGATGAGTTTGTTTGAGGCACTTTATGGGTAAATTTTTACTATTCCTATCAGCTAGAGTGATCCAGTGAAAAGGGTATTGATTGGACCCGACATGTTGGCAGATATGGAATAGGAATTGCAAGTTATCAAGAAGAATATAAAGGCAACATATGATATAAAAAGGAGTCATGCAGATGAGAATAGTGTGTTTTAGGAGTTTCGGGTTGGGGAGCATGTGTACTTGCACATCAAGTCCAAGAGGAGCTCCTTGAGAATTGGTTCATGTGCCAAGTTGTCACCTCGATATTGCGGGCCTTTAAAAATCCTTGAGAGGATTGTACCAATGGCCAACAGACTTGCATTGCCATGAATAGTGAAAGTCCATGGTGTTTTCCATATTTCATTGCTTAAAATATATGCGAAGGATGTTGATCATGTGATTGACTGGTTTGTATTGCAGGTGGATCCAGAAGGAGAATTCCTGTAGGAACCTTAGTGCATATTGTAGAGGAAACAACTCATGCTCCAAAAATTATAAATCGAGCAAGTTAAAATGCAGTGGAAGCACTTTAGTCCCAATGAAGCTAAATGGGAGATGGTTAATCAGATGCAAGCTATGTATCCTTCATTTTTTTGTTGGTTGAGGCAAAGGATTTTTGGTATATGTACATATTTATGTATGGTTGTTATTATAAATACGCAATGAGTTGTGTTATAAAACTCCAATAAGCAGCATTGTTGTCATTTTTCCATGTATGTCATGTTGGTTTTTCTTTTGAGTAGGTTGTTCATTGTAAATACAACATCGAGCTAAGTTATAAGGCTCCATAGGCAATATGTTTTGGTTTTCAACTGTCTTGCTAGTTGTAAGTGTCACAGAACACTAAGGACAATGTTCCCCTAAAGGGGAGGGGTTTGAAACATCCCCAGATTAAAAGTTCATGTAATAAAATTAATAAAGGAAAAATAATACTAAGGTTACGGGACACGTATTCTAAGCTAAAAATTGGAAAAAAATACTAGTGGGTGTCACTTTCGGTTTATTATGGCTAAGGAAATTTGAAAAGGCTATGGGAAGGTAAAGAGGCATTAATTGACATTTTGCTTTTTAAAATAAAGGAAAATAGGAGAAAAGGGAGATGAAATGTCATAGGTTTGTATGGGAGGAAATTAAAAAAAATAGAGGCCTTAATAATAAAAAGGATTTTGAGGATCAGTTCACAGCTTTTGTCAGATCAATTTTGGAGCTCTCTCTATTCTCTCATATTGTTGCACATTTAGAGCATTCTTGGAGCACTCTAACATTGGAGAAATGAAGGTAAAGTAAGGAAAAGGAAAGAAAAGGAGAAGAAAGGAAAATTTGGATAAAGAAACTTTAACAGGGAGACTTACAGGTAACATGTTGCATCTGTGATTTCCTAGTTGGTTTGTGAATGCATAGTACATGCATGTGCGTATTTGGTTCTATTGTTTTCATTGGCATGTTTTTTTTCCACGTGTGGCAGTGGTTTCAACCTTTCCTTGCCGTTTCTGAGTAGCCATGGTGTGATGGGGATATTTTATTTGGTTGATATTTGGGTTTCCAGATGGTTTTGGAACTAGGTGAGGTGGTCTCAAGAAAATTCCCAAGGGTTGGGGGTGGAGGTTGTTTAATCTTCGGGAAGCCCTCAACATGCTAGTGGAGATGGGAGAATTCCTTAAGGTATTGGTGAAGAAATTCTGAGGCATCCAGGCTTGTTTTGGGCTTAGTGGTCCCTTGATCGTTTTTGGCGGGATCACAGTAGCCTGACGGTGGAGGTGGTTTAAACTTCGGGAAGCCCTAGTTATTTATGCTTTGGTTTTCTTATGTGATCTCTAGACTAGTTTTGGTGAGATCACAGGAGCATGAGAGTGGAGGTGGCTTAATATTTCAAAATCCCTTGTTGCTTATGTCTTAAGTCCCACATTCATGCTTCGAATATGGCACGTGGGTGATTGGCTAAAAGAAATATTATGTTCAACTTAATCTATGGTCAGATAGTACGTGGAATTTTGTGACTTGGTTTGGTTTTGCATATATTAATAAGAGCTTGTTTCCTATTGTATTTCATGAGTACTTGTACTTTTTATTATGTGGCTTTGATGATTGTTATATCACAATTATTATTCTGGTTATATGATGGTTATAAGCATGGTTCCATAACAAGTTCTAGTTATGCCTCTTGATTTGTTTTAATTAGTTGATGAATGGTTAATGAATGCATGAGCTAACAAATGTTATTGCAGCTATTATAAGAGGGAATTAGACCTTAATGATTCTCATTTAAGTTTCAAGCCCTTATGTTCAAATATGCATTTATGGCCTGTATATTACATGTTCACCGTGTGCTTGACGAAATGACTATCATGGTTATGCCTGGTTAGGTCAGGTATTTGATCTAGTTTTGTATGAATGGATTTTTATTGATGTTATTTATCATTATGGAAAGTCTCATTGAGTTATGAGCATTTATCTATAGGCTAGCCTGAAATGATGGCTCAAAATCCGGGATTGCACCCTCTGAACTGGAAATTTTTGGCCATAACTGCACATTGGTAGGCTTATGCATGCGGTTGGAGGCCTATAACTACATGTAGGCCTTGTCATGCATGCGGTTGGGAACCCATGACACTAAAAATAGCAATCCAACTCAGGGTTTGGGCATGAGGAGTGGTTTTTTATCTCTTGGGTGTCCTGTAACTCCTAAGGAAGGTTAGTAAAGTTCTAGTTTGTCGACTCCACTTCCCTAACTATACTTAGGAGGTTGTTGGGCATGATGGTTTTCTTCTCATGGTATTTTGTAGATTCGGTCAAGGGAACTATGATTATGTTCTAATCGAGGGTTAATGGATTGGGGTTTATAAATTCTTCAACATGTATATGTGTGTGTGTGTGTGTGTGTGTGTGTGTGTTGTAACATTGAAAGGAATATAATGAAAAATGAAGCTAGTATTCCCGGTTTGGGATCTACAAGAAAATATTTGTGTATATTTGTTTTATGTTTTATTCTCTCGCTATTGTTTATTTTCTGTTTTTAAGAATTTTTTTGTAGATAATTTCTATATAGGCTTAAAACCTATAGAGGTTGGGCATTTCATAGTATCCCTCAGCTCATGTTTATAATCTATGGTCGGTGAAACTGGGTAAATGTGGGAGGGGTGATTACAAAGTTGCAGCATATAAGTTGACACGTCGAAGTTGTAATATTAAAGTTGGTTGGCACATAAACAAGGAAGGACTTAAGGAAGGGATGATTTGGTACTAGAAGAAGGATTTGTCTAGGGTTTGGGTCTTTGTATCTCATTTGAAGCAGATTCTAGGAAGATAATATTTTATGGGTTTTCCCCTTCGAGGGATTTTTCCTTAGCTAAGGGCCTAATATGTGTGTGCTCTATTTTTTCTATTACTATTCTTGATATTTTTTGATGAAAAGATATAACTAAAGAACACAAAGAAGATAATTAAGATTCACAATAAAATATCAAGGTTAAGGAAAATAAGATATATAGTTGTCGCTTTTCCTTTTTCAACATAGTATTAGAGCTAAGGTGAACAAGGAAGGCAGATAGAAGGACACCAGAAAGAGTTACTTTTCAAGGGGACGAGAAAAGGAAATTCTCAAGAAAGGACTGTTGGAAATACTGAGAGGGGGGGGGGGGTGAATCAGTATTCCTTTCAATTAGAGCATTAGTTAATCTTCAATTATTATCAGTGTTTGTACAATGATAGCAACAAAAAAGAGGAACACAAATGCACACAGTTTTTAAGGTGGAAACCCACTCCGGGAGAAAAACCACCTAATGCTTTTCTAATAATTCTTTAATATTCAACTCCAATTGAAAATAAAGCTCCAACTTCCTAGAATCTAGAAAAGCATTCTTCTCCAGCTCCCACTGGATAGACACTCCAACACCCGAAATTCTTCAGTAGTCAACTGAACGGATGCCCCAACACCCAATGAGCTATAAATCACCCTAGCATCACCATACCACCCTATAGAAGAATAAAAGAAGAATGGACTCCCGTACCAGGGAAAATGGTCCACTTTACAATGATATAGAATGATATAGAAGAAGAAGATATACTAGACCATAACCCCAACTTTGACACAACCACCTAATGATGATCCTAGACCTCCCAACACCGCCTCTTCAACCCTTGGCAGATAGACACTAGTACAATTTGTACAATAATGTATTTACAATGACTAAGTACAATGATACCTTTACAATGATTGTATTCAATGTTGTCCACTTGAAGACTTCATATGATGAACTTTTTGCTGATTTTATGCACCTTGGTTGCTGCTCTTGTAATGCTACCCTCTGTTGCACCTTTCTTTGCTTTTCTGCCGTAGAAAGTATGGTCCTTTTCAACCCTTGACAACACATGATCTAGCTTTTTCTTGCCTTCTAGGAGCTTGATATTGAATCTGGTGTATCTCTGTTATTTCAGATCCTCAATATCTAATTTTCAGTCCTATAGTAGCCCTCTAAGTCATCTTTCCAATGCCACAGGTCTGACCCAATTTGGATTCTTCAAGAGAGAGTTATACCCAATCTCTCACAATGCCCTAATTATGGACTTTTTCAGCAAAGCGCACTTGTATGGCGTGCCACATGTCACTGTTTCTTCATTTGGCTCTGAAATTGATAGAGAGAAAAGTACAGACTATGCACTATCTGTTGCTTTTTACATAATTCCAATCTGATACTCAGAGAGAGAGTTATGACGAATTTACAAAGGTCACTTATTTGAGATGAATTTCAGGAGCCTGCAAAAACCATGCCTTCCACAGATCATATCTCCAAAAATATTATGCACGTTGATCTGAAATTTTTACAGAAGATTCCTCAGGATTCCTCTGAAAGATTAAATTTTTGAGAAGGTTCATCCCTAACTTGGCAGAGCTCCTTAGAAATATCACAAACATGTTGAAAAGGAGCAAGGGATAAAATGGACCTTCATTCTTTAGCAAGGCATTAAGGGATGCCCCTTTGAAGTATAACATCATGGAAAATCAAGCTTTTGCTTTAGTTAAGGCTTTAAAGGACTTCAGAGTATACATCCTCCACTCACACATCATTTCCTTTGTCCCAAATTCAGTTGTTAAGGACATTCTAACACAGGACCCAGATGGTAAACGAGGTAAGTGGATTGCTGTTATTCTTGAATATGATTTAGAGATTAAACACACTAAGCTCATCAAAGGCCAAGGTCTAGCTAAGTTAATGGCAGAATCAAATTGTGATCTTCTTGATATTAATATGATCGATGATTTGGATAACCAAGAAGAACTCTCAACTCCCGTTGTTGAAGATCATTTTGTGAATTCTCCTTGGTATATTGATATTGTTTATGTTTTGCTTAATCTGAATACACCTCCTGGTTTATCCAAAACAAAGGCAATATTCCTAAAGTTAAAAGCTGTAAACTATTGCATTATTGATAAATGTCTTTATTGGAAAAATGTGAGTGGTATATTGCTTAAATGTTTGCCTGAGTTTGATGCAGAAAAAATTAAGCAGGAATTCCATGAAGGAGAGTGTGGAGGCCATTTGTACTGGAAGTCAACAGCCAACAAAATTTTTAGGGCTGGTTTCTATTGGCCCACTCTTTTTCCTGATGTTCATAAGATGACCACTACTTGCCATAAATGCCAATTTTTTGAGGGAAAGAGAAAATTATTACCCCTTCCTCTGCATCCAATTATTGTTGAAGCTCCTTTTCAACAATGGGGACTTGAATTCATAGAAGAAATCCATCCACCTTCCTCTGCCCATCACAGGTGGATTCTTACCGCCACAGACTATTTCACTAAGTGGATAGAAGCCGTTCCTAGTAGGCAGGCCAATGATTCGGTTATCATAAAATTCATAGAAACCAATATTCTTTCCAGATTTGGCTGTCCTACCAAGATCATCACAGATAATGCAGCAGCATTTGGATCAAAGAAAATGTTGGAATTCTGTCACAAGTACCGGATAACATTGGGACACTCCACAGCCTATTACCCTCAAGGTAATGGACTTGCAGAATCTTCCAACAAAAGCTTAGTGAATATAATAAAGAAACTGTTAGAGGACAACAAGAAGTCTTGGCACACAAAGCTCATCCATGCACTTTGGGCTGACAGATTAACATTGAAGAAATCCATTGGTATGTCACCCTTCCAGCTTGTGTATGGTACAGATGCAATTTTTCCTAACAGCCTGGGTGTACCAGTTATGAAGTTGATCCAAGAACTGCAGACTGAAGAAAATGACATGACTAGGAGAATAAATCAGACCATTCATCTTCAGCAGACCAGAGAGGAAGTGTATAACAAAACATTGCAGAAACAAGACAGTATCAAGAGAATATTTGATAGAAGAACAAAGGCCAGCAGTTTCAAGGTTGGGGACAAAGTTTTAAAGTGGGACTCAAAGAGGGAAGACAAGGGAAAGCATGGTAAATTTGACAATCTATGGCTTGGCCCTTACTCTATTCATTTAGTTGCTGGAAACAATGCATTCTTCTTACAAGAGCTGAATGGAACAGATTTGTTTGGGGGTCCTCTCAATGGCAGGATGCTTAAGCATTACCTTTCTTAAAACCATTTTGTGTTCTGCATCCTTTTTATTTTTCTTTTTCCATTGTGAATATTTCATCCACCATTGCATTCAAAGTTGTGAAAAATCAAAAAATAAAAAAACAGAGAAAAAATGAAAAGAGGGCAGAAATGAAAACAAGAAAGGCACAACCCCATGCCAAAAAGAGAAATAAATCTGAAAGTGTGCAAGCTCAAATGCCACTCCTCAAAACACACTTCTAATTTGTCAAACTGTTTAATCTTGACTAATTAGCTTTCAATTTTTTGCTGATAGGGTAGCGAATTTGATTTTCCAAACTGTTTAATCTTGGCTCATCAGTAGATAGATTAGGATAGAAATTAAGGTTCAAACAAACTTAAAATCTGAACCAAAGTTTCCAAAGAGAGATGACTCAAAACTGTTTTATTTTCTGAGTCATAAAAGAGAAAAACTGGTTCTAAATTGCCCAAAATCTGAATCAGATATCAAGGAAGAGATAGCTCACAGAAAAAAGAAAAATCAGAGCTATAAAAAGAAGAGAGAAGGCCATAATAAGAAGCTTTCAGATCTTAAGCCTTCAATTTTTGATGTTAAATTTCTGCAAATGATAATCTATGTGCAGCTTGTTTTTATGCCATAGATCACAGCAAGTCAAACAACTTAATCTTGACTTGACTGTTCTTAAATTTTTGTTGTAGAATTTAGAGAATGAAAGTCTGTTGGACAGTTTAATCCCAACAAACAGTAGATTAGGTAGAGAAATATCTGAGCTCAACTGTTTAATCTGAGTTCAAGGAGAAATAAGGAGTATAAATAGATTAGGTTTCGTGCTTTCAAAAGAATAAAATGTTGTGAATAGAGTTTGCCAATCCAAGTGCACTCTGATGAAGAAAAAATGTTAGATCTGTAGGATTGGGTAGGTAGAAAGCTTGTTGATGAAAGATCCATTGTTTTTCATGGCTGTTAGCATTTCCAGTGCAAAAGAAGATCATTCAATCAGAGAAGAACAACCCAATGGATGAGGCAACTAATCAACCTCCCAGAAGATGCAAGTCTGAAATTCTTGATGCCTTCAAGAAGGCACCATCCCCAAGTGGAGCCACTGTTAGCCACCTGTAATATTTTGTTATACCAAAAGGTGGCTAAATCTTTTTGAGCCTCCAAGGAACAAATTTTATCACTAAAATTTTTTGGCTCTTGAAGACTCCTTGTAGGCCTCATGCCTCTGTCCAAAATCCTCATTACTGTTCCTCTTAATTCTGCTGATTCCAAGTAGAAGACTGCTGAAAGACCTTCATTTTCCCCCTTCTTAAACCTTCATCTGCTCCCCTTTTTCTCCACAAAATTCCTTGTTTTCATAAATCCTCTTCTTCCATTTATGAAAATCACTTTCCCATAGTTAAAAACCCATTTTTTTTGACTATCCCGAAACCATCAAATTCCATTGAAAATTATGAAAAATTCATAAAAATACAAGTATTATGACTATGGATTTAAGCCCCTTTAGGCTAAGTCCTAAACCACTTCCCCACCATACGCTTTGGAGCTGGAGCCATTTTCCTTGGGTTAAGGCACTAATCGCATCGGAAAGAATCAAATGTACAAGTCTTCGCCATACTCCGAAGAACTCCGATTGCGATTAGCCTTGCTGCCTAAAAACCCCCGATCATATTATTTTCATGTAACCCGGAGCCCGCCCTCGGCGCTTAGACCTTATGAATATTTCATTCCCAAACCCATTTTTCTTTATAAAACCCAAAACCTGCTTATCCAAACTTTCAACTTAAAAACTTGAAGTCACGTGTTTAATATTTTAATGGGTTGATTGAAAGACCGATCGCGCAATCGCAATCGAAGAAATCAAATGGGTAGATCAAAAAGACCCGCATGAAGGTTTCGATGCGATTGGGTCTCGTATGTTAAAAGTTTCCCCCGCCCCTGTCTCATATGACTTCCCCCGAGACCAAGTGTTAAGGACCCCGGGTGCCAATTGCATCGTAATGTTTCAATCGCATGCTTTTTTGTTTTACCCCCGATTGCACTCCTCCGATTAGATCTGGACCGTCCACGTGTCCAGATCGGACGGTCCAAAACCACCCAGCCTTATTTCTTCTCCCCGCTCTCCTTTGCCTGTTCTGCGCCGATCTCCACCGTTAGATATTTTTATCCGACGGCTACGCTCCTCCCCCGCCATCTGAAGCAGTTTAAACCTATTTTCGCAGGATTTCTTAACTGTTTTTGTGTTTTGCAGGTGTTTTTATGGTTTTCCATTATAGAATGAAGGAGAGCCGAGGGTTGGGAAAGACGTTTCCTGTGCCTTCGAGCTATCTAAAAGAACCATTCACGGGCTCTGTATCAAATGATTTATCGATGTTTCATGAGCATTGATAACCTAAAGAGCCCTGCGCGGCCCTGCACATCGACAAGACACTGTTTTATTCAAGAGAGCAGTTAAAGAGTATCAGTTTTTGAAGACAAAGCACAGCAGATGAAGATCGAAGATAGTTTTTACGGGGATTACGGCTAAGACAGTTATCAAAAGCCTAATCCCCAATCTAAAACACAGTTTAAAGGAAAACCTAAAGTGTTCATCAGACATATTGCCTCCACCGCCATACTTTGAGGCAAATTGATTCCTCAACCACCGCAGTGCCACCTATTGCCTCAAAATGCTCAATCAGAGGCTGAATTTATTGAACAAATCAGATATCTTGCCTCGAAGCAGCCAAAGAATTTATTTCTGCCCCAGATTTAATGACAGAACGTTTGTAGAGTAACCCTAATAGTACGCAGAGCCTCAAATGTCAAACAAAGCTCCCTCCGAGCTTATTTCATAAGTGTAAACACATTAATGCAGTGGAACACCTGTATGATTTCTTCATCGAGCCTCCAAGGGCCAGGAAGACATTAATTCTGCATTAATTGTATTTGAGATCTTTTTATCAGATCTCACCTCCTCATCCTTCTATAAATACTTCAATAGAAGATGAGTGAGGGGTTGGATTGTTTGGTTGTTAATGTAAATTGCTGAAGCATTGTAATGTAATTGAGCTGGGAACTCTTGACTGTAAATAGTGGTTTCATGGGCTCTTGGAGCTCTGCTTGTAACATATAGGTTAGGTTGTGAAGAGAGATGGATTAAAACACTGGATCTGAAGATTGTAACTGGTTTGAAGCATCAATACAAGCTGATTTATGGGATCCTGGTCTATGCCGATGGTGATGTTATTCTCACTGTAACTTGTATTTTGTTTCTGTTTTCAATTTGTTTCATTTTCCACTATAAAGAACAGTTTAAACAGGGTTAGGACCTACTGTATATCAGTAACCTTCTCTGGCTGAGAAATATTTATTTAAATGTTTTCTTTCAACTGTGTTATTTGAAAATGATTTAATTCAGTCTAAGTACACGGATGCTAGCGTTCCCTCATCCTTTTGTCACTGCTAAATGTTATTTTTAAATGTTACTTTCAATATATGTTGTGTGAGGATGAATTGAGGAAATCAAGGTTAGCCCTGAGTCCCTTTCCTGTTTGCTCAACTATTTGATTGTTTCCCTTAGGATGTGTTAAAAGCTGACTAGTTTCGAAGTACTTATCAGATCTTAGGCCATTCTGTGTTATCTCTGTGATCATCTTGGAAGTAACTAAGTAAAGAAGAGCTAGGAGAGGATTATGGTGAGCCCAGCCCGCTAGTTTCTACTCCAAAAGTTGCCTTCAAGTTTCCCTTTGTTTTTATATGTCTTCTATTGGAAGTGTATCAAAGGCTGGATAGTTTCAAAGTACTTACCAGATCCTAGTTTGCTTCTATGTTTCTCTTAAGTGCTTGGTCAAAGGCTGGCTAGTTTGAAAGTACTTACCAGATCCTGGGCTGCTCTTTGTTCTGCATCTGTCATTTCCCTTTCTTATTTATCATTCCATTCCATAAATCAAACTTTAAAGAGATCCTTAGGCATAGATGACTTGCCCCATAGATCACTCTTGAACCTGAATGTTTCAATTAAATCCTCTTATGACTCCATAGCCCAATGGATTGAAAACTTGCCATCATCTTTCTTCTTGATCGAAGCTTACTCTTTTGCTTGCAACTTCTCACCTTTGAACCTATTTGCATATAGTTCTTTTTGCCTCAAACAGAAATTATGTTCAATCATCCGAAAAGACCAAACAAAACCCTTGGACCTCATAACTAGCCTAATATCATTACCCTAAGCTTTGAAAGACAATATCCATATTTGTACATATTGGAGAGATCCCTCTCCAGATTCAGGAGGGCTAGATCCTAGAATCCCAAAGTTGGTTGAAATGATGTTAACTCTGTGATCGGACTTTGCCAATCTTGCTTATTACAGAGACCTAACATTTCTGGCGACTCCACTGGGGACGAGTGTTTTAATACCTCAGAAAACCCTTTATTCAAGAACACTTTGAGAGTAAAAAGCAGCCTTTTCAAGCACTGCCTAACATAGGTAATTATGATGAAACTTGTTTGAATCAGTGACAAACTAGGTAAACCCTAGGTTTCTCTTAAGACTTCGTCTAACCTTGAAAAATCAGCTGGCTTAGCCATAAGAGTAGACTGCCTTTGTATCGCAACCTTAGCTAAGTTTTGAAACAAAGTTAGGATATTCTTAACAACCACAAAACTGAAAAATGACTTAGAAAAACCTAAAAATATTTCAGATTGGAATTAAATAAACATGGTGATGGACCATAAGACCTTTTACCTCTGAAAGGAGCTAAAAATTTCCACTTGGCGACTCCACAATCCTTAAACAGACCTTAAGACTCCACTGGGAAGAACCCTTATCATTATAGTATCATTCAAATTCAGTTAGAGGACTGTAGGATTAAAATTGTGAAAACAGATTAGTTAACCTCTCCAAGATTGTCATATCTGGTTGAACTTTTCTTGTTTATTTGGGTCTAAACAACATAGCATAGTGGCTTCTAAAAGGATTCGCACTAGAGCCCATCCAGACCCTAACCCACCTGAGATAGTTGATAATCCAGAAAATATCCTTTGGAAGTCTCCCAAGGTTAAATTATTAACTGTTTTCAGATCACCCTTGAGAGCTAATTCAGTCCCTAAAAATCTTTCAGCTCTGCAACAATCACAAGCTGACTTAGTGAATCCATTTAGGACTAGGTCATTTGATGATATAATCCAGTTAGACTCTGAGTCTTCACTTTCATCTCTTGAAACAAGTGAACATCCTGGTGGCAGAGAAACAACACCTCCTGATTTACATTTCCTTCACAATTTAGGTGCCTCTCATCCAAGATCAGCTCAGAAATCTATTGCTGTTCCATCCACTTCTGTTCACCCGTCATCCACTGTTCAAACCACTCCACTTCAACCCACACCTCCTCTTGTAAATCCACCACGTATCATGGCAGCATGGTATGCTCCCTTAGTCCTTCCTGTACCATTAGTCAATCTTCCATAGGACTATCAGTCCAAAATTCCTTTATATGATGCTAGCAATACTATAACGGCATCTCAACATGTGGACAAGATGAATGACTACTTTGACAGAAATGAAATTGATGATGATTCTGTCAAACTTAGACTATTTGCTCAAAGTTTGGGGGGAGAAGCAAGAAAATGGTTCAAAGGTTTAGCCCCCCACAGTATTAATGATCTCCAAGGCTTCCATCAAACATTCTTAAACAAATGGGAAGTAAGGAAGAATCCTCTCCAAGTCCTTGCCGACTATAACAATCTCCATAGGAACCCTGGGGAAAGTGTACAAGCTTATTGTACTAGATTTAACAGTGTGTATAATGCACTCTCCCCTGAACTCAAACCTCCTCAGGGCTCAGCTTTAAACAAATTTCCTGAAGGGTTTGATCCTGACATGACATATTCACTCAAAGAAAGAGTCTTTGCAACCCTGGAAGATATGCAAAGAGGTGCCCTTTCTGTGGAAGTAAACTTAATGGAGAAGAGAGCAAGGATGAAAGCTGAAAAGAGAGTATCCTTTAGAGAGGAATCCACCCCTTCTACTTCAAGCTCGAAGATGGAAAGAATGATGGAAGAAATGATGAAGAAAATGAGCATCCTGGAGAGAGCGCAAGCAAGTCTAAATCAAAACACTCCTCAAAACAAAAACCAAAGCTAGAATCAGAATATTAGAAGAAATCAGCCTCCAAATAGACCCCGGGAAGATGATCAACACATCACTCCTCCCTTTCATCAAAACTTTTTAAGTGAGGTTGAGCAAACAGAACAAATAACAGAGGAGGATGATATAAACTTATTTGGGGTAGATGATGATAGCTTCGAAATTCATTATGATAAAAAACAAGGCCTTTACACACCTTACGATGACAAAAGAGATGATAATGAAAATTATTATCAGAACATGGAAAACGCTGTCATAGAACCTTCAAAGGAATATGAACTCAGAAGCAAATCTAATCAACAAATCCCCAACAATAAAACCTCTGACAAACCTTCTCAAAACAGCACTGCAACCCAGTCGAAAACAATCAAACAAAAAGACAAAACAATGGCTGTTAATTCTGGTAGTGGTAAAGAGAAAGACACTCAGAATATTGAAAAGCGGAGTGCAAACATTAGCAGTACTAACACCTCGGCTAGTACTCCTGGTAAAACAACTTTTCCAACTGTAGATAAAACAAATCAGCAAGCTGTTATTGCTGATAAAGTGGCAGTAAACAAGGCTGAAATCAATGCTTTAAAGAGTCAAAACCTTTTTAGCCTGGAACAAGAAATTTCAAAGATCAAAATTTCTGTTCCTTTGACTGAGTTAGCTGCCCAACATGTATATAGGTCCAAAATTTTTAAAGCTTTGAACTTAGAAGATAATGAAGATTCACTCAATCTTAATGATGACCAACCAGAGCTTATTTTTGGTCCAAATATTGAAGGAAAGTTTCAAGAAGGTCCTGTCCCTCCCTTTTACGTAAGCTTAAACATTCATGATAAAATTCTGCACAATGATATGCATGACTCAGGCGCTTCCCATAATTTAATGCCAAAAGCTGTAATGGAAAGCCTGGGTCTGGAAATTACCAGACCTTACAAAGACTTGTACTCCTTTGACTCAAGCAGAGTTAAATGTCTAGGATTGATAAAAGATCTCTGTGTTAACTTAGCCCAGATTCCAGCCAAATTTTTGGTCATGGATGTTGTCGTGGCTGATGTAACCCCAAAGTATGGAATGCTTTTATCAAGATCTTGGGGGGCTAAGTTACAGGGAACTATGCAAATGGACATGACCTATGCGACTATCCCTGTTTTTAATCAGACTAGAAGACTTTACAGGGAAACCCACATGCAGTACACAGTGACAAGTCAAGACCAACCTCAAAAATCTCCTTTGTACGCTGTAAGCACGAGCCTTGATTCTTTTATCATGTTTAATGATGAAACACTTACAGAACAAATCATTTCAACAGAATCAATGGCTGAAACGGAGGAAGAGGAACACAACGCTGAACTGCCGAAACAGTCTATTGTGTCTAAAAATCCTAGCAAACTAAACACAAGTCTTGAACTGCAAGTCATCAATCCATTAAACTTAAAACTTGACAGTCAAGAAGACGATCCTCAACCCGATGAAAAACTTGAGGAATCAAATTATATAAAGGAGATACACCAAAATAATAAAACTAAAAATGTTCCTCTCTGGACTATGTATTTTGATGGGTCATGCACCAGAATGAATGTTGGTGCAGGTGTCTGGATCACTAACACTGAAAACAATCATACAGAATGTATTTCATGTAAATTAAACTTTCAGTGTTCCAACAACATAGCGGAGTACGAATCCCTGCTCTTAGGCTTACATTTACTGAAAAAGTTAGGTGCTAAGAGAATCAATGTATATGGCGATTCCGAATTAATCATTAGGCAAGTTAATGGGGAGTATAATGCAAATCACCCCAGACTTAGGGCCTACCGAAATGATGTCATGGATCTTTTGAAAACATTTGAGGAGTCCAACCTGACTTTTGTCCTGAGGAAAAGAAATATTGCAGCCCACAATTTAGCCTTTGCTGCTAGAACCTGCCCAATACTATATGATGACACGTCTCAGATAAAATTCAGACAAGCTGTCCCGGATAATAAGAAATATTGGCAGGTGTTTGACGGAGATAAACAAATAGAAGACTTCATGCAATTCAGAAATGAATTTGAACTCCATAGTTCAGATTCAGATTATGATACAGATTGCAGTGAAGAAAATTTTCTTGGTGAAGAAGAACCGTCTCCTGAGCTTATAGACATTAACCTTCAAACTAGCAAACTTACAAACCAAACAGAATGGAGTGCAAAATCTGAAACAAAGGAATTGGAAACTCTGCATTCTAAGGATGATAGTTTGCCCAAGGGTTTGGCCCCTCTAGAAGAATTGTTTGATTTTAACGATGTGGCCAATAAACCAAAACTAGAACCTGTAGAGACTGAAGTAAAGGAGTGCAATATAGGCAGTGAGGAAAAACCGAAAATGATCAAACTGTCCAAAACTTTGCCAGTTCACATTAAACTCAAATACATAGAGCTATTCAAAGAGTTTTCTGATGTTTTTGCGTGGAGTTATGAAGATCTTAAATCCTATGACACTGAAATAATACAGCACAAAATTCCTCTTAAAGAGAACCAAAAACCATTCAAATAGAAACTGCGTAGAATAAACCCTGTCCAGTTCCCATTGGTTAAGAAGGAAATCATGAAGATGCACGATGCTGGTATTATTGTCCCTATTAGATATTCTGAGTGGGTATCTAATCTGGTGTCAGTTAGGAAGAAGACTGGAGAAATAAGGCTTTGTATAGACTTCAGAAATTTAAACAAAGCTTCATTGAAAGACAACTACCCTTTACCCAAGATGTGTTAGGTCTCTGTAATTTATTAGCAAGATTGGGAGAGTCCAATCACAGAGTTAACATCATTTCAATCAACTTTGGGATTCTAGGATCTAGCCCTCCTGAATCTGGAGAGGGATCTCTCCAATATGTACAAAGATGGATATTGTCTTTGAAAAGCTTAAGGTAATGATATTAGGCTAGTTATGAAGGCCAAGGGTTTTGTTTTGTTTTGTTTTGGATGGTTGAGCATGAAATGTTACTTGAGGGGAAAGTCCTAAGTGCAAAAAGTTTCAAAAGTGAGAAGTTGCAAGCAAATAGAACAGATTTGGCAGACAGATAGATATAACGCCGGTTTTTAGTCCATTGGGCTATGGAGTCATATCTGGGCTTTAATTGAACAACAACATCAAGTGTGATCCAAGGGGCAAGTTATCTATACCACAAGATTATTGAGATTAAAATGATGAAATGGAAACATTAAAATGTTGGAGGGGTGGAAACTGATAATAATTTCTCAGAGGATTTATAGTCAGTCCAAACAAGAAAATCCTTTTAAGTAACTATTTTAAAACCAACCAAGGACATGGCTAACCATAGACTTCTTGGGCAAGTTCTTATTAAAGCAGCTTAATTGACAAACAATCCAGTAATCCACATAATTACCTTCAGAAAGTATGAAAACACATAAGAAAAACAGAGTGTAACTTAAGATCAGATAAAGTACTTTTAAACCTAGTCTGCTTTCAGTCAACACCAAGGGAAACTTTCAGAATCTGCCTTTGGAGAAAGAATCTAGGAATCAGGGCAAACCATATCTTCTCTAGTCTAACTTTAATAGCAAATAATGGAAATAACATTCGAGAACAATGTTTGAGCAAACAAAAGGACGAGGGAACGCCAACATTCCTAACTGTTTAAACTGTATTGAATCATTCTTAAATAAACAAATCTGAAGAAAACATTAAGATAAAGATTTCTCAACCAGAGAAGGTTACTGCTATACAGAAAATCCTAACCCTGTTTAAACTGTTCTTTACAGAGGGAAAATGAACAATATGGCATACATAGAAGGAAAACGATTAACAAAGAAAGAAGCACTTCACCAATGATAAAGACCAGGATCCCAAGAAACAACTTTTATATTGATGTCAAACCAGTTACAATCTTCAAGTCCAATGTTTCAGTTCAACAATCATCTTCACTATTCAACCTAACTACTCTAGCACAAACAGAGCTTCAAGGGCCAGTGAACACTATGTACAAATAGAAGTCTCAAGCTCAAGTGTATTTCAAATTTCTGCAACCAACAACTCCTCATCTTCTGTAGAAGTACTTATAGGAAGATGAGGAGGTGAGATTTTAACAAAATATCTCAAGGACAGTTGATGTAGAGTGAAGACTTCTCGGCCCTTTGAGAGGCTCGAGGGAAAAATTTACTGGTGGATCACTACATTAACTGTTTCACAATAAATATCAAAGCTCGGTGGAAGCTTTGTTTGACTTTGAGGCTCTGTGTATGTTTTGGAGTAACTCTGCAGATATTTATTCATTGGTTTCCTTGCAGAAATAACTTCTTGGCGATGCTGGAGGCAGATATCTCTTCGAGCAATAACTTCGGCCTCTGTTCTGAATGGTTTGAGGCGACAGGTGGCTCTTTGGTAGCTGAGGAATCAATTTGCCTCAAGTTGTGGCGGTGGAGGCTTTTTGTCTGATAAAACACTTTAGGTTTTCTTTAAACTATGTTTTGAGTCGGGGATTAGGCTTTTGATAACTGTCTTAGTCGTAATCCACGTATTACTGTCTTCAATCTTCTTCTGCTGTGCTTTATTCTCAAAACTGATACTCTTTAACTATTCTTTCGAATAAAACAGTGTCTTGTTGATGTGCAGGGCCGCGCTGGGCTTTTCGGCATCAATGCTCATGAAACATTAACAAATCATTGAATCCAACCGTGTGAATGGTTCCTTTTAGTAGCTTCGAAGGTGCAGGAAACGTCTTTCCCAACCCTCGGCTTTCTTTGTGATACAACGGAAAACCATTGAAAACACCTGCATAAAAAAAAAAACAATTAAGAAATCCTGCGAAATGGATTAGACTGCTTCAGAAGGCAGGAGAGGAGCGTAGCCGTCGGATGAAGGCAACCAACGGTGGAGATCTGCATAGAAAGGCAAAAAGGATAGCGGGAGAAGAATAAGGAGGAGCAGTTTTGGACCGTCCGATCCGGACACGTGGACGGTCCAGATCTAATCGGAGGGTCTCAATCGGGGGTGGCAGAAAAGGGGATGCGATTGAAAATTCCAGTGCGATTAAGCGCTGGCCGTTGATCTGCAGATCAGATTGACGGCGGAAAACGAATCAGCGGGTTTTGAAATGGCGGTAAGACTTGCGATCGGAGGGAATAAGGACCGTTGGATAGGCGGGAAATGGACGGCCCAGATTTAATTGGAGGATCGCAATCGGGGAGGTCACAAAACAACATGCGATTGAAACTTTGCGATTGAGCGCTGGTCATTGATCTGAGGACCAGATCGACGGCGGGGAATGAATTGGAGGTAATTGCAAGGGGGTGAAACATTGCGCTGCGATTTTGCGCGGACCGTTGGATCAAGGATTAGATCAACGGTCAAGAATAAATCGGAGGGAGAGCAGGATCGGAAGATCGGAGGTATGGACTGCGATTGATCGGAGGGCACACTTGAAGCATTGCGATTGAGAGTTTTCGATACGATTGAGCGCAGGCCGTTGGATCAAAGGACTAGATCAACGGTCAGGATTGCTACGACCTACGCACCGGCGGAAAAAACCCTTAAACACATGAAAACCAAAGTTTTTTGCGAATAAAACAAGTTTAACGGATTGGGCGGAAAATATATAGGTAAAGGAAAAAGGCGCTCGATTGCGGGGCCGGGGGTTTTCACTGAATGTAATATGCCCGGGAGTTATAAAGACAAGGGCTAATCGTAATCGGGCCATTGAGCCTGGTCTTTCCGATCAACCCATTTGTATTGTTTCCGATTGCGATCGGCTCTTTTCAATCAATCCATTTATATTCAGCACATGGTTTTAAGTTTTAACTTAGAACTTTCGGAAAGTGGGTTTTTGGGTTTACAAAGGAAAATGAGCTTTGTAATGGTTCAAAGTCATGCACCCTTTGGATATTTGTGATGCGATTAGCGCCGAAAGCTTTGGCGTTTGGTTTTAACACATGGGCATGTGGGGGGAAGTGGTTTATGACTTAGCCCAAGGGGTTTAGGTCCATAGTAATAAAACTTTGATTTTTATGAGAAATTTTCAAGGATTTTAATGGATTTGGGGGTTCCGAAATAGTTAAAAAGTGAGTTTTTAACTATGAAAGGGGAAATTTTCATAAATGGAAAGAAGAGAACTTATGAAAACAAGGTAGTTTTGATGGAGAAAAAGGGGAGCAGATGAAAGGTTTTGAGAAGAGGAGAAATGGCGATCTTTCAGCAGTCTTTCAGTTGGAGTCAGCAGAAATTCCTGAGTATATAAAAAATGGGACAGCAAATGAGGATTTTGGACAGAGGCATGAGGCCTTAAAGAGACTTCAAGAGCCAACAATTTTTTAGTGATAAAATTTGTTCCTTGGAGGCTCAAAAAAGATCTTAGCCACCTTTTGGTATAACAAAATATTATAGGTGGCTAACAAGATGGATCATATTTTGCAAAGGGTGGTGGGGTCTAAAAGAATTTCTTTGCTAGATGGCTATTCAGGGTATAACCAAGTCTTAGTCCACCATGATGATCAATTAAAGACAGTGTTTACTACACCATGGGGCACTTTCATGTATGTGAAAATGCCTTTTGGTCTAATGAATGCTGGAGCAACCTTTCAGAGAGCCATGGACATAGCATTCTCGGAAGAATTGGGCTTCTTCATCATTATCTATCTTGATGATGTAACCGTGTTTTCAAAAACAAATGAAGAACACTTAGAACATTTGAGAAAATTTTTCGAGAAGTGCAGAAAGTTTGGGATATCTTTAAACCCTAAGAAGACACTATTTGGTCTCCAAGAAGGTAAGCTTCTTGGACACATTATTTCAGAGGAGGGTATAAAGATAGATCCAAAGAGGATTGAGGCTATATTGAAAATCTCTCATCCTCGAAATATCAAGGAGTTGCAGTCTTTCATTGGAAAGATTAACTTTTTGAGAAGGTTCATCCCTAACTTGGCAGAGCCCCTTAGAAATATCACAAACATGTTGAAGAAGGAGCAAGGGATAAAATGGACCTTGGAAGCAAAGACATCCTTTGAGCTGGTGAAACAAGCATTAACCAAAACACCGGTTCTCATAAGCCTTGATTTTTCAAAAGATTTTTATATCTTCTCATTTGCATCAGAACATACTATTGCTGCTGTCCTTTTACAGAAAAATCCACAAGGACAAGAGCAGCCTATTGCATTCTTTAGCAAGGCATTGAGGGATGCCCCTTTGAAGTATAACATTATGGAAAAGAAAGCTTTTTCTTTGGTTAAAGAATTGAAAGACTTCAAAGTATACATCCTCCACTCACACATCATTGCCTTTGTCCCAAATTCAGTTGTTAAGGACATTCTAACACAGGACCCAGATGGTAAAAGAGGTAAGTGGATTGTTGTTATTCTTGAATATGATTTAGAGATTAAACCCACTAAGCTCATCAAAGGCCAAGGTCTAGCTAAGTTAATGGCATAATCAAATTGTGATCTTCTTGATATTAATATGATCGATGATTTGGATAACCAAGAAGAACTCTCAACTCCCGTTGTTGAAGATCATTTTGTGAATTCTCCTTGGTATATTGATATTGTTTATGTTTTGCTTAATCTGAATACACCTCCTGGTTTATCCAAAACAAAGGAAATATTCCTAAAGTTAAAAGTTGTAAACTATTTCATTATTGATAAATGTCTTTATTGGAAAAATGCGAGTGGTATATTGCTTAAATGTTTGCCTGAGTTTGATGCAGAAAAAATTAAGCAGGAATTCCATGAAGGAGAGTGTGGAGGCCATTTGTACTGGAAGTCAACAACCAACACAATTTTGAGGGCTGGTTTCTATTGGCCCACTCTTTTTCCTGATGTTCATAAGATGACCACTACTTGCCATAAATGCCAATTGTTTGAGGGCAAGAGAAAATTATTACCCCTTCCTCTGCATCCAATTACTGTTGAAGCTCCTTTTCAACAATGGGGACTTGACTTCATAGGAGAAATCCATCCACCTTCCTCTGCCCAGCACAGGTGGATTCTTACCGCCACAGACTATTTCACTAAGTGGATAGAAGCCGTTCCTAGTAGCCAGGCCAATGATTCGATTATCATAAAATTCATAGAAACCAATATTCTTTCCAGATTTGGCTGTCCTACCAAGATCATCACAGATAATGCAGCAACATTTGGATCAAAGAAAATGGTGGAATTCTGTCACAAGTACCAGATAACATTGGGACACTCCACAGCCTATTACCCTCAAGGTAATGGACTTGCAGAATCTTCCAACAAAAGCTTAGTGAATATAATAAAGAAACTGTTAGAGGAAAACAAGAAGTCTTGGCACACAAAGCTCATCCATGCACTTTGGGCTGACAGATTAACATTGAAGAAATCCATTGGTATGTCACCCTTCCAGCTTGTGTATGGTACAGATGCAATTTTTCCTAACAGCCTTGGTGTACCAGTTATGAAGTTAATTCAATAGTTGCAGACTGAAGAAAATGACATAATCAGAAGGATAAATCAGACCATTCATCTTCAGCAAACCAGAGAGGAAGTGTATAATAAAGCATTGCAGAAACAAGACAATATCAAGAAGATATTTGATAGAAGAACAAAGGCCAGCAGTTCCAAGGTTGGAGACAAAGTTTTAAAGTGGGACTCAAAGAGGGAAGACAAGGGAAGCATGGTAAATTTGACAATCTATGGCTTGGCCCTTACTCTATTCATTCAGTTGCTGGAAACAATGCATTCTTCTTACAAGAGCTGAATGGAACAGATTTGTTTGGGGGTCCTGTCAATGGCAGGATGCTTAAGCATTACCTTTCTTAAAACCATTTTGTGTTCTGCAGCCTTTTTATTTTTCTTTTTCCATTGTGAATATTTCATCCACCATTGCATTCAAAGTTGTGAAAAATAAAAAAAATACAAAAACAGAGAAAAAATGAAAAGAGGGCAGAAGTGAAAACAAGAAAGGCACAACCCATGCCAAAAAGAGAAATAAATCTGAAAGTGTGCAAGCTCAAATGCCACTCCTCAAAACACACTTCTAATTTGTCAAACTGTTTAAACTTGACTAATTAGCTTTCAATTTTCTGTTGATAGGGTAGCGAATTTGATTTGCCAAAACTGTTTAATCTTGGCTCGTCAGTAGATAGATTAGGATAGAAATTAAGGTTCAAACAAACTCAAAATCTGAACCAAAGTTTCCAAAGAGAGATGACTCAAAACTGTTTTATTTTCTGAGTCATAAAAGAGAAAAACTGGTTCTAAATTTCCCAAAATCTGAATCAGATATCAAGGAAGAGATAGCTCACAGAAAAAAGAAAAATCAGAGCTATGAAAAGAAGAGAGAAGGCCATAATAAGAAGCTTTTAGATCTTAAGCCTTCAATTTTTGATGTTACATTTCTGCAAATGATAATCTATGTGCACCTTGTTTTTATGCCATAGATCACAACAAGTCAAACAACTTAATCTTGACTTGACTGTTCTTAAATTTTTGTTGTAGAATTTAGAGAATGAAAGTCTGTTGGACAGTTTAATCCCAACAAACAGTAGATTAGGTAGAGAAATATCTGAGCTCAACTGTTTAATCTGAGTTCAGGGAGAAATAAGGAGTAGAAATAGATTAGGTTTCCTGCTTTCAAAAGAATAAAATGTTGTGAATAGAGTTTTCCAATCCAAGTGCACTCTGATGAAGAAAAAATGTTAGATCTGTAGGATTGGGTAGGTAGAAAGCTTGTTGATGAAAGATCCATTGTTTTTCATGGCTGTTAGCATTTCCAATGCAAAAGAAGATCATTCAATTAGAGAAGAACAACCCAATGGATGAGGCAACTAATCAGCCTCCCAGAAGATACAAGTTTGAAATTCTTGATGCCTTCAAGAAGGCACCATCCCCAAGTGGAGCCACTGTTAGCCACCTGTAATATTTTGTTATACCAAAAGGTGGCTAAATCTTTTTGAGCCTCCAAGGAACAAATTTTATCACTAAATTTTTTTGGCTCTTGAAGACTCCTTGTAGGCCTCATGCCTCTGTCCAAAATCCTCATTACTGTTCCTCTTAATTCTGCTGATTCCAAGTAGAAGACTGCTGAAAGACCTTCATTTTCCCCCTTCTTAAACCTTCATCTGCTCCCCTTTTTCTCCACAAACTTCCTTGTTTTCATAAATCCTCTTCTTCCATTTATGAAAATCACTTTCCCATAGTTAAAAACCCATTTTTTTTTACTATCCCGAAACCATCAAATTCCATTGAAAATTATGAAAAATTCATAAAAATACAAGTATTATGACTATGGATTTAAGCCCCTTTGGGCTAAGTCCTAAACCAATTTCCCACCATACGCTTTGGAGCTGGAGCCATTTGCCTTGGGTTAAGGCGCTAATCGCATCGGAAAGAATCAAATGTACAAGTCTTCGCCATACTCCGAAGAACTCCGATTGCGATTAGCCTTGCTGCCTAAAACCCCCGATCATATTGTTTTCATATAACCCGGAGCCCGCCCTCGGCGCTTAGACCTTGTGAATATTTCATTCCCAAACCCATTTTTCTTTATAAAACCCAAAACCCGCTTATCCAAACTTTCAACTTAAAAACTTGAAGTCACGTGTTTAATATTTTAATGGGTCGATTGAAAGACCGATCGCGCAATCGCAATCGAAGAAATCAAATGGGTAGATAAAAAATACCCGCATCAAGGTTCCGATGCGATTGGGTCTCGTATGTTAAAAGTTTCCCCCGCCCCTGTCTCATATGACTTCCCCCGAGACCAAGTGTTAAGGACCCCGGGTGCCAATCGCATCGCAATGTTTCAATCGCATGCATTTTTGTTTTACCCCCGATTGCGCTCCTCCGATTAGATCTGGACCGTCCACGTGTCCAAATCGGACGATCCAAAACCACCCCGCCCTATTTCTTCTCCCCGCTCTCCTTTGCCCGTTCTGCGCCGATCTCCACCGTTAGATATTTTTATCCGACGGCTACGCTCCTCCCCCGCCATCTGAAGCAGTTTAAACCTATTTCCGCAGGATTTCTTAACTGTTTTTGTGTTTTGCAGGTGTTTTTATGGTTTTCCATTATAGAATGAAGGAGAGCCGAGGGTTGGGAAAGACGTTTCCTGTGCCTTCGAGCTATCGAAAAGAATCATTCACGGGCTCTGTATCAAATGATTTATCGATGTTTCATGAGCATTGATAACCTAAAGAGCCCTGCACTGCCCTGCACATCGACAAGACACTGTTTTATTCAAGAGAGCAGTTAAAGAGTATCAGTTTTTGAAGTCAAAGCACAACAGATGAAGATCGAAGACAGTTTTTACGGGGATTACGGCTAAGACAGTTATCAAAAGCCTAATCCCCAATCTAAAACACAGTTTAAAAGAAAACCTAAAGTGTTCATCAGACATATTGCATCCACCGCCATACTTTGAGGCAAATTGATTCCTCAACCACCGCAGTGCCACCTATTGCTTCAAAATGCTCAATCAGAGGCTGAATTTATTGAACTAAATCAGATATTTTGCCTCGAAGCAGCCAAAGAAGTTATTTCTGCCTCAAAATTAATGACAAAATGTGTGTAGAGTAACCCTAACAGTACGCAGAGCCTCAAATGTCAAACAAAGCTCCCTCCGAGCTTACTTCATAAGTGTAAACACAGTTAATGTAGTGATCCACCTGTAAATTTCTCCCTCGAGCCTCTCAAAGGGCCGATGATCCAGGTGGATATTGGTGGTCACCCGCCTATTCCACTTGGGGCTCCATCGTTGTCTATTTCATTTTTTGAGTTTCGGCACAGTTTACTATTTTTAGCAGTTTTTTCGGGTCCTAAACTTCCGGAGCCGTTTTGAGGCCCTAAACGACGTTTTTTGGGAAAACGGAGGGCAACATGGGTCCATGGACCGATGTTACCCATTCCAAATTTGTAGTCCTCGGATAGATCTTTCTAACGAGGTATGGTACGCGTCAAACGGAGATCGTATGCCAAAGTTACGCCCCTGGGAAGTTGAAACACCAATTTACCCAAACGGGGCCCATAGTTTTGGCGCTTCATCTCCTAGGGTTAGGGTTTTGGCTGTTTAGGATTTCCCATTGTTTCTAAATGATAAATAGGTCCTCGAGCCTCATTGTAACTCAGTTCAGAGGCCTGTAGCCGCCACATCTCTTCTCAGAGATAGCTACCAGCGCCCTAGCTAGTTTTATTTCCATTCCGTCTGTAAGCAAATTTCAGTTCTTTGATATTAATGAAATGAAGTGTTATTTCCGCTGCATCTCTGTATTTATGTTTATATGTTTATTCTGTTGCGTTCCCGCATAAATCCGGATCAGTGGTATCAGAGCGGTCTGCTTTTTCTCGATCCTTCTTTGCATGTCCCCAACGAGGTCGGGGTATAAGGAGCTAGGGCTTGATCTGGTGGAACCTTTGCAAGATCAGCCTCGCAAACCTCGACGGACGCCCATGGGGGATGAAAAGAAATATGAGGGAGCAGGAGATCCTATAAAAATATTGCTCGAGGAGGCCCTCGAAAAACAAAGGAACGCGATGATGGATAGTTTTGCTCAGATCCTTCAACGGCTGCCCACCGGCGGCGCATCTGCATCCAGTAGCCACTCTGGAGTTGCGACTCCCTTCAAGGTACAAGTAAATTTTGACATTCCCATATTTGAGGGTCAAATAGACGCAGATGCCGTAGATAAATGGTTGAATCTATTAGAAGGATATTTCTCTGTTCATGACTTTTCAGACCGGGAGAAGATTATTTTTGCACTCCTCAAAGCTACCCCCCATGTTAAGGACTGGTGGGAAACCTACCGTGAGAACAAGGACCAGACAGAACCCTCTCTGTTCTCGGCCGTACCAACTTGGAATTCTTTCCGAGACGCCGTCAAGGAACAGTACTATCCCGTGGGGAGCTATGAGGACAAGTACATACAATGGACCACGCTGCGACAACAAAGGGATCAAGATGTGCATGAGCTGACGAATCTGTTCCATACCCTGCGCACAAAGTTGGGCATCAAAGATTCAGAGAAACATCTGGTGCTAAAGTATCGCAGCTGTCTGCACAAATACATTCAGGAGGAAATGGAGTTCCTTGACATCTCCTCGCTTGGTACGGCATACCGGTATGCTGCCAAGATTGAGCAGAAATTCAAGCAAAAGAAGCGAGACTTTGGATCTGCGAATCAAAATCAAGGGAAAGGTGCTTCCAAACCGCAGAACAAAGGACCGAGCCAAGGCATGGCGGCTAAAGACAACTCATCGAAGCCACAAGAAAATAATAGCACCGCAAAGCCAAAGAAGGACACGGGAAAGTGGTGTGAGTTCCATAAGAGCACCACTCACAACACAAGTGAGTGTCGGGCCAAGCAGTCGCTAGTGGCCGAGATGAGGGCTTCTGAGTCAGATGCATGCTCTGACTCCGAATCAGAACCTAAAAAGGCGAATGAAAAAGGGAAACAGATTATTGATGCGGATCCCAACGCCACTGTTGCCACTGCAAAGATCCAAAAGGAGGAACCGGAAGATCCAGAGGAGGAGGAACGTCTCTTCCACTCCCAGATGTGGGTAAAGGGCTCCCCGGTACAGTTCATCGTCGACAATGGGAGCCAAAAGAACCTCATTTCAGCAGACGCCGTGAAGCGGTTGGGCTTGCCGACCACAGCTCACCCACATCCATACACCATCGGGTGGCTTCACCAAGGACGAGATCTCCGCGTCAACCGACAGTGTCGCCTTCCCTATAGCATCAAGCCCTTCACGGATGAGGTATTATGTGACGTTGCTCCTATTGATGTTTCTGATGTATTATTAGGACAACCATACTTGTGGAAGCGTCATGTCGTGTATGAGTCTCGACCTCGTGCTGTTATTATTACTTTGGGAAATAAGTTGTACAGGATACCAGAGGTACCACCTCCTACGACTATCTCTTTGGTTACTGCAAAACAATGTAGTAAGCTCATTTCCCAAACCAGGAAATTCGTTTTCCTGATGATCCGCCCCCAGGACAAGAAGAAGACTGTGGCCACGACCTCCAGACAGGGCCCCTCTGCACGACAACAACAAATGGATAAGGTCGTGGAGGAGTACGGGGACATCTTCACCTCACCCACAGGGGTTCCTCCGCACTGCCAGGTCAAGCACCCGATTGATCTGACCCCAGGTGCGCCGCTACCCAATGGACCGATCTATCGACGCTCTGTTCTGGAAAATGATGAAATCAAGAGGCAGATTCAGGAGCTGTTGCAGAAAGGTCACATCAGACCAAGTTCATCACCCCGTGGGAGCCCGATCGTGTTGGTACAGAAGAAGGATGGGACGTGGAGACTCTGTATTGACTATCGGGCACTGAACAAGATCACTGTCCGGAATAGGTACCCAATCCCACGGATTGATGACCTTCTGGACCAACTCAAATGTGCAAAATATTTCAGCAAGATCGACCTGAAGTCTGGGTATCACCAGGTACCAATTGAACCCTCCGATGTGTGGAAGACTGCCTTCAAAGCCAAGGAAGGCCTTTTCGAATGGCCGGTCATGCCTTTCGGGTTGACGAATGCTCCCGCCACCTTCATGAGGATGATGGATGACATCTTGCGGCCATTCACCAACTCATTTGTAGTGGTGTACTTGGATGATATTCTGATCTTCAGCCAGACTTGGGAAGAGCACCTTCACCACATCCGAAAAGTCCTCCAAACACTGAGGCAACACAAGTTGTGTGCCAATTTGGAGAAGTGCACTTTTGGCATGACCCAGGTTCAATATCTGGGATACATTATTGATGAAAGAGGGGTGCATGTGGATCCAGCCAAGATCCAAGTCATTCGTGATTGGCCAGCCCCAACCACTATAACAGAGCTTCGCAGCTTTCTGGGTCTTGCTAATTTTTATCGGAGGTTCGTATTGGGATTCTCTCATATCACTTGGCCCTTGAGTCAAGTCACCAAGGGAGGAGCGAGAGCAAATTTTTTTTGGTCGGAACCTCAAAAGAAGGCATTCACAGAACTGAAAAACCGCCTCTGTTCTGCCCCAGTGCTCACTTTACCAGACTTGCAACAGCCATTTGAGATCGAGACAGATGCCTCTGACTATGCTATTGGGGCAGTTCTTACTCAACAGGGACATCCAGTGGCATTTCACAGTGAGACATTGTCTGACACAGTTCGCAAGTACCCTACATATGACAAAGAAATGTACTCCATTGTGCAATATTGTTGACAATGGAAGCATTACATTTTGGGGAAGGAAACAATCATCCATACAGACCACAGGCCCCTGCAGTTCATACAGACACAAGGGAAGTTGCAGAATGATCGCCATCAGAAGTGGTCTACATATCTGCAACAGTTTCATTTGAACATCAAGTATAAGAAGGGTAGCACCAATCATGTTGCATACTGCCGCAGCCGACCACCGATCGTGGCGCTCACCACCGTACTCAACGCTTGTGGGCACGAGACTTCTGATTGGCCGCTTCTCTATGAGAGTGACCCAGAATTTGGCCAAACTTACAAGGCACTCCTGGGGGGTACGCAAGTTCCAAATTTTCACCTCCAAGATGCACTTTTATGTCACATGGGACACCTTTGTGTTCCTTCAAGCGAGCGTGCCAAGATGATATGGGAAGCACACTACAGTCGAGTCGCCGGGCATTTCGGGGTCGAGAAAACAGTAGCAATCCTGCAGAAGTATTTCTATTGGCCGAACCTTCGAAAGGATGTCAAGAAGCACATCAGATCCTGCACTGCTCGTGCCATTGCCAAACCGACCATCAAGAAGCAAGGCCTATATACTCCTCTACCTACCCCTAGTCGACCTTGGGAATCCATCTCCATGGATTACATGTCGGGCCTGCCTTCTACTAAGCAGGGAAATGACTGTGTTTTCGTGGTCGTCGACAAATTCTCGAAGATGGCCATCATGGCAGCCTGCAAGAAGAATATCACAGCAGAAGCCACTGCTAAACTCTTCTTTGAACGAGTGTGGGTGCACTTTGGGATCCCACAGTCTATCATATTAGATCGAGATAGCAGGTTCCTCAGCACATTTTGGTCCAGTCTCTGGTCAATGTTGGACACAAAGCTCACCAAGTCCACAGCTTTCCATCCCCAAACAGATGGCCAGACAGAGGTTGTCAACAGAATGATTGTACACATTCTGCGCATGTACAATTCAAAGCATCCACGCACATGGGACGAGAGCCTCCCCTATGTACAACATAGTTATAATCGGGCTCTCCACAATTCAATCGGCCATAGCCCCTTTCAGGTGGGCTTGGGATTCCAGCCACTATGTCCCATTGACGTAGCCATGCCATTTGCAGCTGCTCAGGCCAATTCAGCTCATGTCCAGTCTGAAGTTGACAAAGCCAGTAGCTTCATCGAGCGCATTCAACACATCCACCAACAAGTTCATGATATATTGGACAGAGCCAATGCCAAGTACAAGCAACGCCATGATCAACACCGGGTGCCACACAACTTCCAGGTGGGTGACAAAGTATAGCTACATTTGCAGAAGGAGCGCCTCACTGGACCCCACCGCAAGCTTCGCCCGCTCCGATACGGGCCGTACACCATCACCAAGGCCGTAGGGAACAATGCATTCGAGCTCAGTATTCCACCATTCCTTGGTCTGCACCCAGTCTTCAATGTGGATCGCCTTCGTCCTTACTTCCCACCTCTACTGGACACCTCGGACATTGTAGAACAACTCACACCAACCGAGTTAAATCCAGACTGCATGGAACAGGCCACCACAGATTGCATCATGGACATGCAAATCAAGAACACTCGCCAGCAGAAGATCCAACTATATCGGGTTGTCAAAGCTGGCCAACTCCTGCACCAAGGAAAGTGGTTCACCAGGGACCAAGTTCAGCAGAAATTCCCTCATCTCATGGAGGAACTTAACGCAATGGGGACCATTGCTTCCTAAGGGGGGAGGAATGATCCAGGTGGATATTGGTGGTCACCCACCTATTCCACTTGGGGCTCCACCATTGTCTATTTCATTTTTTCAGTTTCGGCATAGTTTACTATTTTTAGCAGTTTTTCGGGTCCTAAACTTCCGGAGCCGTTTTGAGGCCCTAAACGACGTTTTTTGGGAAAAAGAAGAGCAACATGGGCCCATGGATTGATGTTTCTTGTTCCAAATTTGTAGTCCTCGGATAGATCTTTCTAACGAGGTATGGTACGCGTCAAACGGAGATCGTATGCCAAAGTTACGCCCCTGGGAAGTTGAAACACCAATTTACCCAAAACGGGGCCCATAGTTTTGGCGCTTCATCTCCTAGGGTTAGGGTTTTGGCTATTTAGGATTTCCCATTGTTTCTAAATGATAAATAGGCCCTCGAGCCTCATTGTAACACAGTTCAGAGGCCTGTAGCCGCCACATCTCTTCTCAGAGATAGCTACCAGTGCCCTAGCTAGTTTTATTCCCATTCTGTCTGTAAGCAAAATTTAGTTCGTTGATATTAATGAAATGAAGTGTTATTTCCGCTGCATCTCTGTATTTATGTTTATATGTTTATTCTGTTGCGTTCCTGCATAAATCCGGATCAGCCGAGAAGTCTTCATTCTGCATTAATTGTACTTGAGATCTTTTTATCAGATCTCACCTCCTCATCCTTCTATAAATACTTCAGTAGAAGATGAGTGAGGGGTTGGATTAGTTGGTTGTCAATGTAATTGCTGAAGCATTCTATGTAACTGAGCTGAAAAATCTTGACTGTAAATAGTGGCTTCATCGGCTCTTGGAGCTCTGCTTGTAGTAGATAGGTTAGGTTGTGAAGAGAGATGGATTAAAACATTGGATCTGAAGATTGTAACCGGTTTGAAGCATCAATACAAGCTGATTTATGGGATCCTGGTCTATGCTGATGGTGATGTTATTCTCACTGTAACTTGTATTTTGTTTCTATTTTCAATTTGTTTCATTTTCCACTGTAAAGAACAGTTTAAACAGGGTTAGGACCTACTGTATATCAGTAACCTTCTCTGGCTGAGAAATCTTTATCTAAATGTTTTCTTTCAACTGTGTTATTTGAAAATGATTTAATTCAGTCTAAGTACACGGATGCTGGCGTTCCCTCATCCTTTTGTCACTGCTGAATGTTATTTTTAAATGTTACTTCCAATATATGTTGTGTGAGGATGAATTGAGGAAATCAAGGTTAGCCCTGAGTCCCTTTCCTGTTTGCTCAACTATTTGATTGTTTCCCCTAGGATGTGTTAAAAGCTGACTAGTTTCGAAGTACTTATCAGATCTTAGGCCATTCTGTGTTATCTCTGTGATCGTCTTGGAAGTAACTAAGTAAAGAAGAGATAGGAGAGGATTATGGTGAGCCCAGCCCGCTAGTTTCTACTCCAAAAGTTGCCTTCAAGTTTCCCTTTGTTTTTATATGTATTCTATTGGAAGTGTATCAAAGGCTGGATAGTTTCAAAGTACTTACCAGATCCTAGTTTGCTTCTATGTTTCTCTTAAGTGCTTGGTCAAAGGCTGGCTAGTTTGAAATTACTTACCAGATCCTGGGCTGCTCTTTGTTCTGCATTTGTCATTTCTCTTTCTTATTGTATCATTCCATTCCATAAATCAAACTTTAAAGAGATCCTTAGGCATAGATGACTTGCCCCATAGATCACTCTTGAACCTGAATGTTTCAATTAAATCCTCTTATGACTCCATAGCCCAATGGATTGAAAACTTGCCATCATCTTTCTTCTTGATCGAAGCTTACTCTTTTGCTTGCAACTTCTCACCTTTGAACCTATTTGCATATATATCTTTCTGCCTCAGACAACAATTATGTTCAATCATCCGAAAAGACCAAACAAAACCCTTGGACCTCATAACTAGCCTAATATCATTACCCTAAGCTTTCAAAGACAAGATCCATCTTTGTACATATTGGAGAGATCCCTCCCGATTCAAAAGAGGCTAGATCCTGGGAATCAAAGTTGGTTGAAATGATGTTAACTCCGTGATCGGACTTCATTAATCTGCCTATTATAGAGACTCAACAGCCCAACGCTTGAGATTCTTCAGTAGTCAACTGAATGGATGCCCCAACACCCAATGAGCTACAACTCACCCTAGCACCACCCTACCACCCTATAGAAGAATAAAAGAAGAATGAACTCTCGTACCAGGGAAAATGGTCCACTTTACAATGATATAGAATGATGTAGAAGAAGAAGATATACTAGACCATAACCCCAACTTTGACACAACCACCTAATGATGATCCTAGACCTCCCAACACTGCCTCTTCAACCCTTGGAAGATAGATACTAGTACAATTTGTACATTAATGTATTTACAATGACTAAGTACAATGATACCTTTACAATGATTGTATGCAGTGCTACCCACTTGAAGAATTCATATGATGAACTTCTTGCTGCTGTTATGCACCTTGGTTGCTGATCTTGTCATGCTACCCTCTTCTGCACCTTGCTTTGCTTTTCTGCCATAGAAAGTATGGTCCTTTACAACCCTTGACAACACATGATCTAGCTTTTTCTTTCTTTCTAGGACCTTGATATTGAATCTGGTGTATCTCTGTTATTTTAGATCCTCAATATATGATTTTCGGTCCTTTAGTAGCCCTCTGAGTCGTCTTTCCAATGCCAGAGGTCTGACCCAATTTTGATTCTTCAAGAGAGATTTATACCCAATCTCTCACAATACCCTAATTATGGACTGTTTCAGCAAAGCACACTTGTACGACATGACACGTGTCACTGTTTCTTCATTTGGCTCTAAAATTGATAGATAAAAAGGTACAGACTGTGCACTATCTGTCACTTTTCACGGAATTCCAATCCAATACTCAGAGAGAGAGTTATGACGAATTTACCAAGGTCACTTCTTTGAGATGAATTTCAGGAGCCTGCAAAAACCCTGCCTTCCACAGATCATATCTCCAAAAATATTGTGCACTTTGATCTGAAATTTTTACAGTGTTTTCCTTTCAGAGTTTTTCTTTACTTCATAAAAAGTCCAGCTTCTGAACCTTCTAGAAAAAAGTTAGACTGAAAATTCCACGATGACCTGGTTTGATGGCCGAACTCTTACCTAAGGAGGAATGAAGATCACAATTTATAAAATGCTTAGCTGGAGAGGGGCTTCAACAAGTGAACGTGGGAGGGATTTTAGGAGCTTAAAAAATATTAATTATGACTTTTCAATGACCCATGCCCCAACCCCATGGGGTTTTATCCCACTAACTAGGGGTACAAACTTCAAACATGAATATCTCTCAAATCGTGAAGAATTACATGACATGCCATATATCAACGGAAACATCTCGATAATTAGAAACCATTAAAGTATTATTGACCCAAAATATATTAATTTGGTAGGTCAAAATTCCCATTCAATCTTGGGTTAGCCACTGGTGCTGCTTGGGTTGACATCAATGACAACCGCTGATCAACAAGGACTAAAGAAGAAGACTTTGAGAAGGATTGAAGAGTCATTGGTGGAAAACCTAGAAGTGGGATTTCTACATCATGATTTCATATAAGCAAAATTTGAAAGGAAGATTTCAAGAAATATTGTTGAAGGCATATTTGAAGGAAGTATCAAGGAACTTCAGAAGTTGTTATCAAAGACACTTTAAAGGACCTTGAAGGCATCAAAGAAGGTTGAAGACATCATCAAGGAGAATCTTGATCTCAAATAAGTAACATATCATTACATCATGCCTAAATCTTAGGGTCATATGGGTTCTTTCTACAAGGGGAGCAATAATATCATTGGGCCATCAAACTATCTAGCATGGAAGGAAAGAATTGACTTGATACTCACAGAACAAGAATTAATGGAATATGTTATTGGGGAAGTTACTGAACCTCTAAAAAATAAAGATAAGACACAAGAACTAGAAAAGTACAAAAAAGGGAAAGTAAGGGATCAAATGATCATAGTTGAATCAATTAAGGATTCTCTTGTTCTATTTGTTGGAAATTTGAAGACTTCTAATGCCATGTATGAAAAACTAATGTATTTTTATTCGATAAGTACTACAATACAAAAGATGTCATTGAGGTACAAGTTATATTAAATGAAGAAATCAAAGGATGAGGATTTGTAATTCTTTCTCGTGATAGTCTCTTAACTAAGATACCATCTGCAAGGACATGTGGAACCAATTACTGTTTCTGAGGTAACCATATGTGTACTAAATGCATTTCCACTGGAATGGAGCATCCTTGCAACAAGCATCTACTCCAAGAAGGATTCAACTCCCTTTGATGAGTTTTGGGCTTAGTGCATATTGGAAGAATCAAGGATCAAGGTCAAATATGATATTGGATTAGATGAGGAGTATTAAGATTTTATAGCCTTATTCAAGAAGATGAAGAATGGAAAGTATGGAATGTCCAAGAAGAAAGACATGTACAAGTTCAATGTCTTAAGTGCAATGAATTTGGATACTTTAAGAGGGACTTTCCAAACCAACAAAACAAAAAGAGAAAGGAAAGGAGTGAAGTTCATGTAGCCAAAGCAGTGAGAGAACCTAATAAGAAGGAAAGGAAGAAGAAGTGAAGGATCTTTACTACTAAATAAGGTTTAATGACTTTGAGGTTTTTTATGAGGAATAATATTCATTTTAGGATAGTGTTTTTTGCATAGAATCATAGAAAGAAGCATATGATGGTAGCATGTCTAGAATCTACATGACTGAGTTTCATTGTATATAGATGAATAGAAAGACAATTTTGCATATTAATCATCCAAATATTATCTAACATTATGTTAGAGGAATTCATATTTCTTTGGTGGATCATCATGATCCTGGAAGAACCATAATTATGAAATCTTCTTGGAAGAAGCACTATGACAAAGGTTAGTATACATTCAATGTAATGTGGAATAAATACTAGTAAAGGGACGAAAGAATGAAATGGGTCGGGATGCAGGATCTTTGTGAGATATATGAATATCTAGATGATCAGAAGAGAGCATAGGAATGCATGTTGGATATAAAATATTTGGATAAGATTCATGTATGTGGAATATTTTGGAAAGAAATTTGGTCATAAAAATTCTTAAGTATATGGATATATGATGCCTGAAAATAATAGGATTTGAAATACTTTAAGGTGAATAAAAGAGTAGGACTTTCTCTAGAATATATAAATAGTGAATAAAATCCAGTATAAATTCCGAAAGAGAAGTTGCAACTAGGTAAACAAGTTTGATCCTTGGGAACTCTTATGAATGAAGGAAGTTTCAAGTGGATATGGTTGATGAGGATGTTGATGGATCAAGAAGGTCACCGTGGTGAGGTAAGTCTGATTTTCATTATTCTTGGTAATTTGGTTAAAATATTATTTTTCTACCTGGAAGGATGTTGTAGGGATAAATGATGGCAATTAAGGCAATTTCAAATATATGGATGGAATATAAGAAGAATATTTAGGGAAGTTCAATATATGGTACCTAGAAACTATGAATTCAAGATATGTTAATCTTGGAATTGGATGGTAGCAATGAAAAAATATAACCTGAAGGTCAAAGGAATATCACTTTCAAGAGGAATTTATGATAAACTTCAAGTTTAGGAAGGCTCTGTGCAATTGATTCATGTTGAAGATGAAAGTGATGAGCAATAAATGTGACCTAGATCTAGTCACAAGATTGAAAATATAAGGTGGCTCCATTATACCCTGAATTGAAAGAAAGCTCAATGATGCAGAGGAAAGAAGAAGTTAGGAAACTATCAAGAACTGGTAGTTGATACTCCTATGAAGATAAGTTATAAGGCTTGTTATGGCAACTTCCCAAATAAAAAGGAAGTCTATATATCCTCTAATTTTGAGAGGGAGTAAAGTAGTCTCCTTGTATAGGTGTAAGGTTTTATTCTCAAGATTAAATGGGAATAGGGATTTATTATCTTATTGAGAGGGAGTGATGTTAGAAATCAGCGTGCATTCTCCTCTTCAGGTGACGAAGAGAGAATGATAGAGGATCAAATAAGTATATGTGGTTTCCTTGAGGATATGAAATCCAAGAAAAGAAAGGTGTTGACAATCTATCAGGATGGGAGAGGAATCCAAGAGACGAGTGGTCGAAGAGGACCAATATTCTTTGAGGACTCAGGTATGGAGATCAAAGATAAGAATCATCTTAAAAGGACATACCTTGTATACATTTGGATGGGTTATATACCTTACAGAGGTAGTGTAGTATCACATGTAAAGCCTCCCAACATAATTCTCTTGATTAAACTATAACTTTGTCCAGTTAGGCCTCAGGGACAACGCTGGTCACAATAATCATGCTTATAGTATGCCTTATGAATCTGACTCTTCTTGAGAGCTCTTCAGTTTGAGATATGATGTTGTATTGGTTGTGAAATTAGGAATACCTCCCTAGTTAAGAGGGAGTGTTGAGAAATGTAAATAGTTTTGGTCTTCATAATTGTTGTACTCATTTCAATATATACCTTATGTAACAAACAAGAAAACGAAATAAAATTTATTATTATTAAAGCATAAGTTTCATGCTCATTATTAATGGTCTTATAGGTTAAAGCTTTTTTTTTTGATTCTAGGGTTTGTTAGGTCTTAGGATTTTTTTTCTTGAGTCAAAGGACTCAACATTATGTTTATAGTACCCTTCTAGGAAAAAAAATTTGTAAAAGAATTATTTTTGAGTTTAGAAAGTCCTCGAAGCTCCAAAGTACAAGTCGGCCCTCGGATCATCAAGTCGGCCTAAAGGAGGGAATTTGACCCCTTTATAAGGTTATATAAAGAAGTAGTTCAACCTCATTTGTGATACACTCACACATAAGTTTGTACTATCAAGAAAGAGTTCGATCTGTAGCTGGAAAACAAGAAGAAGAAGAGTCAAAGACAAGGAGAAGCTAGAAGGATGAAATCTATGGTTTGGGGCTATATCGCTTAAACACGTGCAAATATTTAGGGTTTCTGGTGTTGTAGAAGGAGGCAAACCTTGCAAGTCTGAGTATAGTAGGATGAAGTGCATAATATTGTAGCTAGAAGGGAAAAAACCCTATATAGACCTCACTGACCTTGGGAGAGTTGTCTTGCTTTGGGAAGGTCTTAGGAGGAGGTTGGATTAGGGTTTCCAAATAAGTTGCAAGGAAAAAATTGCAGGGTCAGAGTTGTAGGACGAGTTGCAGTATTGAAGCTAGCATGTTGAAGTTACAATATTGAAGTTGGTTGGTGCAGAAACAACGTCTTAAGGAAGGGCTAACTTGGTATTAGGAGAAGGGTTAGTCTAGGTTTTGGGTCTTTGTATCTCATTTGAAGCAGATTCTAAGAAGTGAAGAGTTTTCAAAATTTCCCCTTAGAGAGGTTTTCCCTGGTTGATAGCCTAATATATGTGTCTTCTATTGTTGTTATTATTTTTCTTGATATTGTTTGATAAAAATATATAACCAACGAACACAAAGAAGATAACTAATATTCACAAGAAAATATCAAGGTTTAGGAAAACAAGATAAATAGTTGTCGCTTTCCATTTTTCAATAGTAGGCAACTGAAAAATATTTGTATTTGTGATGTCTCTTCTTTCAAGTATGGAACATATCTCAACAAAATCATGAATTTGTTAATAAACTCATCCATTTTCAGTTGTCCTAACTTTAGCTCATGGAACTCCTTATATTTCTCATCAAAATACCTCTCAGTCAAATAATTATTTTTAAATTCTTTCTTTAACAATTTCCAAGTTAATTATTTCTTTTAAATTCTTTTAACAACTTTATTCCCCCCCCCCCCCCCATAAAGTTTCCTTACCAATTAACTGGTGGGTTTCCAATATTGCCTTCAAATTACCTGCATAATTGTATACTTCGAAATATTTAGACATATCGAGGAGCCATGCCTCTGGTATTTCTTTAGATTCACCATTGAAATTGGGAGGTCTAATTGTGTTAAACTCTCCCTGTAACTGAGAGGAAAATATCCTTTTTTGGCCAAAGAAGTGTTGCTACTGGATTTTTGTGTGTTTCTTCATTACACTCATTTGTTTGATTGTCACTAGAAGTTACTGAGTTTATTTTGGTTGTGGTGCTAATACATTTACTCCTATATATTTTTCTATGAGTCTCTTTACTAATTTTTTCATTCTACAGTTTCCTTAATAGATATCCATTGATCTCCTCTTGCTCCTCTCTAGCTTTTACTAACCTTTCCTAATTAGCCTCAATATCATGTAGATATATTTTTAGACTTATTATTACTTGTAATAGTTCAAAATATTGTCTTTCTACATTATTGGTCCCAACCCCAACCATTCCTAATTTAGTATCATGTTCTGCATCACCTCTCGTTGATCCTACAAAAGTTTGCTCGTTAAAATCCCCTGCCATATTTTAGCTTTTTACTTCTTTTGTGCAATTTTTTTATAAGATGTAAAAATGGTTTCAGTTTTTAGTACCCAAAGAAGGCCCAATGTTGTAACTAAAACTCTGATACCACGTGTTATAGGCTATTTTGTCACATATGGTCAATAGGCTTGTTAATTGGATCAATCAACATCCATCAACACTTTTTCATCCTCCTTGCACAAAGTCGCAGGCATGACTCTCCCTAATCCCTAAGTTGTTGGGGTTAAATGCTTCATTTTCATGCTTTTAAGGCCCAACACACCCTGTTCCTTTAGGAGAATGTGTTCAATGCAGTTTTCTCCACTCTACACCTACACTAATCATTAGCAGGTTGTCCCTTGCTGGGGGTGCACTGATTCTAGAAATTCGAAAAAAATAAAAAGAATCTCGAAGCTTCCTCTTCCAGAAGCTTCCAAGAGTTGTTCTAACTATTTACCTTGGATACGACCTTCAAATCCCATCTCATCCTACCTTGGAGATTTCACCTCTTAATCCTTGAGCTCAACATCCCATCAAGAGTGGATCTCAAGCCTATATTGGTAAATGGATAAGAATTCATAAAATACCATCCTCTCCTATATATTTACTACCATCCACAAGCTAGGGGTTGGATTTTGGAGATTAATTACCCTCATGTTATTGCCTTGGTTCTAAGAGAGTCATCATTCTATGCATTGATATGACATAGAATTTTACTTTGTGGAAAGGAAGGACAAGTCAACTTGGGGAGTTCTCTACATGATCGGCTCCTATAATTGGTTGTAAATCTCTTCATTTCTATTAATACAAAGAGTACATTGCTTTCCTATCTATGATGTTTATGTTCATATGTTTCAATGTTTTGTTGATTTTTTGAATGAAGTGATTGGATAATGTTGTATATATACTGTAGATCTTTGGCTTGGTGTGTTTGTATGTGTAGGTTCTAATTATAGCAACCGGAGCTAGGCCAAGAGGAGAGTGAATCTTGTGACATATTCTAGGTAAGCATCATCTCATTGTTCAATTAATTTATTGGAAACATTATATTCTTTGCCTTTTTTTCTTCTAGACCAGGCCACTAGGTCTAGGGAAGATACTTTTGTTTGCAGTCATAGATTTTGCATAAAAAATTGGCGACTCCAGTGAGGCACAGTTTATTCCTTTGGTGGTTTCCTTGTCTTTAGTACTTGTTCAGCCTCTTTTTCAGACCTTAATTATCTCGGTCAGTTTGAGTTGACCTTATGAACACATTTCATTGAAATTTAGTTGCATTTTTTGTGTGTCAGAACTTGGCATTCCTTGATCAGTGCTCCCCCTGGCCTGGAGACAGAGCATTGTAGTGCACCCTAGTATTCTTTGTACCTGCATTCTAGTGCACTCCATCCCTCTCTGCACCTACGTTGCAGAGCACTGGTGCCCTTCCAGCACTTGTGCTAACCACTGTTTCATGCAAAATTTTTCCTTGTTGTGATTGTCTCTCTATTCATATTTGATCTAGTTTCTTTTCCTTGTGTCCCTCAGTTTATTTTGGTCCCTTAGAAGCCTCCATCTTGTTTGGTTATGGTTTTATGTGCCTTTGATGAGAATTTGTTTAGGTTTTCTTTGTTCTTATCATTAGGTCATTAGCAAACTGATTTGTTTGATCATCGAGTGCTTGAAAGAATTGGTGTTTTATTCATCATTATGAATAGTTTATTTTATTAGTGATTAGACATGCATCTTAGTTTTATCTCATTTGAAAATTAATTGGAATTGAAAAGAAAAATCTTTTTGCATTGGCATATAGGGTTTTGCGTGTGAATTGGAATTGGAATAGTTACATTTAAGGGAATCACACTTAGAATATTGTTTGTTACATTTTGTGCGATGCATGTCTTTATTCTCTTCCCTCCTTCAGATAGATTTTCATTGAAATGAAAAGTTTCAATTCTTCATGCTAGCTTGGATTTTAGGATATTCAGGTGAAATTCACAGTGAGCACTAAAAGTGAAACCTAATTAAAGATAAACATTTAAATTTATTGAATCGACCTAAGGAGGATTTGTAACATTAATGCAAACATTTATAGGTCTAGGTTAGAGACGTGTTCTGATGTCTATAAACATAGGAGTTGTGATTTTTTCCAATGTTGCATCCTGAGGGTGAAATATTGTTCCACATACGTAAGTGTATCAAACTGTTCTCCACGTACCTTTGGGTATATTGGATGGCGCTCCACACATGAAATTTTTTTGGGAACACTCTCATCGTATGGTTACACATTAGACACCACTAACACAGACTATACTTCCACGTACCGTCGAGTATATTTTGGAAGGCCAGCATAGGTTTCTATCCTCTCCATATGTAACATAGTTAATCACCTTGTATACCGTGATACACAGAACACAACATTTGGGGATATTTCTTTCCCGTATGTATATCCTTGGTTATCCAAGATTGTATATTGAATTTCACAGTTACTTGGTAAAACTTTATGCCTATATTACCCCTTTTTCTTATTTATTTTTGTGTTAATTGTTAAAATTTATTACTCCAACATGGAATAACAACACCCTACCCTCCATCATTTGCGTAGAATGCGAAATAATCCTCATCTTCCACCAAAGGAAACTCCTAGTTGTCGTTAAAAGCATTGGAAGATGCAAACTACCGAATCACGAACTTTGGGAACTACTTCTGGTCCTCCTCATAAAATTGATCCAACAGAATCATCTTTCCCTATTAGTATTGAGCCTGAGATTACTTCTTCTTTTGTTGATGAATCTGACATAGTAAAAAAAAGCACTTGAGACTTTATTTCTTGAGGTTATTGAGCATGAATTTACCGAATCATACACCCTACAACCTGAGGTACCTCATCCATCTTCACCTGTTACTTAAGGAACTTCCTCTTCTCCTCCTTTGTCTTAGACACAACCACAAACTATATATCTTGGACTCGATGGTGAAACACTTCCACCTAGTCCTGTAAGTATTGAAGAGATCCCTCACAAATAACATATTCTCTCTTTTCTTATTCATTTGAGAGGTTTTCATAATCTTTATCAAATTTATCCTCTTCCTCCTCCTCAAACTCCATCTCAAGCTCCTTTAGCTGATTATTTTCCTTTCAAATGACCTATGAGTTTCTTGTGATAATCATATTTAAGACTGTTAGGCATGATTGAAGTTGCTATGGCTTCCCAGCCTGTTATTATGGTTGATATAACCAAAGTTCCTACCTCATCTATGTTTATGACATTTCAAGAGACACATTTGTATGGTGGCCCGTCTGCTCGACCTGGTTATCAACCGCTATTTGGTACCTTCTTTGGTGCAACATCTACTCCATGGACCTCTCCCATGTTATCTACTTTTGGAATTCCACATGGAACTTCTTTAATGAACGTTATATAGTCTACTCCTCTTCCACCTACACCTACAGTTGAGCAGTAGGTTGGCCCTTATGTTAGTGGGCATGGATATCGAAAACAACACAATTATTCTTATGTTGGGTACCCTACACTTGGGGGAAGTTGCCTCCATCTTACCCTCCTCCTTTGGAGGGGGGGAACCTGTATTCGGTACATCACATATTAGTGCTCAGCCTTATGTGAATCCTTCAACTCCTAGGATGGTTGCTAATGTTTGGAAACCTACTTTTCTCGTACAATTTGGTTCATTCGTGATTACATCTTTAATTTCTCAACCTTTGCCATCTGCATCCCAAATTCCTATCTATCAATATATACCTCAACAAGATAAAATAAATGTAAGCCAACCTTTACAAGATGCACCTATGTCACCAACCACCTTGAAGTATTTTAAAGGAAGAACTTATAAACCTTGTGTAGTTTTGAATTCACTACAAGTAGAATTAGGAGGTGAATTTGTATCCATAGAATTCGAAGTTATTAACGGACTGGTTGATGAGCGCCATCATTAGGTATATTATAAGGGGTTAATTGTCACCTTTTTAGCTTAATTATTCTCTCTCTCACACATTTAATTACATTTTTTCTTATATTGCTTAGTGAGAATGGTGTATTGAGGGTTGTCATGTTTCAAGGAATATTAGTGTTTACATGCATGAAAATCAAGGGAATAATGCCATTTTTGAGAAATATTGCATAATCAGGGCTTAGAGTAGACATCAAGGAGTGATTGTAGGAGGGTTGACCACCTTATTAACTCCTAAAGGCAACCAATATCTCCTTAATATTCTCCTCTAATGTCTCGAAATCTTAGGCAACCAAGCAAGTGAAAGATCAAAGGGGGGCAAGCTCCACTTCTCTCAAGTTCCAAGGGAACAAAGATTTACTTTTTAGGGAGTTCTTGGTAGCTACCCTCTAGCATAAATAGGCCATAGCAAGAGTTCACTAGGAATCAAATTTTGGAGGTAGCTAGAGCACCCTTGGCTCTTGTATTAGACATTTCTTATTTTCATATGTTATGTACAAGACTGATTATGAAATAAAATGAGCATTTGGTTTCCTCACCACTAAATTAGTTTCAGGGAGCTGAGCTTGTGGGTTAGGGCCCAATCCATTGGCCTCAGTCTCTCTTATGTACTTGTGTTTTCTCTCATGTTATAGTAGTTAATCTATTTCATTTCATGTTTGGTAGCATATAAAACCACAAAATTGTGTGCTCATCCCCCCTCTCTCACCTCTTCCATTGGAGCTTGAGGAGGAAGGTCTTCCAGGAAGACCAAAATGTTTTTTTAGTCTATGATTTCTTGGAAATTTTAGATAGTTTAATTTTCTTATCATGAACATGTTGTAGATGCATAGGTATATTTTTGTTCTAGTTGCACAGGTAGGTTTATTTAAATTCAACTCATAGTTTCCACCATTTTTATGATACGTTGACCAATGATGAATGCATGAATAGGTAGTTTTATTGCAGGTGTGAATAGATAAGTAAAGGAGGACCCCTTCAACACCATCATCTTGAGTCTTCAAAATCCATCAACCACCTTCCATCCAAGTCACCTACAACCATGTTTTTAAGGTCACTACCACACCACCGAGAGACACCTTAAGGGTGCAAGACAAGATTTGTGAAGATTTATGAGCTTGGCCAAGGGGTTGGCTACCCTCCATATACCTTGATCCACCTTCAACCCACCCCTTATAACCTTTTCCTCACCATTTCTATCTTCAAACTCCACTCGACATGTTTCCTGTAGCTTTTCAGGACATCCTGTAGCACTACAGGAAGTCCTCTAGCAACTTAGTGTAGTAGTGTCAAACACTCTCTCCTTCATCCCAAAATCACTCTTTCTTCTCATCCAAGCCTAGCCAAGCTACCAATAAACCTTTAGCTATGAACCTTTGGTCCAAGGACCCTCTTAGACCACCTCAGCGCCTCCTTATTTTGCTGCAAAACATAGTCATTTTGAAGTGTGTTTAGTTCATTAATAGATGCATCATTAAACAAAGTAGTTGAGCATCAGTTAGATAGGATTAAATTAGTCATTTGATTCAGTATGTGTGCTCTAGATTAGTTTCCTTTCCTACAATTTAATTCAACAATCTAGAATATGAATGCCACTTAGTGTGATTTCCTTTATTGCATTAACATAAGTATGGACTTCCATTTCTTGCAAATATCTATATGAATAAGTGTGATCTAGAGTAGTTTCTTTCCTTGTTGATAGGGTAATGGTTATAATTTATTTGAATTCTTGGATTACATTTAGAAGTGTGCCATGCTTCCTTTCCTAGAAGTAACCCTAGTAGTATCACCTCAATGTATAACTTAGATGAGGATGGCATGAGTAGAACTGATTTTTTGTGCATATAACCCTATCACCTCCAAGTTTGTATGAACACCGGGTTGATAAAGTAAAGTTGGGTAGCCTCTGGAAGTTGTAGCACTCTTGGTGCAATACCAGGGCTCACTACTTTTTTACATCGTTGTCGGGGAGGTGTCTAAGTATATGTTTGTGTATGCTTTAGCATTATTTTCTGCTTTCTATTGTACATTTAGTTCCAAAATATTGAAAAATACAAAATCAAGTTGACTTTCATGCCTCGCAGGAATAGGGAAACCAAGGAAATTTATTACCAAAAACCCCCACAAGTCACCCTCCACTCTTCTTCAGTGACTGTGAGGTAGAACATCCTATAGGTGAACCACTTGAAAAATTTGAAGAACCTATTGGATAAGAAGAGGAACTTGCTTCACACGAGGAACTTTCTTAACTAATTCAAGCCATGGCTGAAACTAGGGCCCAAGGAGTATTTCCCATCAGAGAAACTGATGGAGAAACTAGAATGAAGAACATATGTCCCTCAGCCCTTCCACATTTCCATGGCATTACTTCTAAGGGTCTTGACACCTATATGTTTGATTTTTTTGTTGTATTCAGGACTTATGACTATGCTTTAGATGACCAAAATCTAAAATTGTTCCCATCCACCCTCAAGGAAGCAACCCTGCGCTGGTTCATGGGTTTTCCTGGAAATAGTATCACTACCTGGACACAAATGCAAGAGTCCTTAAACAAAAAATATAAAAAATATTGCAGGTTAGAGGAGACCCAAGAGGAGAAATTTAGGATGACTCTGGGACCTAATTAATCTCTGGAAGATTATGAAGAAAGATTCCAGTTGAACTATAAAAGAGCCAACTACACCCTTGATCCTGAATCACTCAAATTGGTACATCTCTAAGGGATCAGGGAAGAGGTGATATAAACCCTTAATATATGTGGTCTGGAGGAGATATCTACTAGTTACCTTATGAGGACATCAAAATTGTCTTTAGAAACCACTCTAGGGAAACTAGGAATAAAGGTAGAGCTAGCCAAAGCGTGACCAACACCCCTTCCTCTTCCACCTCCATCAAGCATGAGATTGGAAATATTTTGGAGGAATTCAAAAGTGAGATGTCACACACCTTTTACTTGCAAATGGACACAATGCATATCAAGAGGAAACAAGAGGAAACGAAAAGGGCCTTAGCTATATTTTTCCCTAGATGTACCAGAAAACACCCTCAAAATGAATTTCCACTAAATGTGATAGAGGTTTTCTTAGTCTATGAAGAGAATCATGCCATAGATAAGTGTCCCTCCTTACCTGGCCTAAAGTTGTATATAAATGTGGGGAAGGAGGACCAGAGCAACTTTGTTTCATAAATCAGAGAAGGCCTTAAGGACCTCAGACATATCCATAGTGCATGCAAGGTGCACCTTACTCCTAGTACCATGCAAACCAGAATGCAGTTGTGTAGTCTTGGTATACCCCCACTCCTCCATCATGGTGTACACCTCCTAATTGGCCTTATGCCCCTCCATATCACCCTCATCCTATGATTCAACCCTTCCAACAAAATGTTCCTCAACCACCTCAGTGGAGCAAACCATCACAAGCGTGGAGGCCTAAACATAACCAACCACCTACTTTACAACCTCCACCCCAACCTCAACCTCATCACACTCACTATTCTCCACCTAATTTGCCTCAAATTCCATCCCAGCCCAATCCGAACCTAAATTACAAGCAGGCACAACAAGTTTACAACGGGGAAATAGTCGATCCAACTTATGTTGTGGAGATACATGAAATTAACCTCAGGTCTAGAAGAGTACTCCCAGAAAATCATCCTCCATTTCCACCTATAGAGGTTGAGGAGGAAAAGGAAGAGAGCAATACTCAGACCAATCAACCTCCTTTTCTTGAGCGCCTAATCCACCCTAGTCAACACACCTGTTACACAGTAATTTGTCACCCTGTTCACTTCTCGTTCCTGATACTGAATTTCCCTGTGATGAATATTGTGCAGTATATCCAGCTTGGAAAAATACGTCAATATATCCCTTGAATACCAAAATAAATATGCCTTGAAGAATTTATGAAGAAGCTTACCTTAAACCCTAAATTTTTGGGTCAACACTCTTAGCCAGTTGTCTTCCCATGCTGATGGTAGGTTGTACATTATGACCTAGCACTGTCAGCGCCCTTTTGATTGGTAAAACCATGTTGAACCCTTTATGGTAGTGTTTCCTCAAATGGAGGAGAAGCTTTGTGCACTAGAAGATTCTAGAACCAAAAGCTGGATATTTTTCGGTGGAGATATGGTTGAGCTCTCTCATTTGGAGCTCTTGATACTATCATCAGGGGATTTTCCCTTGAGAAGTGGCCCTTCCTCCTTTTATGGGCTCCTAACTCCCTCTCCTTTCCTATAAATTGAATCCCATCCATCCACTACTAGTTGGTCATTGTTGGGTTGGCATGATCATTAATCCTTTGCATCCCTATACTGTGATAATGCCTAAATTATCATTCGGGAGAAGGATTGCTTAAAGAGCCTCGATTTGGACTTGGACATCAGCAAAGGGATGCCTCCAACATCAAGTCCATGGTTGTGTGCTTCCTCTTTTATACAGTTAATAATACATATGGTGTTTCACTTTCCATACTTGTCTAGATACCTATACAAGTATCCTAATGCTCCTTGATATGTTAGGTAGTTTGTGTTCAATGTATGTTATGTATCATGTCACATTTTTTGTTGTCTCTTGGTATCCTAAGTGTATTCGAACACGATAAACAATGAGGAACGAGCCTGAAGGATCGTGGATCAAGGTCTTCATTGAAGGATTGAACGATAACATCAGGAAGAGGTAGTTCCTTCTTCTTCTTCCGTTTGAATATAAACTAGGAAAGGGTCCATTAGATAGTCTCATGCATTGCTAGACCCACTCTAGGGCTAGAGAAATCGCTTGTGTCTGCAGAGGGGATTGTCTTCACAACAAAATTTATGCCTCTGTTGGGGAGCTATAGCCTCTTTTCCTTCCCTTTTCCGGTTTAGTTTTTTTATCAGTTTGACTGATCATTGATATCTGAGTCTGTTTAGGTATCTATAGGTCTATATGGGATTTGATCTTTGCTTTAAAGTGTCAAATCTGGTTTGAGTGTTGAAATTATTTTTATTTCTCTCTCAGTGCTCTTTTTGCTCTTATAGAAGCGCTGACAACATTGTTTTATATAAAACAATCGCGTTGATCTGCTTTTCAGCACTAATCTACCTCTCACAGATGCGTTGATCCCAGAGATCGGGAAAAAGTTAGGGTTTCCCCTTCAATTTCCAATGTGTCTTAGCCTCTGAAGTGTCTTTCAAATCTTATATGATCTAGCATCACAATGTTTAGCTTGATTGATTTGTTTGAGTAGTTGATTTCTCTCTTTGACCTGGCTTGTTCTTGAGTGAAGATTAAATCATATTCTAGGGTTTATATGTCAGTTGTCCTTCACTTGTCACTTGTGCGTGTCGTCAAAGATTTGTTGACTATGTCTGAGAGGTCTACTGCAATCATTCCAAACAACATTTCACGTTACCTTTGGCTTGTGTTTGTGAAGTTGTTTTCATTTGCATTGAATCATCATTGCACTTTGGAATCACCTTTGATTAATTCTCAAACATAGATCACAATTGCTTGATTTTCAAGCTTGACAGAGAGTGTTTGATCTAATTTCCCATTTCGAAAAAGAAACTTGAAAGTCATTTTTGTTTAAAACTTTTGAATTGGTTTGTTTTTATTCCTTTTGAAAAGAAAAGTGAAAGTCATTTTCATTACAATTCGATTCGAGAAAGAGAAAAGTGGAAGATATTTTCATTACAATTCTTTGTTCGTTTGGTTAGTTTTTATTTTCTTTAGTTCATTGATTGCATTAGTTTGAATTTGAGCATTCAAAGTGAAAGAAAAAACAAAAATATATTTATTTTCATCTTAGTGAAGAATAAGTGATTTCATTTTCAGTAAGTTTTCATTTAGGGATAGTAAAAGTGAATTCGTTTTAAAGTTGTGTTTCAGTAATTTTGAGCTATTTGGGGGGCATCATTGCTTATTGCATTACTTGTGTGTTTAATTCTTGTTTGCATTTCCTCCATTAGTTTAGAGTTCATCGAAATGAATGGATTATTTTTTGTTTTTCATTTATCTGCATTATAGGGATTCAGGTGACATCGTTATTGAGCCCAAAATTGAAACATAATCAAAGATCAACTTTAAAATTTATTAAATTAACCTTAAGGAGGATTTGAAATTAACAAAAACATCTAGAGGTCTAGGCTAGAGACGTGTTCTGGTGTCATTAAGCATAGCTCCTGTCGCTAACAATCTGTGTTACATTCTGAGGGTGATATCCTGTCCCACGTATGGAAGTATATAGGACTATGCTCAATGTATGAAAAGTATAAAGGGACGCTCTCATCGAACAATTACACATTAGACAATGCTACTACAGATTGGACTCCCATGTATCATCAAGTATATATTGGTAGACCCCACTAGGATGCAAACCTACCATAGGTAACAGAGTCGGTCGCCTTGTAGACGTGATACACCGAATGCAACATTTAGGGAGATTGGTTGCAATACGTTAAGTCCTTGGTAAATTTGTTTTCTAAGGTGTATATTGTATTTCACAGATACTTGGTAATCATTTATGCCTAGTTCACCCTTTTTGATTTATTTTGTGTTTAATTTCTAAAATTAACTGCCCATGATAACATCCTACCCATGTAGTTCTTCGGCCTCATCTTGCCTAGATAATTATAAATCTTAATTGCTCAAAAAAGTGATTCACCTTTGGATTTTTTGATCTTGCTCGAAAGGTCATCGTGGTTGAATCCTCAAATTCACCTCACTCCTCTTCTAAAGGATCTCAAGGACCTCCTCCTGAGATTTCGTAGAAGTCTAGGCTAGAGACGTGTTCCGACATCGTTAAGCGTAGCAGTTGTCGCTAACAGTTTGTGTTACATTCTGGGGGTGAAATCCCGTCCCACGTATGGAATTATATAAGACTGTGCTCCCCATATGAAAAGTATAAGGGGGCGCTCTCATCGAATGGTTACACATTAGACAACGCTGCTACGGATTGGACTCACACGTACCGTCGAGTATATATTGGGAAGCCTCGCTAGGTTGAAAACCTACCATAGGTAATCGAGTCGGCTGCCTTGTAGACATGATACATTGAACACAACATTCAGGGAGATTGGTTGTAGTATGTTTAGTCCTTGGTAAATTTATTTGCTAAGGTTTGTATTGCAGTTCATGGATACCTGGTAATTCTTTATGCCTAGTTCACCCTTTTTGATTTATTTTGTGTTTAATTTCTAAAATTTACTGCCCATGATAACATCCTACCTATGTAGTTCTCTGGCCTCATCTTGCCTACATAATTATAAATATTAATTGCTCAAAAAAGTGATTCACCTTTCCCTTCATTGATATTTCCCTAAAGGTCATCGTGGCTGAATTGTTGAATTCTGTTAGGTCCCTATATTACTAGTATAGTCCCTTATTGTTGTTAGTGTAACCCCCTTATTGTTATTATTGTACCCTTGTAACCCCCATATTGTTATTATTGTGCCCTTAAATTATTATTGTTAGGTCGGCTAGGATTACATTGTGGCCCCACTAGAATTACATTATGGCCCCATGGACTCCTATATATAGAAAGGAGGTTTTGTAAATTGTATCATCCAAGAATTGTTCATTTATGTAATGTATTGAAGGTTTCCCCCTAGAAGTGGCTTATTTATAAGACGTTGATATCTCTTTTCTTCTATTTTTGGAGCTGGTTACACAACGTTTGGTATCAGAGCTTTGGATTCTAGGGTTTTGCTGCTCTAATCAGGTCATCGTGGTATTTTCGCTATAAATTTTTTTCTACGAAGGTTCAGAATCTAAAATGTTTAGGGTGTGAAGCTGAAATATTGAGGAAACTCGTCAAAAACTTTCAGAGCTTGGTTCACAATATTTTCGGATATATGATCTGTGGAAGGTAGTGATTTTTCAGGCTCCCGAATTTCATCTCAAATAGGTGATTGTGGGAAACAGTTCATAACTCTCTCTCCGAGCATCGGATTGGAGTGCCGTAAAAAGTGGTCGTAAGTACACAGACTTTAGTTTCTTGGCTATCAATTTTAGAGGCTAAGGATGAAACAGTGACATGTGGAAAGTCGTACAAGTTCGCTCTACTGAACCAGTCCATAATCAGGTCATTGTGGAAGATTGGACACAACTTTGTCTTGGAGAATCCAAATCAGGTCAGAACTGTGGAATTCAAAAGAGAATTCAGAGGGCTACGTCGGTATTGAAATTAAAATATTGAAGTGCTACAATCATATAGATAATCCAATTTCAATATCGAGCTCCTCAAAAGCAAGAAAAAGGTGTTTTTTGAAGAATCAATTTGAATTGATTCCAAGGGCATATTGTAGAATAGATATCAGTATTGGGTTCTAAAATATGCCCCGTAAAAATAATTCAACACCCATTAAGCCTTCAGAAGGCTCTACTATGACTCATGAAGATGAAGAATTGCAACACGATCTATCAAAATTACAAGAGCAAATGCACCAAATTTTGCTCTCGCAAAGAGCAACAAAAAATGAAGTGGAAGTTTTGAAGAAAGGTGTGGAAGCTAAGATGGATGACATGAAAGACAACATGGAAAACATGAAGAATGATATAAATTCAGACATAGAAGGTTTTACAGAGTTGATACAAGAAATTTTTCATAATGGTGAAAAGAATTTAATGTTGGCGGGAAGAACCACCATATTCCAAAAATGGAGATGAGGAAGTTTGATGGAAAGGATCCTGTAACATGGATACTACTGATGGAGCAATATTTTGATCTCCATAACGTGCAAAACACACAAAAGGTACGCAAAAACAATTATATGCAAAAACATCCAAATGTTTCTTTGGAGTACAAGAGGTGGAATATCTGGGTCATATTGTATCTCACGAGGGTGTCAAAGTAGACCATAACAAAATTAAAGCCATTAAGGAATGGAAAGTCCCCACAACCATAAAGCAGTTGCGAAGATTTCTCGGGTTAACAGGGTATTATCGCAAGTTTGTTAAGAATTATGGGAGAATAGTAGCACCTCTAACAACATTATTGAAGAAAGATGCATTTTCATGGACTCCTGAAGCAACTAAGGCGTTTGAACATCTTAAAGAGGAAATGTGCCTAGCACTGGTCTTAGCTATGCTAGAATTCACAAAAACCTTTATTGTGGAATGTGATGCCTCAGGAAATGGAATTGTTGTTGTTTTAATGCGGGAAGGAAGACCCATTTCTTTTGAAAGTCATCCAATCAAAGGAAAGTATTTACATAAACCTATTTATGAGAAGGAAATGTTAGCAATATTGCATGCACTAAATAAATGGTGAACTTACTTAATGGGAAGACACTTCAAGGTAAAAACTGATCATGATAGTCTTAAACACTTTTTGGAATAAAGACTATCTTCAGAAGAGAAACAAAAATGGGTCACAAAGATGTTGGGTTATGACTTTGAAATAATCTACAAAAAAGGGAAGCTTAATGTTGTTGCGGAGCTCTCAAGGAAGGATGAAGAGGTGGAAGCATTGCTTTGTTCCATTTCTATTATCTAACAAAATTTGATAACTAAAGCAAGGGATGAATGGAAGAATGACGAAGAACTATGGACAATAATTTAAAATTTGTAGCAATATCCTAGCACATCTGCTACATTTAGTTGGAAAAAATGATTCCTTATGGTACAAATAACACTTATATCTTTGTAATAATTCCCAACTAAAACAAAAGATTCTTTTGGAATTGCACAACTCTCCTTTAGGAGGACACTCAAGATTTTTAAAAACTTACCACGGGGTGAAGAAAGAATTTTTTTGGGATGGCCTTAAATATGATATTCAAAATTTTGTGGCGAGAATGTTTGGTTTGCCGAAATGGAGAATAAATTTGAGGAACAATTAAGACCACAGGGACTTCTACAACCTTTATCATTCCAGTCAACGTTAGGAAGATATTTCAATGGATTTTATCAGGTTAAATAAATCAGGAAGGAAAGAGTGTCATTATGGTGGTAGTTGATATACTTACCAAGTATGCACACTTTTGTGCATTATCTCATCCATTTAAAGCAAGTAAAGTTGCTACTATATTTATGGACACAATTCAAAAGCTACATGGGAACCCAAGGGTTATTATGAGCGACAGAGATCCCATTTTTACGGGAAATTTTTGGACGGAGTTATTTTCTTGTTTGGGTACTCAATTAGTTCATAGCTCATCTTATCATCCTCAATCCGTTGGTCAAGGCGAGATAGTAAATAAATGTTTGAAGGATATCTCGTTTTTTTTGTAATACGTATGAACACAATGAGTCAAGTGGTTACCTCTCGCTGAATGGTGGTGTAACACTTCCTTCCATACTGTAGCAAAAATGACCCCTTTTATGGCACTTTATGGATATCATCCACCGTCCATCACATCATCTTTAAGAGAAAATTCAAAGGTTCAAGCAGTGGAAGATATCATGAGCATTGCTCGAAGTTGTCCAACTCTTAAAGGATAACCTAAATTTGGCACAAAATCGAGTGAAACAATAGGCAGATCAACATCGCAGTGAGAGAAGTTTTGAGGTATGAGACCGAGTATTTTTATGGCTACAACCATACAAACAAATGTACCTCAAGCAAGCTAAGAAGGATAATAAATTATCGCCAAAGTACTATGGTCCTTACAAGGTGTTGCAAAAGATTAGTACTATGGCATACGAATTGGAGCTTCCTGCTTCTTCGCAAGTGCATCCAGTTTTCCATGTTTCATGCTTGAAGAAGGTTATAGGTGAAAATATTCCAGTTCAAACAATATTGCCAAAACTTGATGAGGAAGGAAAAATAATATTGGAACCTGAAGCGGTCACGGAAATAAGAACTCGATAGCTATGGAATTGATCAATTTCAGAGTATCTCATCAAGTGGAAGAACTTACCCACTGAAGATTCTACATGGGAGGATGAGAATTTTATGTAGAAGCACCCAGAGCTACTCAAGCGTTGAGGACAACACTTTTTTAGAGGAGAGGGGCATGTTAGGTCCCTATATTACTAGTATAGTCCCTTATTGTTGTTAGTGTAACCCCCTTATTGTTATTATTGTACCCTTGTAACCCCCATTTTGTTATTATTGTGCCCTTAAATTATTATTGTTAGGTCGGCTAGGATTACATTGTGGCCCACTAGGATTACATTATGGCCCCATGGACTCCTATATATAGAAAGGAGGTTTTGTATATTGTATCATCCAAGAATTGTTCATTTATGTAATGTATTGGAGGTTTCCCCCTCGAAGTGGCTTATTTCTAAGGCGTTGATATCTCTTTTCTTCTATTTTTGGAGCTGTTTACACAAAAAATTTGCCTTACTCCTCTTCTGGAGGATCTTAAGGAACTCCTAATGAGATTCTGCCATTTTCAATTGGACCCCTTGAAGCTCAAGGTGTTGAACTTGGAATTGTCATAAGTGTCCAACCGATCTTGTCTCGACCACCATCTGATGATTTCCTTTCGTCGTCATCTGAGGATCCTGAGTCGGAAAGCCTTGAACTATCTGCACAGTTTACGGTCTTTCCTCCCAATCTGCTCTTTGATCCCTTTGTGGTATCACCTTAATGGGCATATAGTCCTTTTAAAAATCCCAATTTTTCCTTTGGTGCTTCTCCTGTAGCATCTCATACTACTGTTTGTTAGTTGTTTCCACCAGAAACAGGGTTGAATGCCGACAATGCTCCATTCGTGAGTACTCCTCAAAGTATTCCACTGGAAACTTCTACAACTCATGTCCTAGAAGTCAACATCGCAAATATGTTTCCTCTTGAAGGTTTTCCCTATGTTACCACTCCTCAAGATGCAGGAAGTGGGACAAGTATGCCCTCTTGTCAAGTCACGTCTACGCTTCCGCCCGGGTATACCTCTCTCAGGAGCCTTGTTTCAGGAGCTTCTAAGGCTACATTCTTATTTCCATATCTCGTTTGGTCAACAGGAGTTTCCCCATATTATGGCCCATTTATCTCAAATATGGTTGTCGTTTCTCAACCTACAGTTACTGTAGGTCAAATTTTCATTTCGCTAGGATCATATACTCCCTTAGTGCTATCCATGATCACTACGGTTCCAAATTTGAGTGGAAAATCTACGGTTTCATCTGTGCTTAGGGGGAAATCGAATCCTCTATGCGTACCTCCCCTTTCGAGTGGGGGAAATCCAAACTCTGGACCTGTTTTGGGGGTGGTAAAACCCAATGCTACTTTATGTGGAACATTTATTTCGCAGTCAACAAGTAGTTGTAGGAACCGCTCTACCAGGTGATCACTCTACTTCGGCTCAAGTTGTTTATCAACAACCCCATGTTCAGTATTCTTAGGTTCAACAACCCCATGTTCAACAATCGAACGTAAAATATAAGTACATTTAGCAACCAAACGTATCTTACCAGTATGTTCAACAACCGAATGTACAATATCAAAATTTTCCGCGACTAAACTCTCACAATAGTACCAGAAATACTAGCAGGGGCCTCAAACTTGCACTTACCCTAATTAGCCCAGTGTTCAATTCCAACAAATTCTACAAGGTCAGTACCAACAAGTTCAGCATGGGCCTCAAACTGGCACTTATCTCAATAAGCTTGGTGCTCAATACCCGCAAATTATCCAAGGTCAGTACCAACATGCCCAACAAGACCTCGAACTGGACCTTATATCCAGCAAGGGCTGCAATTTTGAGACCCAACAGGGTCCTTATCAACAGCTCTAGTAGGGTCATTACATCGAGCAACAACTACAACAAGTTCCTTACCAACAAAAATGGGGACAATATGCGTATCAAGGTCAACACCAACCCCAATGGGGGCAGAACTTGTACCAACTAGGTTGGAACCCACATATAGGTAAATTCCAAAGACCTTTTGCTCCTCATCACTCTCCTTTGCCATTCCTGGCTACGTTAGAAATGTCGGAGATGTCTAAGCTGAAAAATGACCCCATCCAACACATGTTTCATTGGCCTCCAGTTCCAACTAAAATTCTTGGTGATTTTCCAAAGTTTGAAGGAAAATCTGGGGAATAATCCCAAGCCCATGTCAGGACGTACCATTTATGGTGCTATTCCAATTCTTGGGTTGACGATTCAATTCGTCTATGTATTTTCCAACGCACTTTGATGAGTGCTGTTGCCAAGTGGTACAATGAAATTGGCCTCGTAGTTTAGTGGTACAATGAAATTCATCGTTCAATACCTTGGCCATGGCCTTCCTCACCCATTTACAGTTGTTTTTCAAGTATGAGATCGACACCCATATCTTGACATCTTCGAAGACAATAAACTGCTACCCATATTTCAAATCACATTCACGAAAGGAGGTGTAGACATTGCCTTTTTAAATTCAAAATCCCTGATTAAATTTTGAGTGAGTGTTTCACAAAATATTTTGTTCCCAAAATCGCCAAATATTTCGCTATGGGTGGTTATGTGACGGAGTAGGATTTCATCGCCCGTGCTCAGTATCTAGATTTTGTCTATTCCCAATCTGGAACTTGATATGGGATTTTACTTGATGCACCACAACCTTCAACAGACCTGACATCATCCAAATCTTCTGCTACATCTCATGTTGACGATATCATTGGGATAGTGGCCATACTAATAATGTTGAGATTCAACAAGAAGATCCTAGTGAAAATTAAGCACCTACACTAGGATGGAGCCTTAGGCTATTTTTAGGTGGATGTCTATTTATAGATGCATGAGAATATTTATTTATAGATACATTTGTATTTATAGATGTATGTGAAATTTCTATTTATATATTTCATGTCTATTTATAGATTCATGTCGACTATTATTATCCCTTAATAATAGTTGGACAATAAACAATAATCTATTCTCAATGGGCACTTGGAAATAGTTAACTGAAGTGGAAAATAAGTTAGCTATAGGAATTTCGAGTTAAGAGGTTGGTTGGTGGGACATGTGTTGGGAAAAATACTGAGAGGGGGGGGGGGGGGTGAATCAGTATTTAGGACTTATTTAACAATTTTTACTTCTCAGTCTGTAAAACCCATACGCTACTTTCCTGAAGACAACTAGCGTATACACGCGGATATCCTTCATAAAACTCACGTATGAACATATATCTAATTATACAGATAATTCTTAACTTAGTTCTTTGCAAAATTCATTCATCAGATGTTAAGTTAACAGTAAGCATGTGCAGTAATAACAGAATAAACCATCACACATAAGCATCACACATGAACACCAGGATTTTAGGTGGAAACCCAAGTCGGGAGAAAACCACCGCTGCCGTTGTCTCAGCCTTCAATATTTTATTATAAAGAAAACGTCTTACAACCATGTACTGGCGTAGACTCATACCAGCACGCAAGCACCCACCTGCAGAAGGCTACAACCTTCTCTCGTTTACCAGCCTCTCCTGGAAGGGAGCTACTACCCCCTGACTGAAGGCTACAACCCTCAACACCTCTATGGACCACGTTTCATCAATTTTCATACTGGATCCAACAACTTCCACACAACATACCTTGTAGGCCACCAAATTTAATTATTTCCTTCAGAGGTGCATCCTTAATTCAACAATCTGTTACCCAATCCAAACAGACATACTTCAGAGTGAAGTATTCATTCACAACCCTTGTACGTTTTTCATGATTGAAATAGGAATTAATCATCATCTGATCTAAAGATCTTGATGAATCATCATATTCACAGGTGCGCCATAGATTCAGATATATCAGAGTTTATTCATACAGATATCTCTAAAAGAGATTCGTTTATTATCGACCCTTTCGCCCACACCCTTCTTCATAATTCTCATCACCTTATATAGTTTTTGCTTTTAATAAAACCTTGGGTCAAAACCACGAACCGCTAATGGTATTCCTGGACGGGGTCAAAATAGATAATCGAGTCCAACAATCTAATATAGTCATGGCCTCCCCAAAACATACAAAATTGCTTTTACAACACAAAACGACCCAAAAAGGGACTTTATCTCCGCCATATAAGTTTATGATTAATAAATCATTTACAATGGATTGGCGTGGTCATAATCTTTAAAACTTAGCTCCGGCCCCCCACCTATATGGTTAACAAGATAATCAAATTCCCGCACCGTACGCTGGACAATCCTTCGTGCATCTTCATCAAGCGAACACCGTCCGATGACCCCTTCCCAGATCAACGGTGCTCATCAATTTCGCTGGACATCCATGGTCGAACAATAATGCGCGATGGCATGTAGTGACAGGCGGTTTTGTAGAGTCGTACAGGGACGCGTGTTACTCGATCAAAGAAATCGCTACCCAACCAGAAATTACCGCTTATCCCCAAAAGGCGGTGCGAAATGGGCAAACCGGCTTCATAAAATCCGCACGTGATTCCTTTCCTTCGTTTAGTGCCATTGAATCAGCAATAAAATATATACATATAACCTTTTGGTTATTTTAAACCTTTATACTGCCTCCGTAACATTACTTTTAATCAAATTTCAATGAACTTTTAACTCGGACTTCAATCTTCAAACAAACAGGATTTCATTCTTTGACCCCGGGCCCACATCGTAGTCAGAACACTTGAATGTGCGATATTGTGATCGTGAGATGGCGCAATGATTGCATGTCGCAAACAATGGAACTTGTGATGGTGGAAATAACAAATGTGCGATATTGCGATGATCGCATATCGCAACAATCAACAAACTCTGGCTTGGGCGGAGGGTGATTTTGTGACATTTCGATGTTGCGATCGTGCGATGGCGCAATGATCGCACATCGCAAATAATTCATATCAACAAGACACTTGAAACTTCAAAACTGCGCTTTGCGATTTGTGCTCAAGTGGTAGGGACCACTTGTCCTGCCACTTTCAAAGATTTAAAGTCTTTGGCTGTTTTATTCAATTTTCTTCATATTGGGTGTTGAGGGCTTTAAAACCCGAAATGACTATCTTTAAATAAACTCTGCTCCTCCGTAGTCTGGAACTATGAATGTCTTCATTCCTTATTTTTCCCATCCTTCTTGAATGCGTGTTGTTGTTCACCAAAACTCTGCTACGCCTTTGATCTCTTTTCTCCCATTCTGTCTCTGCTTCTTCTGTTCTTCCTCTGTTCTTCTCTGCTGATCGTTGTTTTCTGAAACTTTGCTGTTCTTCTTCATTGCCCATGCCTTTGCCATTTCCTTTGCCATCAATGACAATATTCCAACAACATGCAGGTTGACTTAGTTGTAACTGAGTGATTGAAAGTTGTAACAGAGTTGGAAGTGCAATTATGAAAGTTGTAAAGTAGTTTAACTTAGTTAAGTGAGTTAAACTTAGTTGTGCTAGTTGTAACTGAGGATACATTAGTGAGAGATCAAGTGAATTAATTATTAATTAATTCAAAATTAGTGGTCTCACATGCAACTGAAGATTTACTATTATTAAATGCATGCATGTCAGATCCAATGGAGACTCAGTTGAGTTCTAGGTGAAAGGGAAGTTGACTATCAGCTATGACATTATTGGTTGCACACATGCAACCACACACACATTGGATGTGCCCATGAGGATTGTGCAATCAAGGCAAGCAGGATTGCAGTCATTCATGGATTTCTATCAGTAGGGATTGTGAAGTCAAGGCAGGCAGGATTGCAGTCATTCAAGGATTGCTATTAGCAGGGATTGCGCAGTGGAGGAAGGCTGTTTGGAGGCAGTAAATTGGCTAAGGAAATTTCCAATTTATGTATGACAGTGTGAGACAATTAGCTCATGTACTGAGAGCTCTTTTATTAGAGCTTTGTATGTAATTATTTCATGATCCATGATATGATACATAATAGAAGACAGTGGGGTTTTTAAATATAAGCTTTCCCCAGTAAAATTATCTGTGTTATGTGTGATTGATATTTCTTCATGATATTGTGATTGGCGATTGTGTTTTAACTTTCCGCAAAGATAGGTAGAAGTGATTTTGTATTTAACAGTAGCATATCATTGTTAAATTAGGAGAATCCAGACAATACATATATTTTGTATTAAAATTTTTACATGGTATCAGAGCATAGGAGATTGCAGTAGTGAAGAGGAGTTGAGTTTGTTGGTGGAAAGAATTCGAATTTACAGAAAGAATTTCTTGGTGCTACAATTGATTCAAGATCGAAATGGATTTCAATGGCTCGCGGCTAGAGTATGCACTTGAGGGCAGATCAAACTACATTACTTGGAAGGACAGGATGGAGGCAGTACTCAAAGATAATGGCTTGAAGGAATTCATTGACAAAGATGTTCCTAAGCTTGCTTCGTGAGATGCTACCAATATTTATGCATGGTTTAATTAAGTGGAAAAGGAGAGAAGTATTCTGTTGGAAAGAGTATGAGACCACATTTTCTCAAGCCTTCATGGGAAAGCTGTTGATAAGTGGTTGTCATTGATGTCAAGCCAAGCAGCACCAGGGGATAATCCGATATTGCATGGGAATTTTGACCTACCAAATTACTATATTTGGGTCAAGAATATTTTCTATGGTTTCTACTTGTCGATATGTTTCCGTTGATATATGGCACGCCATGTAATTCTTCACGGTTTGAGAGATATTCATGTTTGAATTTTGTAACCCTAGTTAGTGGGCTAAAAACCCATGGGGTTGTGGCATGGGTCATTGGAAAGTAAATAATTAATAATTTTTAAGCTCCTAAAATCCATCCCACGTTCACTTGTTGAAGACCCTCTCAACCTAAGAATTTATATAAATTGTGATCCTCATATCCTCCTTATGTAGTGATTTCGCTACCTAAAACAAGTTATCGTGGCATTTGCACTCTAATTTTTTTTCTACGAAGGGTCAGAAGATGAAATTTTTATGAGGCAAAGCCAAAATCCTAAGGAAGATCCTATAAAAATTTTAGATCAGGGTGCGAAATATTTTCAGAGATATGATCCGTGGAAGTCCATGTTTTTGCAGGCTCCTGAACTTCATCTCAAAGAAGTGACCTTGGGAAAATCATCATAACTCTCTCTATGAGTATCAGATTGGAATTCTCTAAAAAATGGTAGATAATGCACAGACTATAGTTTTTTCTGTATCAATTTCAGAGCTGAATGAAGAAACAATGACACGTGGCACGCCGTACAAGTTCGCTCTACTGAACTCGTCCATAATTAGTTCATTGTGAGAGATTGAAAATAACTCTCTCTTGAAGAATCCAAATTGGGTCAGACCTATGGCATTGGAAAGAAGACTCAGAGGACTACTACAGAACTGAAAAACACATATTGGAGATTTGAAATAATAGAGATACACCATATTCAATATCGAGATCCTAGAAGGAAAGAAAAATCTAGATCATGTGTTGTCAAGGGCTGCAAAGGACCAGAGTTTCTAGGGAAACAAAGCAAAGCAACGTGCAATAGAGGGTATCATGACAAGAGCAACAATCAAGGTGCAGAACAATAGCAATAATTTCACCACATGAAGTCTTCAAGTGGGAAACATTGCATACATTCATTATAAAGGTATCATTGTACTAAGTCATTCTAAATGTATCATTGTAAAATTTGTACAAGTGTCTATCTGCCAAGAGTTGAATAGGCAGTGTCGGGAGGTCTAGGATCATCATTAGGTGGTTGTGTCATAGTTGGGGTTATGTTCTAATGTGTATTCTTCTTCTACATCATTCTATATAATTTTAAAGTGGACCATTTTCCCTGGTACGGGAGTCCATTCTTCTTTTATTACCTCTGTTCAATGAAAATAATTATGCACTCTGGAAAGGAAGAATGGAGGTTTATCTCTTGGCACAAGTTTAAAAAGTATGGGACACTATTCAAATTGGCTTTACACCAACCACGGATGAACAAGGTAAGAAGAATTTGGTAAATGATGCAAAAGCAAAGAATATTATTTATAGTGGACTTATTGAATCTGCTTATCATAAGGTGTTGGGTTGTAAAACCTCCAAAAATGTATGGGACAAGCTTGAGAATATATATGCAGGTGATTCAAATTTCAAAGAAGCAAAGCTTCAAATCTATAGACAAAAATTTGAGCAACTCAGAATGAAAGAAGATGGAAACATTGCTGCATACTTCCAATACGTTGATGAAATAACCAACACTCTAGAAGGATTGGGAGAGCCAGTTGACAAGAAGATTATTATACGAAAGGTTCTTAGAAAATTACCAGGAAGATTCAAACCAAAGGTATCGGTCTTAGAATACAATGAAAATCTAGAAAAAATCAGCAAAGAGGAATTACATGGAGTTCTCATAGCATATGAAATGAGACTTGATGAAGAAGAGGGTACTTCTCATCTAGAAACTGCGTTTGTTGCATCTAAGAAAACCAATAAGGACAACCAACCTTCAATTGAAAAGACATGCACCTACAAGTGTGAAGAAAAGGGAGATGATGAAGAAGGTATTTTAGATGAAGAATATGTTTAATTTATGAGAAAAATTAAAATTGGTAAGGGAAAATTCAAAGGTAAATTTCCATTGATATGTTTCGGCTGTGGTGAGGTTGGGAATTTCGCAACAAAATGTCCAAACAAAAGTGATGGCAACTCAAAAGGAAAGAAAGGATTTAAGAAATTCAACAAGCAAGGCAAAATGAAAGGATCCAAAAGGAAATTTCTCTCTAAAGAAGATAGCTCATCATCTGATGAAGACAATGACAACGAAGAAGAATCCAATGAGAGAGTATTGTTTATGGCCAAGCACAATAAACAAGAGGTATCAAACAACGAAGAAGAATGGTTGACCATAGAAGAATTTTCTAAGGAGGCAATCAGGCTTATAAAAGAGCTCAAGGCTGAGAAGATTCATTCCAATACCGTTGAAGAACAAGTTCAAGGTCTCAAAATTGAAGTTGAAGAACACAAATATATTGAAGAGTCACTTCAAAAGAAGTTGGAAGAAAGCAACCTAGAAAGGGAAGCATTAGAAGCTGAAGTAGTCTCACTACATAAGGAAGTGAAGAAGGGAAAAACTGTCCAAAACTATGCCAACATCTCAAGGGCATTAGAAGAACTCATCAACAATCAATGATCTTACAACGACAGAACTGGCCTCGGTTACAAAGAAGAAGAAGCAGGACCTTCTACAACAAAATACAATGAACCCATGAGATCTGAAATGCATGTAGACTTCATTGGACAAGATTCACAAGAACATCCTTGGAAGGCAATTCCTCGACAAAGATTTACATCCAGGTACCGACATAGTTTTCACGGCTATTGTTATTCATGTGGAAAATTTGGTCATAAAGCTGTAGAATGTCGCATGTACACTAGGAATCAATACAATTTCAGGATCTCCTTCAAATATGAACCTCCCAGGGCTCAAAAAAACATCAATATATTTCAACATTTAAGAAATAATATGGAATGTTACAAATGTCAGAACTTTGGACACATAGCTAGAGACTGCAGACTTGAAAATCGTCCAAAAGAATCTTCAGAGCCACAGAATGAATGAACATGGAATAAGAAGAAGACTGATAATTGTGATCTCGCTCTCAAGGCTCAAAACAACAAATATGTGTGGTATGTTGATAGCGGTTTCTCAACACATATGACTGGAGATAGAAAGAAATTTGTATCTCTGAAAGAGAAGAAGGATGGAACCGTAACGTTTGGAAATGATGGATCTTCAAATGTTATAGGATCAGGTACCGTCACTCTTGGAAGCAAAGATGTTCTAGCCAAGAATGTTATATTGGTTGAAAACATGAATCACAATTTGCTCAGTGTTGGACAAATGTGTGATCAAGGACTCACAATGCTATTCAACTCCACAAAATGTGAAATCAGGAAAGGCAGGTATGGTAAAATTGTGGCTACAGCAAGTCGAGCTCCAAACAACATATATGTTCTGGATGGAGCAACTAAAGCATGTCTACTATCTAAAGAAGATGAAAGTTGGTTATGGCACAAATGAATGGTTCACATAAACTTTGAAAATCTTGTCAGGATAAGCAAAAAGGAAGCAATACGAGAAATGCCAAAAATCTCAAAACCTTCCAACACACTATGTGAGGCCTGTCGGCATGGCAAGCAAACAAAAGTCCAATTTAAAACAAAAGAACACTTTGCACCACATCCATTGGAATTGATAGATACTGATCTATGTGGTCCTGTGAGAACAAAAGGCTTAGATGGAGAATTATATTTCATGTTAATGATAGATGACTATACCAGGATGACAACTGTTAGTTTCTTAAAGAAAAAATATGAAGCATTTGAGTGCTTTAAGATTTACAAGGAGTTGGTCGAAAATGAAACTGATTTGAAAATAAAGTGTCTAAGATTAGATAATGGTAGATAATTCACTTCTAAATTATTTCAGCAATATTGTGATGAAAATGGAATAAAAAGACAATTTTCAACATCACAAACACCTCAGCAAAATGGAGTTGCTGAAAGAAAGAACATAACCGTACAGGAAATGGGTACAACAATGTTGAAGGACTCAAAATTGGATGAAAAATTCTGGGTTCAAGCAATTGATACGACAGTCTTCATTATCAATCGAAGTCTTCTCAGAAATAATTGCAACAAGACCCCATATGAATTATGGAAAGGAAAACCTGCTAATGTAAAATATTTCAGAATCTTCAGAAGAAAATGTTATATCAAAAGAGAAGATCAAAATTTGGGTAAGTTTGAATCACGTGTTGATGAAGGTATCTTTGGAGGTTACTCACGCAAAAGAAAGGCCTATAAATTCTATAATCTAAGACGGAAACAGATAGTGGAGAGCATAAATGTAACATTTGACGAAGATGGTGTTCTAACGAATAATGATGAGGATCTAGAATATTTGAAACTTGAGATAGAGGCTGAAAAAGACACAGAGAAAATTCTAGAACAAGAAGCAACTATCAAACATGAAGAAGTAAATAATGATCATAAAGATATAACATAACAACAACAAGAAGCTCCTCCAAAGAGAACAAAAGAATGAATTCAAAAGAACCATCCATCAAATCAAATCATTGGTGACATAAATGAAGGTCGACAACTTTGTTCATCACAACAAGCTCACATTGCTTTTCTAGCAACCTTTGAGCCTAGTAGTTTTGAGGAAGAAAACCAGAATGAACATTGGGTAGCAGCTATGAATGAAGAATTGGATCAAATCGAGAAGAATAACACCTGGGAATTAGTTCCATGACCAAAAGATAAAAATTTCATTGGGACTAAATGGGCATTCGGGAAAAAATTGAATGAAGATGGATAGGTTACTAGAAACAAAGAAAGATTGGTTTCCAAATAATACGCACAAGTGGAAGGAATTGAATTCGATGAAACATTTGCACCAGTTGCCAGAATGGAATCCATCTGAATGTTTCTTGCCTATGTATGTTCAAGAAAAATCAAAGTCTACCAAATGGATGTTAAGTCAACGTTTCTGAATGGAGAATTAGAAGAAAAAGTTTACATCGAGCAACCTGAAGGTTTTCTACAATCAGAAAAAGAAGACTATGTTTGCAAGTTAAAGAAGGCTCTATATGGTCTCAAGCAGGCTACCAGAGCATGGTATGCTCGTCTTGATGGATATCTACGTCAACAAGGGTTCAAGAAAGGTACTGTTGATAGCAATCTTTATGTAAAAATAGATAAATGTGATTTAACAATTGTTGAGGTATATGTGGATGATATAATATTTGGTAGCAATGATGATCAACTAAGTAAGAACTTTTCTACAAAGATGAAAAGTGAGTTCGAGATGTCTTTACTTGGTGAACTGACATACTTCTTAGGGCTTCAAATATCTCAGCAAGAGAAAGGAATATTTATATGTCAAGCCAAGTACATCAAGTAAATGCTTAAGAAATTCAAAATAGAAGATTGCAAACCCGTCCTTACTCCAATGGTAGTAGATTGAAAATTGAGCATAGATGACTCATCTAAGGATGTGGATCAGAGGTTGTATAGATCTATGATTGGTAGTATTCTATATATGTAACAACCTCTCGGCCAGATGTTATGCAAGCAGTTGGACAATTAGCAAGATTCCAAGCAGCACCAAAAGAATCACATATTATTGCTGTCAAAATAATTCTTCAATATCTAAAGGGTAGAGAAGAATATGGCTTGCGGTATCCCAAGGGTAACAATCTCATTATAGCCTTTATAGATGTAGATTGGGCAGTAAGCATTGATGATCGTAAGAGTACTAGTGGAGCATCATTCTATCTAGGTGGTTGTCTCATATCATGGTTAAGCAAAAATCAAACCTCAATCTTGTTATCTACATCGGAAGCAAAATACACTGCAGCGACAACATCTGTACTCAAGTCCTTTGGATGAAAAAAACTTTGCAAAATATTCGAGTACAATTCAATGTACCTATTCTCATATTCTTTAACAACACTAATGCCATCAACATCTCCAAGATCCCGTCATGCATTAAAAAAAAAAAACCATTCCGATCAAATATCATTTTGTTAGAGAACAAGTCGTTGAAAAGAATATAAAACTTGAGTATGTTGGTACAAAATAACAAATAGCTGATACCTTCAATAAACCTTTACCTCGTGAAGCATTTGAATATCTTCGCCAGACGCTTGGGATTCTCCCAAGTTCTCATAGATTTTCCTTATTCAAAATATAAAGGGGGAGTGGAAGTGTGTACAAGTCTGCAGGATAGTTGTGTGTTAGGGGGAGTTACCTGTTGCCATTGATGGCAAAGGGGGAGAGAATGTTGTAGGAAGAGGTGTCATGATCACAGAGGGAGTACTTGTGTTGCCATCAATGCCAAAGGGGGAGATTGTTGATCAATGGTTGTCATTGATGTCAACCCAAGCAGCACTAGGGGCTAACCCGATCTTGCATGGGAATTTTGACCTACCAAATTACTATATTTTGGTAGGTCAAAATTCCATGCAAGATCAGGTTAGCCCCTGGTGCTGCTTGGGTTGACATCAATGATAACCATTGATAAAAAATCCCCCGCTTTGGCATTGATGGTAACACAAGTACTCCCTTTGTGATCATGACACCTCTTCCTACAAAATTCTTGGTATTTTTACCTACCAAATTACTATATTTTGGGTCAAGAATATTTTTTATGGTTTCTACTTGTCGAGATGTTTCCGTTGATATATGGCACACCATGTAATTCTTCACGGTTTGAGAAACATTCATGTTTGAAGTTTGTAACCCCAGTTAGTGGGTTAAAACCCCATGGGGTTGTGGCATGGGTCATTGGAAAGTCAATAATTATTAATTTTTAAGCTCATAAAATCCCTCCCATGTTCACTTGTTGAAGACCCTCTCAACCTAAGCATTTATATAAATTGTGATCCTCAAATCCTCCTTATGTAGGGATTTCGCTACCTGAAACAGGTCATCGTGGAATTTTCACTCTAACTTTTTTTTCTACAAAGGTTCAAAAGCTAAAATTTTTATGAGGCGAAGCCATAATCTTGAGGAAGCCCCTGTAAAAATTTTAGATTAGGGTGCAAAATATTTGCGGAGATATGATCTGTGGAAGTCTGTGTTTTTTCAGGCTCCTGAACTTCATCTCAAAGAAGTGACCTTGGGAAAATCGTCATAAATCTCTCTCTGAGTATCAGATTGGAATTCTGTAAAAAGAAATGGATAGTGCATGGAATGCAGTTTTTCTTGTATCAATTTGAAAGCTGAATGAAGAAAAAATGACACGTGGCATGCTGTACAAGTTCGCTCTACTGAACTAGTCCATAATTAGGTCATTTAGAGAGATTGGGCACAACTGTCTCTTGAAGAATCCAAATTGGGTCAAACCTATGGAATTGGAAAGAAGACTCAGAGGAATACTACAGAACCAGAAATGACATATTGGGGATTTTAAATAACAGAGATACACCAGATTCAATATCGAGATCCTAGAAGGCAAGAAAAAGCTAGGTCATGTGTTATCAAGGGCTGCAAAGGACCAGAATTTATAGGGAAGAAAAGCAAAGCAACGTGAAACAGAGGGTAGCATGACAAGAGCAGCAATCAAGGTGTAGAACAACAACAAGAATTTCACCACATGAAGTCTTCAAGTGGGCAGCACTGCATACAGTCATTATAATGGTATCATTGTACTAAGTCATTGTAAATGTATCATTGTAAAAATTGTACGAGTGTCTATCTGCCAAGAGTTGAAGAGGCAGTGTCGGGAGGTCTAAGATCATCACTAGGTGGTTGTGTCATAGTTGGGGTTATGGTATAATGTGTATTATTCTTCTCCATCATTTTATATCATTGTAAAGTAGACCATTTTCCTTGGTATAGGAGTCCATTCTTCTACAGGGTGGTAGGGTGGTGCTAGGGTGAGTTGTAGCTCATTGGGTGTTGGGGCATCTGTTCAGTTGACTACTGAAGAATCTCGTGCGTTGGAGCGTCCATCCAGTGGGAGATGGAGAAGAATGCTTTTCTAAATTCTAGGAATTTAGAGCTTTATTTTCAATTGGAGTTGAATATTAAAGAATTATTAGAAAAGCATTCAGGTGGTTTTTGTCCTGGAGAGGGTTTCCACCTTAAAAACTGTGTGCATTTGTGTTCCTTTTGTTTACTGTTATCATTGTACACACTGATAATAATTGAAGATTAAATAATGCTCTAATTGAAAGGAATACTGATTCACCCCCCCCCCTCTCAGTATTTCCAACAAAAGCCACACCATATGCTATGTGGAAGGCTTTGATGGATCTATTCCAAAGCAGCAATGACCATAGGAAATTGGCGCTCAAAGATAAATATAGAAATATCAAGATGGAAAAGGGTGACACCATTCCAAAGTATCTCACAAAGTTTTTCCAATGTTGGGATGAACTGGGGAGTGTGGGAATAAATGTTGCTGATGATGATTTGGTGAGCTTGCAACTATTGGGACTTCCTAAGAGTTGGCACAATTATCAAGAATTTGTCAACGGATGGGAAAAATTGGTGGATTGGGAATGACTATGGTCGGATCTGGTGTAGGAGGAGTTCAAGAGGAACACCAAAGGTGGCGCTTCATCAAAGCATGATGATGAAGAGGATTGTGCTTTGGCTCCCAAGGCGAAGAAGTTCCATTCTAAATATGAGTCTAAAAACAAGAAGCTAGCTATGTCCAAAGTGAAGTGTTTTCATTGTCACGAACATGGGCATCTTGCTACTAACTGTCTGCAAAGGAAGAATAACAAGAAGGCTGCTAGAGTTGCAGCTAGTGAGGCCATTGCCTCGCAATTTGAGCTTGAATTCTCCTTGATCGCATGCATGGTGTCAAGTGCATTGGGATCGATGTGGTATTTAGATAGTAGCACTTCCTTCCACATGACAGGAGATAAGGATCTTTTAATTGACTTGGAGGAGAAACATCTCCAGATGCACATAGAGATGGGCGACGACGGACGGTGCGACTGACATTGGTACCATTACCTTTCAAAGAGAGTCAGGTAAAACATTTCAATTGAAAGAAGTGATGCATGTTCCAGTTCTGAAGAAAAACTTAGTCTCAGTCGCAATGTTGGAGGATAGAGGCTATCGCAGTGCTTTTAGCGATGGAAAATATTTCCTGCAACATAAAACAACGGGTCAAGCTAAGAGGATAGGGATTTGAGTTAAGAATATCTACAAGCTGGAGGTAGATGGCTACGCTACAATGATGGGCAAGGAAAAAAAATTGGTGAGCCAGGATGAGGGCGAATTATGGCACAAACGATTGGGCCATCTTCATCATGGAGCCTTGAAATTCATGCAACAAATATCTACTGTACTTCGAATGGGAACACTTGCTCATTTAGATGAGTGCAAGGTTTGCACCATGGGGAAGTATGTACAATCCACCTTTCATGAGAAGGAGAACTGTGCTTCGGGGATCCTTGAGAGAATTCAAACAGATGTGTGTGGACCATTCTTGGTTGCTTCAACAACAAAACATAAGTACTATGTTATTTTTGTTGATGACTTTTCTCGTAAATGCTGGATCTTCTTCATGTAGAAGAAGGATCAAACATTCTCAAAGTTATGTGAGTTTAAGGCATTGGTGGAGAAAGGGTCAAGGAATTAAGTGAAGGCTCTTAGGAGCGATAATGGTGGAGAATACATCTCTAATGAATTCAAGAAATTTTGCAACAAAGAAGGAATTGGAAGAAAACTCATAGCGCTTCATAACCCACAACAAAATGTGGTTGCATAGAGTAAGAACAGAACGATCATGGGTGCAACACGAGCGATGTTGCATGATCAGGGTCTACTAATGCATTAGTGGGTGGAAGCATGCAACATTGCGGTTTATGTGCAAAACCGTTGTCCTCATAGAGTACTTGGCATCAATACACATGAAGAAGCTTTCATTGTTAAGAAAATGGATGTTTCAAACTTTAAAATTTTTGGCTCATCTGTTTATGTGCATGTGACCAAGGATGCCAGGAAGAAGCTAGAGTCGACTGCTGAAGTTGGGATTTTTGTGGGGTACACAGAAACACCCCATAATTATCATGTGTATTTTCCAAAGAGTCGGATAACTATGGTTCGACGAGATATACAATTCGAAGAGGGGAAAGCCACGCAGTTGTCGCTTGAGAGGGAGCTGGACTTGCATGCCGAGGAGGAACTGTTGGTTCCAAAATATGAGTCTCTAGATGTGGATCAACCACATGAGGAGGTTCATGGAGTGGAGGAGTCCATTCACGCAGAGCCAACCATCATAACTGGTAGAAGGCGTACCACAAAAGCTGATAGGCTGAGACTTGATGCTGCACGGAATGTAGGAGCCCTTACTTCACAGCGCAAAAAAAGACAGTCTCTTGACTGACTTACTGGATACATGGCTCTCATGAGAAAATTTATTGTGACTGAACCATCTTCCTTTCAGGAAGCAGTGCAGGAGCCCACATGGGTAGATGCAATGGTGGAGGAGTATGAATCCATTGTCAAAAACAGTGCTTGGGAAATTGTTCCAAGTCCAGTTGATAAATCATGGTAGGTTCAAGATGGATCTACAAGGTAAAGAAAGCTACTGTTGGGAGTGTTGAGAAATAAAAGGCCATATTTGTGGCTCGGGGCTTCTCATATATCGAGGGGATATATTATGAAGAGACCTTTGCACCTGTCGCAAGGTATTCTTCCATAAGGACCATCCTTGCTCTCTTAGCGTAGATGGGCTGGCGCATTGATTAGATGGATGTGAAAACTGCATTTCTAAATGGGATCATTAAGGAATAGGTGTATATAGAGCATCCTAAAGGTTTCGATATCTTTAGCAGCGAGTCGCATGTGTGCCAACTCAAAAGAGAATTGTATGGGCTGAAGCAAGCACCTTGTGCTTAGTACACTCAGATAGACAACTATTTCACCAGACTGGGCTTCACCCAAAGTGAAGCAGATGAAAACCTATACCAAATTGTGGTGGAGGGCAAGATTTTAATCATTTTTCTTTATGTTGATGATTTAATATTGACTGGTGATGAGTAACTGATACAATCATGTAAGGAGGATCTTGTAAGGAAGTTCAAAATGAAGGATATGGGCCTCCTTCATTATTTCCTTGGATTGGAAATATGGCAGCGAGATGGTGAAATTTTTGTGTCTCAAGGCAAGTATGCAAGGGAGATACTAGGTAAGTTTCACATGGATGGCTGCAAACCGATGGATATGCCTCTTCCAGGAAACTGGAGGAAAGAGGATGCTACTTCTGGAGAGGTAGTGGATGCTACTATCTATCGAAAGTTAGTGGGTTCGTTAATGTATCTAGTGAACACGAGACAATACATTTTCTATGCGGTTAACCAGCTAAGTCAAGCTATGGTTAAGCCTACCAAGCTCTTTTGGAAGGTGGGAAAACATGTCGTGAGATAACTGAGGGGCACATCAGAGTATGGTTTATGGTACAGACAGACGGAGGAGGTGAAGTTGCATGGCTTCATGGATGCAAATTCGGCGGGCAGCCCAACGGACAAAAAGAGCACATCAAGGGGGATCTTTAGTATTAGATCTACAACTGTTTCTTGGTACAATAGAAAGCAGAGATCTGTGGCACTCAGTTCAGCGGAAGCGGAATACATGGTAGCGAGTCAAGTTGCATGTGAGGCTATCTGGATGAGAAAGATCTTGGTTGGTTTGTTTGGTTCTCATTTAGATCCAAAAATGATTCATTGTGATAATCAGAGTTGCATTAAACTATAGATTAATCTTATGTTTCATGATCAATCTAAGCATATAGATATCCGGTACCATTATATCAGACATAGTGTGTAGAGGAGAATCATGTTGCTTTAGTACATTCCTATAGAAGATCATGATTCAGACATTTTGACGAAGGCACTCACCAGGAGCAAATTCGAATACCATAGAGACAGGATCGGGGTGAAGGATAATCCATTTCTTTTTGAGAGGGAGTGTTGAGATTCAACAAGAATATCCTAGTGAAAATTAAGCACGTACACTAGGATGGAGCCTCAGGCTATTTTTAGGTGGATGTATATTTATAGATGCATGCCTATTTATAGATGGATGTGCAAGTTCTATTTATAGATGCATGTCGACTATTATTATCCCTTTATAATAGTTGGACAATAAACAATAATCTATTCTCAATGAGCACTTGGAATAGTTAACTGAAGTGGAAAATCAGTTAGCTATAGGAATTTCGAGTTAAGAGGTTGGTTGGTGGGACATGCAGGTTTACTTAGTTGTAATTGAGTGATTCGAAGTTGTAACAGAGTTGGAAGTGCAGTTATTAAAGTTGTAAAGTAGTTTAACTCAGTTAAGTGAGTTAAACTCAGTTGTGTTAGTTGTAACTGAAGATACACTAGTGAGATATCAAGTGAATTAATTATTAATTAATTCACAATCAGTGGCCTCACATGCAACTGAAGATTTACTATTATTAATTGCATGCATGACAGATCCAGTGGAGACCCAGTTGAGTTCTGGGTGAAAGGGAAGTTGACTATCATTTGTGACATTATCGGTTGCACACATGCAACCACACACACATTGGATGTGCCCATGAGAATTGCGCAGTCAAGGTAGGCAGGATTGCACTCATTCAGGGATTGCTATGAACAGGGATTGCGGAATGGAGGCAGGCTATCTAGAGGTAGTAAATTGGCTAAGGAACTTGCCAATTTTTGTATGACAGTGTGAGATAGTTAGCTCATGTACTGAGAGCTCTTGGATTAGAGATTTGTATGTAATTGTTTCATGATCCATGATATAATACATAATAGAATATAGTGGTGTTTTTAGCTATAATCTTTCCCCGGTAAAATTATCTGTGTTATGTGTGATTGATCTTTCTTCATGACATTGTGATTGGCGATTGTGTTTTAAATTTCCGTAAAGATAAGTAGAAGCGATTATGTATTTAACAGTAGCATATCATTTTTATATCAGGAGAATCCAGGCAATACATGTATTTTGTATTAAAATTTCTATAAATAATAGTACATCAAAGGCTTCTTCGAAGTCTAAGTATACTTCTTCCCCTGCACCCTCCACTCCGAACAATTCAAAAATTCCTAGTAAAACCTCTAAGGTTAATGATGTTCAATCTACCGAAGTTGACAAGTCCTCAAAAGGTAAAAATAAGGGGAAAGGTAAATCCAAATATCACACCCCTAAACAGGATTCTGCTAAGTCGTCTACCGACAATGCTTCCAAGTGTAAGCCCATGTATCATTGCTTGATATGTGATGAAGATCATTACACCAAGGATTTTCCTCGGCGTGCGAAGTTGCCCGTCTTCTTAAGTGCACACTCGGGACCCAAACTATATTGAAAGAACCACTTCCTTCTTAGCAGACACAAATGGTAGATTAAACCTAATCTTCCGGAAGCTCCCAAGTCTTTATGGTTGGCACAAAACCTATTTATGTTGCTACCTGATCGAAATATTACCCGAATCCTTCGAAATATCCCATGGAAAATGATGTTACCCATATCCCTTCCTCTTCTATTCCTCTTATTTCTAGTCCTCTCCAAATTGATAGACCTAATATTGATTACATTTTCCAACCACCTCCAAAGGGTGTTCTTCTAAAATCATCATATAATCTGAACGCGCGAGCTGCTCGACACTATAACATTATAGAGGATTTAGCTCAAGCACCTTTGATGATGTCAGCATTGGAAGTCCTATAGTTGTTCCCATCACAATGGAATGCATTATAATATTCTATCGAAGGGATTGATACAGTGGATTAAAACCTTATTACTTTCGATCTGGAGAATTATGTTCCTCGGATCCCATCTAAAGTGGCCTTTATTATTCAAGTCATTGTGATGGGTAAAACCATTCATTAGACTGTTGTTGATGAAGGTGATTCTACCTACATCATGTCTATTTCCTGTTGGAAATCCATAGGTTCTCATCCATTAAGTCAGTCCCCTAACACTTTGGAAGCTTTTGATGATAGAGGCTCTCGGCTGTATGGTATTCTCAAATCCTTTCTAATTTAGTTGGAGGGTAATATGGTGAACCTGAAAGTAGAGGTGGTCGATGCCAAACAAAAGTAAAACCTTCTTCTTGGACGTAGTTGGAATCATGCCATTATTTGCATGGTATCTACTCTTTTCTGCGTTCTCCGCTTTCCTCATCAGGGGAATATTGTCACCGTTGACCAACTCGCTTTCTTTTCTCCAGATTCTTCAACTGGAAATGTTCCGTATGTTGGGAATACCTATACTCCTTGTGAGAGCATTGGGTCGGGTATTTTCAAAGATTAATCTCTAATGGTATTTTTCCACTCTCGCCTCCTAATGTCACCTCCGTTAACAGATATCATCTAGTCACGATTCATGGATTATTTCTAGTCACGACCAGTTCAACATTTTTGGGGACGTTATGCCTCTCAGCCCTGCAGAAAAAATGTATCAAATCATTCTTCTAGCTCCTGGGGCTACATCTCAAGCCAATGATAAACTGGTTTCATATCTGGACACGTATTCGTAGTCTCCCTAGTTTTGTTCTTGGGATTCAGATGATCCCTTGAATGAGACATTCCCCACTAATGAGAGTATCGTGGAAGTTATGTCTCTCGAATAAACTCCATGGGATGATGGTCATCATTGTCCCTTGTTTTTCCCAAGCCTGGGTGAAATCTCTACTTGTCTAGAATCCAGTGTTTCATATGAATTGACTGACCCACTTTAGAATCCCAATTTAGTTCAAGAAGTGTTATTTGAATGAAACATGGATAAAATTTCTGCCACCATTCCAATCGACATCTATGTTAAACTAGGGGTTGTCGAGAATGTCCATATCGATGCATCTTGTGCTCTTGATGAGTTCAATATTTACACCACTCTTTTTAAATAATTATGAGATGTCTTTGCATTGTCTTACGAATAATTCCTGGCATAGACCCTAGTATTGCAGTGCATGATATTCCTACATATCTGGACACAAAGCTTGTTCATCAACGACTTCGTCATGTGCACGCAAGAAAGGTTATTGCCATTAAGGGAGAAGTCGAATAACTTCTCAAGGCTAGTTTCATCTATCTTATACCATTGATGGATGGGGTCTCTAATATTGTTCCTATTACCAAAAAATAAGGGATCATTCAATTTTGTGTTGATTACCACGATATAAATCGATCTTGTCCTAAAGACAACTACCCCACTCCTATTATAGATCAAATTATTGACAAATGTGTCGGGAGTGAGATATTTTCTTTCATGGTCAATTTTTCTGGCTACAACCAAATCAATATTTCTCCTGTTGATCAACATAAAACCACCTTTATATGCCCATGGGAAAAGTTTTCCTATAAGAATCTCCCTTTTGGTTTGAAAAATTTCGGGGCTACCTTCCAAAGAGATATGTCCTATGCTTTTCACAATATTAAGCACATCGTTCAACCATATCTTGACGACCTTCCAGCTCATTCCGCGAAACGTCAATATCCCCTCGAACATCTTAGAGAAATCTTCGTTCGCTACCGACACTATAATATACAATTGAATCCTCATAAATGTTTCTTTTGAATTAAATCAAGTCATCTCTTAGGTTGCGTCGTTTCTAAATAAGGCATCCATATTTATCCCCTCAAAGTGGATGCAATTATCAATCTGCCTCCTCCCTCCTCTTTACATCAAATGCAAAGCTTACAGGGAAAAGCCAATTTTCTCCTTCTATTTGCCTCAAATTATGCTGAGCTTGCCAAAGGATTTACCCGTCTGTTGAAAAAGGGAGTCCCATTCCTTTGGGATGATATTTCTCAGAATTATTTCGATGCTTTGAAGAAAACCCTTGTCAATGTTCCTTTATTGCATCCTCCTGATTATCATTGTGATTATTTCCTCTATTTGGCAGCCGTAGACAATACTATGGTATGGTGGTGGTTCAAGATGATGATGATGATGGTCACTGTAGAGCCTCTTGATTGCTTCATTTTGACACTTTTTTACCTAGTTTTCTTCTTTTGGTCATCACCATCAACTCAAAATAGCATCAAAATACAATTTTTTGATATGGTAAGGTATTTAAATGACCTATATTTCATATTCAATAATGTTCCTTATTATTAAGTTAAATTTTGTATTAGGTACATAATTGACATGATTCTGCAGCCGATCCGAAATTTTGTAACCAACTCCATGGTTTTCTGGATTCTGAGGTACCAACTGAGCAAAGAAGTATATAGGCATGAAAAGATTGATCTCCTCAAGGATTTCCTCCTATCTATCTGAGCCAAATCATGAAGGAAACTTCTTGATTGTGTGTTCAAAGGAGTGGGTCAACACGTTGCTGAACAGGTGAGGGAGAGTCCAAGTTAATCATGCTTCACGATTTTATTTTCCAAATAGAAAATAATGAAAAAACGCTATTTTGTTATTTGCTAAAATTTCAAAATAGGATTTGTTTAGTCTAAGTAGGCATAAAATACCCGAAAAATTATACACATGATTTTATAAATACGGTGCAAACAAAGACCTAAACAATGTGTAATTTTGATGCAACTGTAAATTTTTAAAACTCTGTTTTTATTCCTTTTAATGAAGACATACCTTGAATACTTGATGCACAACTAACTGTTGCAGTAGATTGTTGAAACCATCTATTTGTGGAGCGCCCCCTCAAACAATGAAGGTTCTACATTTTATGTTTTTAAGGTAGATGTTTCCATGCTTTTATTTTATCATTTGATGTAGTTAAGTTCATGTTTTCATTTTATCATTTGATGTAATTGTTTTTAGATTTCCATTTTGCCATTTGAAGTAGATATTTACATAGTTTTCCTTTATCATTTTATCTTCCCTTTCGAATTGTCAAATTTCAGAGTGATTCATAAGTTTTAAGTCCAAGGGAAGTAGTGATTTATTTTAGAATAATTTCACAAGTTCATGTGTGGTTTATTTCAAAAAACATTTAGTGCTTTCTTTCTGAGTTTTTGAGTGAGTCATTTTCAAAAGCATGAGTGATTTACTTTCACGCAGTAGTGATAGAGTGATTTCCTTTTAGTATATGAGTGAGTTCTTTTTCAGTTCAAAAGTGATTTATTTTGAAGTGCAATGGTGATTTATTTATCTCTTTACAAGTTTCATTTCCAGGGCATTCCATTACAAAAACATAAAAATGTATAATTTCCCTTTTCTAGAATTTGATTTTATCTTCATACACAAGGCTGTTAGAGAATAGAATTTTAGAGACTAACAAATAAATTGGTTAATATTTCTTCATAATATAGAGAAGGTTTGTTTCAGTTTTTGCAGAGTAGAAAGCAGTTGATTTTTAGAACTTAGTTGTAATTTAAAATTATCAATTTCTTTAGGAACATAAGAATAAAAGCATCCTTAGAAGTAATCTCTACAAATTCAATCATCACTTCAATAAACCGAATTAAAAGAGGATTCTATCATAGATAGTGGCTTTCACTTCACAATTTTACGAACTCCGGTCAATAATTTATGTAATCAATTTAAGAACATCAAATTGAATAAACAATCACGAACATGTAGTTTACTACTTGAGTCGAAATCTCTTTGACACTGAGACTCGTTATGCTCACGTAGAAAAAATAGCTTTGGCTATTGTTCATGTTGCTCAATGCTTCCACCACTATATTCTCCTGCGTAATATTATGGTGATTTACGAATGTAACCCTATGAATTACATTCTTACTCGTTATTTACTTGGGGAAAAGTAATCAAAATGGATTTTCATTCATCAAGAGTTTGACCTAGAGTTTTATATGACTAGGTCTAAGAAGTCACTTGTCTTTGCTAAATTGATCTACAATATTCCAGCTGCAGTTGATCCTACCCCTTTCAATGAGTCGATTCCTGATGAATCGCTCTCTATCTCCAGATCCACACGTTTCGAAAGAGCTATCTCACTTTGAGAGACGGCGGATTCGTTACTCGTTCGCATCATTAGAGATGTTTTGTATTGCACTAGTGTCGATTCTGTCCTCCGTTGATGCTTAACGCTTGAGGAAGCTGAGAAATTCCTTAATGATTGCCAATCTAGGGCCATTGGGTCATATGTTTGATTATGCTACCGCTCATAAAATCCTTCACGCAAGATATTTTTGGCCATCTGTTTTCAAAAATTACATTCTTGTCATCTGCAAATGTCATGATTTCCAAATTTATTCTTGAAAGGAACGCGCCCCACCTGCACCCTTGCACCTAGCTGTGACCGTCAGGCCATTTGAAAAATGGGGCATCAATTCCATGACCTGTAACCCTCGCTCGGCCAGGGGGCATGGTTATATTATCTTCTTCGTCAATTATTTTACAAAATGGGCTGAGGCGATGCCTACATATGATAATGAAGGTCAAACTGCGGCACAATTTATTTTCAACCATGTCATAGCTCGATTCGGTGTCCTGAAAGCCATTGTCACTGACCATGGCTCTCCCTTTCATAATCATATGATGAAAAATATTACTGCTCAGCTAAGGCTACCCCACAATAGCCCCACTTCATATTATCCACAGACCAATGGCCAAGTCGAAGCCGTCAACAATTTTTTTTTAACGATGCTTCAACGAACCATTGGGAGACATAAAATAGAATGGCACCTTATGCTATTCTCGATTCTATGGGCTTACTAAACTTTCGCTAAGACTGCTACTAGATTCACCCCATTTCAGCTGGTGTATGGTTTGGATGCTACACTCTCAATCAAGTGTGAAATCCCTTCTCTGAAGCTAGCTATCGAACTACTTCCTCGTACTTCGTCATAAGAGGAACGCCTAGTTTATCTCCAATTTCTCGATGAGACTCGATGAATCATTACTTTGGTCATTGAAGCATAAAAGAAACGAGTTAAATCTCAGTACGATATGTCTGTCAATCCTCGCATTTTCTCTGAAGGTGACTTGGTCCTGCTTTATGATAAATCCAATGACAAATTAGAGGTCAGGAAGCTCGAGCCAATGTGGCATGGGCCTTACATTATTCAACATGTATTAGAAAAAGGTGCCTATGAGCTAGTTGATTATGAGGGTAATCAATTGGCTGAGCCGGGAAACAATCTCTATCTTAAGAAGTATTATGCTTGATCACAAGTACAATACTTTTTACATTAGTGTGTGATTCGTTAGTGTGATTTTAGATTTTTTGGTGTGATTTTTTGCTTTGAAAACATGTTTCCTTTGCTTACCTTGTGTTCCACTTGGTTTGCAAATGTCATCGAACCATTATGTCGGTTTTATTCATGGTTCTTGTTGTAGCACAAAGAACTTATCTTCCACAACATGGGCACTCTTCACCCCTGATGGTGAGTTGGTCAATCTACAACGTATTTTTCTGGGTCAAACAACTAATAATATTGTTGAATATAGTGCAATCATCAAACTATTATCAGATGCAATTGCTCTCGACATTAGAGACTTGTTTGTAAAGCTAGACTCACAACTCATTGTGTTACAGTTAAATGGTCACTATTCAGTAAGAAACCCTCAAATTTTGCGCATGTATTTATGTGTTCGATGATTGGAAAGGAATTTTGATTAAATTACATATCAACACATTCCACGAAATTTGAATACATTAAAAAATACATTAGAAAATTATGTATTAGATCGAAATTTGGATCATATGTAAAAAACCAAACAGATCCTCATATATATATATATATATATATATATCGAGTCTGTGAAAGTTTGTTACATAAAAATATCAAAAATATGTGTTCTGTGACACAATGGCTTCACGAGCCTACATCAGTGCAAAAAATAAACTAAAGGCTACTATCCACCCACATGGTGCTCATGATAGCACGTGACTGCCTGAATAAATGGAAAGAGTAACTAACAGAGTCTGCCTGAGACTCCTACAGTGTGCCTTAGAAAGCACAGTGGTATGTCGTCAAAAGTCACGTATTTTGGAATGCCTCTGGTCAAGCCTTACAGGTTATGTTCCACCTCTATGATCAGGTCTACTCCCTTTTGATATGGAGCATCCTCAATTTGGCGTGCTATCCTCCTTAGAATCAGAGACATGCCAACTGGTCTCTTCGGTCCAACATATGCACGATAATCATAAGTTTAGATCTCAGAATGCATAAAAAAAAACATTAAAAAGTAAAAAAATTACAAAAACAAGTTTTTTACCTGCGTCAGACCACGAGGAAGGGGTAGATATGGATCTCCTTGGAAATTTGTGTCAACATATGTGTAATATTCCACCACAATTAGTTGACAAGGTAACTAATTGAAAAATGTTGTTGGGAAATGCCTCTGCTGACCACCTTTCTGGCGAGACATAATCTCGCACCATTTGAGTAGCCTCGGATCTCTCGGGACTAGATCATATACCTCAATCCACTGGTACTGAAACAATGGCACTCAATCCAAGAAGAAAGTAACCATTATAGATCCATACCGAAATTGTTTCAATCGTCCCGTTTTTCACTTTATTAGTTGGGTTTTCATGTTAACCAACAATCCCTCACACCAATTGAACATGGTGGGAGCAAGATAATATACGGCATATTGGAACTGAGAAATTTTTGCCTCGTGCAACACTTGGGCCCTAGCTACACGGGCCATAAAGTGTAAAATCGTCGTCGAAGGTAGATTGGTGATATTTTTGATATTCACCTTTCCACTTGAAGTCTTTCTAGCACTAGGACAATGTCTCTGAATGAGTATATTTGTACTCTCGCCTCTAGTACGAGCTCTGGAGAGTTTAATTCTCTCCCCTCTCCTAGAAAATCTAGTTATGAAGTAGATGTACGAAATCTCTATTTCGAGCTCTTAGTCCCCAATGACGAAAATTTGACAATTGACATCCCATAACCCAATGATATATTCTAATAGCTCAAGTTGAGCTCTGAGTCCTGAGGTTTTAAATAACTTATGAAATACATATTTTCTAAACTTATTTATGCAATGTGGATCTTGGAGACCTTCATGGTCTTCCACCTCATAGCCTCTCTCTTTCCATTCAATAGCCATATTCGCAAAAAATGCCTGCAAAACATTCATAAATGGAATTTAAGGAGTTTTAAATGGATGAAAAATAGAAATAAATCATTAAGAATGGAGATATTTCATGTTTTAAATTATTCTCTGCACTCATCCTGCCTGTCATCATTAAAAAGACATTGACGACGCGCTGGCCTAATGGGATAGGGGCGATCAACGTGTGTATGATAGGTCAGACCCACATTTATCACCCGCAATATAAAAATTTGAAAACCTCCCCTTAGCACCAAAATTTCTAAAATAAATGACTTAAAAATGGAATTAAAATGACAAGAATAGATAGAGCTCTTACCTACAACTGAAAAATCGTCGAATGGTGTTTTAGATCAGCCGCACTACTTGTCTGAAGATCGGAGGAAAATGTGGTAAAATGAGCTTCTCTAATTTAATCCAAGTGAAATGGTAAAAATATTTTTAGTTTTGGTCTATCTATAAGTTTTAAAGATATTTTTACCAATATTTTATTATTTTTCTCGATATCAGTGATGTGTGTCGTTATTTGTGCAACAACAAGATCTTTTATGGTGACAGTGACCATTTTTGTCTAATTCAACAAGTTTTATTTTATCTCTTTTTTAGAATCGTTAAAAATAAACGAAAAAGGAACCCCCCTGGAGTCATCTTTAAGCTCTTTTATGACTCTCGAAAAATGAAAATATCGCTGAGTACTTTTCATTTCGAACTCGTTAAATTAAATGAATTTTACGTGATCTTAGTATACATTTACCGCTTTTTCGGGTTGAGATTAACTATTTACTAAAAAGGAATACCTCGGTCGATCATGGTAAAGAGTTTCTCTTAGATATTCTTTTCTACCTTTTCAGGTCTGAGGGACGATTTACGAAAAGGGACCTGATGCATTTTTATTTTCCGTTTCTTTTTCAAACTCCCTAAGCATGAAAAAGACACTGAGTTGCTCTTCTGTCAGACTCGTAAAATGGAATTAAAAATTCTCATTGAAATTATTAGCATGGATTCATTCAAATAATTAACTTATAAGCTCAACATATGATATCCTCTTCACGTAGGTTATCAAAAATAAAGAGGTACTCATTCGCAATAACGTGGGAAAATTGAAAGTGGAACATCCTATGTGTCTTAGGAGACATGTCGCTCTTGAACATGACACTCATCTGCATTTTGTGTCGAGTTGGGGATATACTTCATTCGTCACTTTCCTTCCCAGGCTTGGGAAATCCATTTTCCTCTCATTCGATTACCATTTTTTCATCATGACCTCTGTACCCATTTGAGTCAAATGCTACCACACTCTGGAGTCCTGTCGCCGATATGTTCAGAAGAAGTCCTTTCTGTCAAAGTCAAACATTCTCTGCTTATTTGACCCTCTCTACAAGAATCTTGAATCAATCCTATCATCTTGAGATATCCTTTGTTTCATGTCGATTATGTGGGAATAATTAAGGCCATCCTTTGACGGATCACTTCCTGTCGACTTCAACTCATTATCTAGGAAGATGCTTAAGAAACCCATTTTCAGTACCTTGGAGCTTGCATGCCTCAATGGAAAGTTCTTCGTGTTCGATGACATGTTCACATAATTGGCCTTCCATCAGATGATTATGAAAGTGTTTGACTTCAATTCATTTAGTCACACTTGTGTATTATGTTTTTGTACCTTGAGGGCCATCGTCATTATTGGTGGTTTCTCTTGTGCCCGTTAACAATTTACATCATTGACTAGTAATCAGGTGGTTTCTACAATGTTCGACATCAACACATCTATTCACATGGTTAGATTCATACACTAGGTAGATCGAGATCAAGACGAAGACCTTGGATCACATTTGATATTATCCAGGTTGCGTGGAGTTTTTGAGTATTCATGATTGTACACATTATCCTTTATATATGGATGGTTGCGCTCATACCATGTATCTATTTCCATGATCTCCTTCTGGTAGATGGTTGCGATAATGCCGTGGGTTCATGTGTTATTTGATTCCTATTCAGAGATATGTTATTAGGCATATTCATATAAGAGATGTCATATATATTATTTTGTTTAATTTGGCAGGTCTCTTGGTGGTATTATGAGTCCTGGCCTTAGTTCATAAATTATTTCACCCATCACTCCTTATTTTGCCTTCATGCTTTAGGGGGCATCTATTACAAAGTAATTTTTCATCCCTTTCACTTCCCATCCTTGATTCTGAAGTGCCCTGTGATGAATACTGTGCATTATATCCAACTTGGAAAAATACATCAAGATATCCCTTGAAGACCAAAACAAATCTGCCTTGAATAATTTCTGAAGAAGCTTAGCTCAAACCCTAAATTTTTGGGTCAACGCTCTTAGCTAGTTGTATGCCCGTGTTGATGCAGGTTGCACATTCTGACCTAGCGTTGTTAACGCCCTTCTGATTGGTAAAATCGCATTGAACCATTTTTGGCAGTGTTTCCTCAAATGGAAGAGAAGCTTCCAGAATGACGAGCTGGATATTGTTCGATGGAGATATGGTCGAGCTCTCTCATTTAGAGCCCTTGATGTTATCAAAAGGGATTTTCCCTTGACTAGTGGGCCTTCCTCCTTCTTTTATGGGATCCTAACTCACTCTCCCTTCCTATATATTCAATCCCATCCCTCCACGACTGGTTGGTCATTGTTGGGTTGGTCTGATCATTAACCCTTTGCATCCCTATATTGTGATAATGCCTAATGCATCAAGGCCATGGTTGTATGCTTCCTATTTTATACAATTAATAATACATCTAGTGTTTCACTTTCCATATTTGTATAGATATATATACAAGTAGCCTAATGCTCCTTGATCTGTTAGGTAGTTTGTATTCAATGTATGTTATGTATCGTGTCATATTTGTTGTTGTCTCTTGATCTCCTGCAAGTATTCGAACGCCATAAGCAGCGAGGCTGAAGGATTGTAGATCAAGGTATTCATTGAAGGATTGAACGATAACATTGGGAAGAGGTAGGTCCTTCTACTTCTTCTTCCAATTTGAATATAAACTAGGAAATGGTCCATTATATAGTCTCGTGAATTTCTAGACCCACTCTAATGATAGAGAGATCACCTTTGTCCGTAGAGGGGATTGTATTCACAACAACACCCCAGAAGAGATTGAACTTCTGGGATAGCTAAAGAATATGTGTGTGAAAATACCCCTTCCCCGGGCCATTAAGTATTTCTCTATTTACAATAGGCTCATCAAAGAGAAATTCTTTAAAAATCCTAGGAGAAAGAAGAAAGACACCCCTAGCCTACCATCAATGTTATGGGACAATTGTCCGAATTAATGTCGAGGAGGGTGATCTTTCCGAAGTACTTGGACCCTGTCTAGTATTATATGTACACATCGATGGTGTCATATTCCCCCACACTCTAATTGATAATGGGGTTTCCATCAATGTGATGACCAAGGAAACTATGCTTAAAATCTACCTCCAAGGAGCCTTGAGAAATATCACCACTGTTTTGCAACTTGCAAAAAGATCCATAGTAACTCCGGAAGGAATTGTTGAGGATGCTATGGTCTTGATTGACTCCTGGGAGTACCCCACAGATTTCCTAGTCCTTTAGCCAAAAGCCAAGTTTAATGGATATCATTTCATTTTAGGAATACTTTGGTTGGCTACTTTCGATGCTTACATCAGTTGTAGGGCCGAAAACATGACTATAAAAATGGGCCCTTGTCCGAAAAATTGGTATTATATCCTCTTGCCCAACCTTCCATTGACCATGACCTACCCTTGTGGTTGGAGGATGAAGAAGAAGAAGATGAAGTGTACAGTACCACACCCTACCCCATTTATACCATAGATATTGTTCTTAGAGGGGGGAAACCTCATGAGGACGATATCATCGACCACATCATTCAAAGCCAACACCCCATTTCCATTTTACTCGATGACCTGGTAAGAGAATATGAAAGCCACCCTTGGATTGAGCTACACTCAATTGAATCAACCTATGAAGCCACCAAGGCTGTGGAATTTGGCCCATCTAAATCCGCGAAGATTAACTCATCCTTCTAAGCCAAAGAACAAGAGCAACTATGCCAACTCCCGAAAGAAAACCGAGATGATTTTGCTTGGGAATACAAGGAAATGAAAGGGGTGCATCCCTCAGTGTGCACACACCATATTTATATTAAATAAGGATGCACGATTATGGGCCAGCCCCAAAGGAGGATGAACCTAGCCTTGAAAGACATAGTGAAGGATGAACTGCAGAAGTTGCTGGATGCAGGTTTCATCTACCCCATATCAGATAGAGAGAGGGTGTCTCCTCTTGTTCTAGTCCCAAAGAAAAATGGAAAGTGGTGAATCTATTTTGACTACCGAAAACTAAACAAATCCACTAACAAGGACCATTTCCCCTTGCCCTTCATTGATCAAGTCCTATATGGCCTTGCAGGAAATAATTTTTTCTCTTTACTGGATGGATTCAGTGGGTATAACCAGATTCAAATCAGCCCTGAGGACCAAGACAACACCACTTTCAGATGTCCCTGGGGAAAATTTTCTTACAAATTCCTTCCCTTTGGCTTGTGCAATTCCCCTTATTAGCACTCCACCATTTCTCTGAAGGCTGAAAAGGAGACTGACAAAGGTAACCACAAACCACTTTGACCTAGTAGCTAGCCCTACTAAGCGGAGAGTGCTCTCTCTATGAGATCACAATCAAGGATTGACTATGATATGAAGGATATTTGGCTAGATATGATAAGCTTAGGTAGGTTTTGAGTGTTTTAGGGTTTGATGCTGGATTAGGGATGAAACCAAGTAGCTAGGTATAGGTATCAAAAGGGTTTACAGCTGCAAATATATAAAGGAGAAAGGTAGTAGTGGATCTATGATGGATTAGGGTTTTTTAAGTATGGTGGTGAGTCTGAAAAAGTAGAGGGATTTAATGAGCATGTTCATTCATGAATAAATTAAACTCAAAGCATGAAACACAAGATGACATTTCCATATAAACAGAGCTAAATCAATAGAATTCTGCCTATGAACTGTAAGGAAAGCCATTGAAGATACAAGATATGGAAATAGGAGCTATATATCAATCAATAAATACTATAACAGAGAAAATACATGATCATAAACTCACCACACATGAATTCCAAGATAATAGTTGCAACTGCATCCTTTGATTTCTGAATATGAAGTGAAAGTCCAAGCTACAATAATTAAAATCATCTGATGTCCAACCAGTCAAATGACTCTGAAAATGATAGATATAGACCAAAATAACCTCTCCCCTCTCTTAGGGGTCGAATTTTTTGCAAGAAAAACTAAATTCATGCACATATTCAATGTCTACTACAAGCAAGGGAGGTTACCAAACTGACTTCCTCCTTTTTTGAACCACTTGAGCTAATTTCTCAAAGTCTTTAATACATGATAAGAAACTTAAATAACTCAAGTTGAACATAATTAAATTAAATTTTTACCATTTAGCTTATATCATTCACCTCCCAACCTTTTACGACAGAAAATTTACAAATTACAATATTACAGTTTAATTTCTGGAAATTTAGCAGGTTTTTTGCAAAGACGTAGCGAACTGTTGGAGGAGGTTTTTGAGTGCCTTCCTAAAGTCAAAATCTGAAATTGAGACCTGTTATGGATATATTGGAGAGTATCATTATATTTATCATATTTAAGCATGAAAAATGACCTTTTATAGGCTGAGATATCCTCATTTTCCCAATATTTCTCCAGATGTGTAGCGAGGGGTCCAAAATAGGGGCATAAACCTATTTTCTGAGCACTTTTTTTGAATTTTTCTTGAAATATGTGCAGAAGATCAAAAAAAAAAGGAACTGGGTCTGAAGTAGAGGTCATTATGTTTCCAAAAATGCTGAGTTTTGTTCATTTGGATGCTCTGAGGAAATGTGCAGCATGAGCTTGCTGCACATCTGGGATGACCAAAATAGCCAAAAAAAACTCAGAAATTCACAAAATTGCAAAATTTCTTCAAAAATCTTCAAAATTTGTCTAAACATTCTCCATGAAGTCCTCATGTGATGTGCTATGCTATTAGGGAAGCATCAACAAGCAGTTCTACCTTACCCTTCTCCTTTTGGCTGATTAGGGTTTCCTTCAGTTTTGCTTGCAATTGTTTGACTTTAGTATTGCAAATTGTATTCCTTGTGTAGTAGTGATCAGCCATGTGTTGTTGCATCTTGTTGTCTCTGTTAGAATTTTCAAGGAGATTCTCCAAGTGAATATTTACTTTCTCAACCAAAAAATCCCTATTTTCATTGATTTCCATGTTCATCCTTTCTTCAAAAGTCAACTCTTCATTTGGTGGATTTTGTTCTCTTTATTTTTCAAGTGCTCTCCTAGGGCCTATGGTCCTTGGCCTTTTCCTCATGATCATGTGACTATTCATTCTCAACCACTACTTTTCCCTTCATTTCTTTCTTACTAGCTTTAAATTGATTCTTCTCTGAAAGTAGTTGCTTTACCTTCAATTGATTGTTTTCCTACTCCAGTAATGAAATTATGAAATTAGCCCTTGCCAAATTGTCCTTTAGCTTCTTTATCTCATCATATTTTTCTTTAATTACATTCTCTAGGGTTTCATGCTCTTCATTTTCCTCCAAGTCCACTATGTCAATGTCATGATGGATGAGCTCCTCATGTTAAAAATATGCCTCGTGTTGTAATTGTGTTTCCTGTTATGCTAATGTAGGCTCATCCCCTTCCTCAATTTGAGGAGAAAACACAAGACTTATTCCTCTTGCATAGGTTTTGGTCACCTCTACTTTGGTTTTCTCTGTAACTGATTCCTTTGGTGATTGAGCTTCCAACTTGTTTGATGAACCCACCTCTTGACATGTTGGTGATAGGGTTTGTTGCTTGCTAGGTGGACTAACAATAGGCATGAGCAAGGCTGCCTCAATGAAATTATCCCATGTCATGTTATTTTCTGCTAGCTAATGGAGAACCATAACCTGTACCAAAATATGATGAAAAAGGCTAGGAAGATGTTCTTTGCCTTTCACATGCACCTTTTAAGAGATTTTACCTATGCTTCTATACAAGAAATTACAAAAATTAAGAGATTTAGCAGCTATAAAGTTCATGAGTATTCTTATGTGATATTGGATGAGCCTTGAGAACCTTCCTTCACATGTGAAGTATTTTATGATCACTCTCATTAATGGAGCATACTTCTCAAGTAAATATTTAAATGGAAAAACATGTGAAGGATCATTTTTGTAATGTGATTTTAGGTAGGGCTTGTACTCCTCAATGTCCAAATCCATACCCTTGAACCAATTATCTCCATGATTAGGTATGCCCGTGGCTTGAGAGATGGCATCCGCTGAAATTATAAAGTCTACCCCTACTAAGGTAACTTTTCCTCTCTTCAATGTAGTGGCAAAAATTCCATTGAGTTGCTCATGATAGCCAACCTCTTTGATATTCTTAAAAAACTCCAAATAGTTCACATCTTCAAAACATTTCTTGATGAAGGGAGAACAAATGATTTCCATGACATTTGAAGGTTCAAACCAGAAAACCTTGCCTCCCTTGTTATACTTTTTCTTTTCTGAAGGTGAGGTTTCAATCTCCATAATGAAACCCTAGGTGATAGGAGGGAAAAACAAAGGATTTAAGGCAGTGGGTGGATGAAGCTCTGATGAGGTGTATTTGAAGGTACATGAAGAATAATTTCAGGGTTTTATCTCAAGAGATGAAATATGGTGACTAGGATACTGGAAAACCAAGAAAAACCCTAGAGAAGGTATTAGCTTGAATCTTAGGAAAAATTGATGCAAGGGTTGAGATTGTAGAAATTATATGCACTAAGCATGCATATGTCCAAGATCCACCTGATCTCACACTATTTGAATTTATGCAAGATACTAAATCTATTCCACTTTTTAATATTTTGTGGAAAAATTAATTGCACACACATGTGAAGCATAAACAAAAATATTGAATCGCACATAACACAGTTTTTAACCGGGAAAGCCTGAAGCTGAAAACCCCAACTATATATTATGTAACATGGAGATAATATGACAATATCATACAAGCATACAAAGCTTATCACAATATCTCAATACAGTACAATCGTCATACACTAGTCAGGCCTAATCTTGAAAATCCATGCATCGATCTTTGCGACCTGCTAGCTTGCCTCCACTACGCAATCTCTGCTGAAGAATGGCTCTGAATGAATTCGAATTAGTCCATCCTTGACTACGCAATCCTCATTGGAATCTCCACTGAGTGTGTGATGCAATCAATGCATCACTATAGTCACAACAGATAGTCTATCTTTCCCTTTCACCTATCTCTCCACTGGTCTCCACTAAAACTGCCATGCACTGTAGTTAACTGATGTATTGTTCAGTTTATTAATTAGTTATGATTTATGAATCAATTAACTGATTAATTCACTCCACTCTCACTAGTGTATCAATCAGATAGACTAGATACAACTAGCTCAACTGAGTCTAACTGAGTTAAACTGAATACAACTCCATAACTACTTCTTCAACTGTATCATAACTCTGCCACTTGAGTTCTAACTGAGTCCTCCATGCATTAGCTCCAGTAAACCCTTAGGAATAGCGTAATTCGTTCTGTCAGTTGATGTGCCACATCTGTGCACTGAATTGAAGTGCTCCAAGAGAATAAGTTGCTGTTTAGAGTTTGATTATTATTAAGAGCTAATAATAATCGACATGCATCTATTTTTAGATTGACGATCTATAAATAGACTTCGCCCAATATTATAAAAATAGAATTTCATCTATTTTTCCAACTTGATTAACCATCCACAAATAGCATCCTGCAACTTCTGAAATATGATCATCATGTCTAAAAATAGACATAGTCTAAAAATAGACTTGCACCAAAAATAGCCTGTGGGCCCACTTAGTGAAGGCGACTCTTTTCACTAAGCTCATCATCTTGTTGAATCTCAACACTACCTCTCAACAAGATAAGGATTATCTTTCACCCCGATCCTGCCTCTATGGTATTCGAATTTTCTCCTGGTGAGCGCCTTCGTCAGAATATCTGCATCCTGATCCTCCGTAGGAATGTACTAATGCAACATGATCTTCTGCTGCACACAATCTCTGATATGATGATACTGGATATCAATATGTTTAGATCTATCATGAAACATAAGATTAACTGAGAGTTTAATGAAACTCTGATTATCACAATGTATCACTGTGGGATCTAAATGTGAACCGAACAAACCAACCAGGATCTTCCTCATCCAGATAGCCTCACATGCAGCTAAACTTGTTGCCATGTATTTCGCTTCCACTGAACTGAGTGCCACAAATCTTCGTTTCCTACTGTACCAAGAAACTGCTGTAGATCCGATACTGAAAATCCCTCCTGATGTGCTCTGTCTGTCTGTTGGGCTTCCTGCCCAATCTGCATCCGTGAAGCCATGCAAATTCATCTCATCCGTATGTCTGTACCATAAACCATACTTATGTGCCCCTGAGATATCTCAGGACATGCTTGCCTGCCTTCCAAAAGAGTTTGGTAGGCTTAACCATCGCTTGTGAAAGCTGGTTTACCGCATAGCATATATCCAATATTGTATTGACTAAATACATGAGCGAACCCACCAAATGTCGATAAACAGTGGCATCCACTACCTTTGCCGATGTAGAATCCTCTTTCTTCCAATTTCCTGGAAGAGGAGCGTTGATAGGCTTGCAGCCTTGTATGTGAAACTTCTCCAGTATATCCCAGGCATACTTTCCTTGAGACACAAAAATTTCACCTTCTCGCTGCCATATTTCCAATCCAAGGAAATAATGAAGGAGGCCCAAATCCTTCATCTCAAACTCCTTTGCAAGATCTGCCTTGCATGAGTGTATCAACTGCTCATCAACTATTAGCATTAAATCATCAACATAAAGTACAATGATTAAAATATTACCCTCAACCATAATCTGATACAAGTTTGCATCCGCCTCACTCTTGGTGAAGCCAAGTCTAGTGAAATCGCTGTCGATCCGAGTGTACCGAGCACGGGGTGTTTGTTTCAGCCTATATAACGCTCTTTTGAGCCTGCACACATGCGACTCAGCGCTGAAGATCTCAAATCCTTCAGGATTCTCAATGTACACCTCTTCCTCAATGATCCCATTAAGGAACGCAGTCTTCACATCCATATGATGAATGTGCCAACCCATCTATGCTTAGAGAGCAAGGATGGTTCGTACAGAAGAATACCGTGCGACAGGTGCAAAGGTTTCTTCATATTCAATCCCCTCAATATTTGAAAAGCCCCGGGAAACAAATCTTGCCTTATACTTCTCGACACTCCCATCAACAACTTGCTTTACCTTGTAGATCCATCTTGATCCTACAACTGATTTTCCCACAGATCTTGGAACAATCTCCCAAGCACTGTTTCTGACAATGGAGTCATGCTCCTCCACCATGGAATCTACCCATGTGGGCTCCTGTGCTGCTTCTTCAAAAGAAGATGGCTCTGTCACAATACACTTGCTCATAAGGGCCATGTATCCAGTATATCGATCAGGTGACTGTCTATGTCTACGCTGTGATGTAGGAACTCCTACATTCTGTGCCGCATCAAGCTTAAGTCTCTCAGCTTCTGTGGTACACTTTCTGCCTTGTATGATGTTTGGTTTTGCATGAGTGGACTCCTCCACTCCATGAATCTCCTCCTGTGGCTGATCCACATCTAGAGGCTCATCTTTGGGAACAAGAAGTTCCTCCTCCACATGCAAGTGTAGCTCCCTCTCAAGCGACAACTTTATGGCTTTCACCTCATTTAATTTTATATCCCATCGCACAACAGTCATCCGACTATCTGGAAAATACACACGATAGTTATGGGGTGTTTCTGTGTACCCCAAAAATATCCCAACTTCTGTAGTCGGCTCCAGCTTCTTCCTGGCATCCTTCGTCACATGAATGTAAACATGTGAGCCAAAAATATTCAAATGAGAAATATCAGGCTTCTTACCAGAAAATGCTTCTTTGGGTGTACTCATGCCAAGTACTCTATGAGGATAACGGTTTTGCACATAAATTGTAGTGTTGCATGCTTCCTCCCACAAGTGCATCGGTAGATCCTGGTCATGCAGCATCACTCGTGCAGCACCCATGATTGTTCTGTTCTTTCTCTCCGCGACCCCATTCTGCTATGGGTTATGAGGTGATATGATTTCTCTTCGTATTCCTTCTTTGCTACAGAAGTCTTTGAATTCACCCGAGATGTATTCACCACCATTATCACTCCTTAGAGCTTTCACCTGCTTCCCCGACTCCTTCTCCACCAATGCCTTGAACTCACAGAACTTTGAGAATGTTTCACTCTTCTTTTGCATCAAGACAATCCAGCATCTACGAGAATAATCATCAAAAAATATCACATAATACTTGTGTCTTGCTTTTGAAGCAACTGAGAATGGTCCACACACGTTCGTGTGAATTCTCTCCAGGATCACTGAAGCACGGTTCTCCTTCTCATGAAAGGTGGTCTTCACAAACTTACCCATTGTACATCCTTTGCATTGATCTGACTGTGCAAGAGTACCCTTGGCAAGTCTAGTAGAAATTTGCTACAAAATATTTAAAGCGCTATGGTGAAGATGGCCCAATCTCCTGTGCCATAATTCGCCCTCATCCCTAGCTCACCACTTCTTCTTCTTTGCCCACCATTGCAGTGCATCCATCTACCTCCAGCTTGTAGATATCTTAATTCGAACCCCTATATTCTTGGTTCGACCCATTGTTTTATGTCAAAGGAAGGCTTTTCCCTCATTGAAAACAACATCATAACCCTTCTCTTCCAGCATTTCGACTGAGACCAAGTTCTTCTTCAGACCTGGAACATGCATGAAATTATTCAACAAGAATGGATTACCAGAATCCCTCTCAAAGGTAATGATCCCAATTCCAGTCGCACTGTACCAAACATCGTCACCCATCTCTATATGCATCTGGAGGTCCTTCTCCTCCAAGTCACTAAACAACTCTTTGTCTCCCGTCATATGGAAAGATGCACCACTGTCAAGATACCACACCGATCCCATGTAGCTTGAAACCAAGCATGCGATCAAGGAAAAAATCCAGCTCAAATTGTGAGGCTAAGGCCTCTCCAACTATAGATCCAACAACCTGCTTATTCTTCTTCTTTTGTGGACAATTAGTGGCGAAATGTCCATGCTCGTGACAATGAAAACACTTCACTTTGGAAAAATCCTTCTTCTTGCCTTTAGCACTGGAGTTTGAAGGATTTTTCTTCCCCTTCCCTTTCCTTGCTTTGGTAGCCAAAGTTAAATTCTCTTCATCTTCATTCTTTGATGAAGATCCATCCTTGGTACCCCGCCTTATCTCCTCCTGCACAAGATCCGACCAAAGTCGCTCCCATCCTGGCAGTTTCTCCCGTCCATTGACAGAGTCTTCGTAGCTATGCCAACTCTTCGAAGCCTGAGGAGAGCCAAGCTCACCGTCTTCTTCATCAACGATAACCCCCACACTTCCCAATTCATCGCTTGGAGTGGAAAAACCCCGTGAGGTATTTTGGAATGTTGTCGCCTTTCTCCATTTTTATTTTTTGAGCTTGTCTTTAAGAGGAAACTTTACCATACGGTCACTTCTCTTTGGAAAAATTCGTAAAAGCCTTCCACATTAAGAATGGAGTGGCTTTCCCATGAATGCTGGACACAATGTGGTCCTTCACACCTTCCAACAGAATCCTCCTTGTCTTTGCAGTCTTCTTTTGCCATGCATCAAGTAATGTAGCATCGCTAGATCCTGGCTTAGGAACATCATTATCGATGAACTCCTTCAGCCCATTATCCTCTAGCACCACCTCCATCCTGTCCTTCCATGCTATGTAATTCAAGCTCCCATCAAGGGCATTCTCCAATCTCAACCCGTTGAAAGACATTTCAATGTATACTCAATTTATGCACCAAGGATCTTCTGTAGCAAATTTGAATTGTCCACTGGCACAAACTCACTTCACAATTGCAATCTTCAATCAACAAAGCTCTGATACCATGTATAAATTATATGCACTAAGAATTCATATGTACTTGATTCACCTGATCTCACACTATTTAACTTTATGCAAAATACAGAATCAATTCCACTTGTTGATCTTTTGTAGAAAAATTAATTGCACACACATGCGAAGCATAAACAAAAAATTTCAATCGCACATAACATAGTTTTTAACCGGGAAAGCCTGAAGCTGAAAACCCCAACTATATGTTATGTAACATGGAGATCATATTAAAATCTCATACAAACATACAAATCTTATCATAAGCTCTCAGTACAGTACAATATTCATACACTAATCAGGCCTAATATTGAAAATCTATGCAAGTCTTTGCCACACGATAGCACACTCCTTACGCAATATATAATGAAGAATGGCTGCGAATGAATTCTAATTAGTCCATCATGTTGCGCAATCCTCATTGGCATCTCTACTCTGTGTTGGATGCAATTAATGCATCACTATAGTCACAACTGATAGTCATCTTGCCCTTTCACCTATCTCTCCACTGGTCTCCACTGAAATTGTCCATGCACTGTAGTTAACTGATGTATTCTTCAGTTGATTAATGAGTTAATATTTAGTGAATTAATTATTAATTAATTCACACCACTCTCACTAGTGTATCAATCGGTTAGACTAGATACAACTAGCTCAGCGGAAGTCTAAGCCCCGGAGTTCGGCCCAGATACAACTCCATAACTACTTCATCCAATGTTGTGTCATAACTTATGCCACTTGAGTTCTAGCCCAGGTCCTCAAATGCATTAGCTCCGTAAACCCTTAGGAATAGCGTAATTCCTTCTATCGGTACGTGTGCCACATGTTTGTGCCTTTGAGCCGAAGTGTTCAGAAAGATAAGTTTCTTTTTAGAGTCTGATTATTATTAAGAGCTAATAATAATCGACATGCATCTATTTTTAGATTGACGATCTATAAATAGACTTCGCCCAATATTATAAAAATAGAATTTCATCTATTTTTCCAACTTAACCAACCATCCACAAATAGAATCCTGCAATTTTTGAAATATGATCATCATGTCTAAAAATAGACATAGTCTAAAAATAGACTTGCGCCAAAAATAGCCTGCGGGCCCGCTTAGTGAAGGCAACTCTTTTCACTAAGCTCATCATCTTGTTGAATCTCAACAGATATGAACAGTGTTACTTCTTTTAATCTTGTATAACCTTAATTAAGAGAAGAAAACCCTTTGGAAATGATTGTGCTTCATCCCACAAAAAAATGTGTGTTTCACCCAGATGCGTAGCATAGCCTTCCTGTGCATAGCAAAGATGTGCGGCACAGAGCTCCTATGCACAACGTTTTCGGCCAGATGCTTAGCGTAGTATTCTTGTGTGTAGCGCCTTGTCCATATGTGCAACGAAATGATGAAAATTGCCAATGAGAGGCAAAACATCGATTTTCTTGGAAATGGGAGAGGGAAGATCAATGGTAGGAGTATAACTAAGTGCAAATGAAATATATCCTTTGTCTTTTTTGCCTTTTTATAAACTGAATTGAATTCTTTTGAGTGAGGATGGGACCCACTTGTCCTTTTCCAAGAGTGATTTGCATTTTTGAACATTGTAACTTTGGAACTTTGTAACTTTTGGAACCTCTTATTACATATTAGAAACATAAATTACATTTGAAACCAAATTCATAGAAAAAATTTACCAATTACCACTTCTCCATTGCCGGATTTTATGCATGGATGACAGATTTGGTGACCAAAACCCTAATGACCTAATGGAGACACCGAACTAAATGAAATCATGACGATGATGACTGAAGTGTTAATGACGATCTTTTAATTGATGGCACACTGAATTAAATGATAATAAGGAATGACATGTAATTTTTTTTTGAAAGGAGTGGAAATAGTCCTAAATGTACTAACTAGTGACCAAATTTTTATTTGAAAACCTAATTAAATGATTTTTTTTTGACTTTGAGAACCTAACAAGACATGATAAGATCCCATTTGATCATTGGTGAGAAGCTGTACAAACTGACACTAAAATTGGCTCCAGTTGGGGACGAAAGATCCTTGGAGGGGTCAAGAACACCGTAGACATTAGGGAATTTTGAGGTTTAAAATGGACCTCCTAAGGAAATAATAAAATAATAGTTAAACCAATAAAATAATATTTATGAATTTTCAATTCACTTTTTGCACCACAATCCATGTAACCATAGTTAAATTCAATTCGAAATGTGTACCATAAAATTAATAAAAAAATTGTATTGATGTGACTATAAATAAGAATGAGCTTTTCAAGAAAAAGTCATTATCATTGAAAAACTAATGCATTTGTTCTTTGTAATTAAATATCTTAAAATAAAATATAAATATAAATTTATAAATTCTTAATTATCATATATGATATTAATTAAAGTTTATATTATTTAAATTTTATAATAACATGTAATTAATATACTATATAATATAATATAATAAATGTATAGGGATATGCATTGTTTCTTTCAAGAAATATGAAATGATAATAATATATTTTTATTCAAAAAGTGTGAAATGAAATTTATTATGAGTACTTTACTTTGACTTTAAAAGTACTTAGAGCACTACCATGGTTAACTATGAGTTTATATCCACCATTGAAGAAGTGACAAGTAAGTACTTTTAACTCAAGCAATGCCACCTCAACCACTATGGATGATGTAATCCCCTAAAATGTTATTGGTTCTCATAAAGTGAATTTTGATTGTACATTTTTCATAGGAGGCCCATTTTAGACCTCAAAGTTCCCCTAATGCCAAGTAGCCTAACCATTGGGCATGGAGTAAAAAATCAAAAGACGAGACTAAATAATGAAAACTGACTCAAAACTGAACTCACTTGACTTTCACTGAACTTAGAAATCAGTAGCAAATCAAGGGAGCTTTATAGCCTTCAGTTCGGGATCCAAGCTCCGATGATTCTCTCTTTCACACTTTGGTAGAAAAATTAAATTGATATGTACAATGAGATTAAGAAACTTCATAAATCTGCTGAAAAAAGGTAGTGCTTGAGAAACCTATCATTGGCTGGTCCTCCTATGCAATTTTCTCAATTCATTTCCTCCAATAGATAAGCATGCTGTCCTCTGGAAGCTGAAATTTTGTATGGTCCCTTCCATAAGTTCTAAAATTTACCATGTTTCCCTTTCTCTTCATTTCTAACATCCCAATAGAGGACCACATCACCAATTTGGAAATCATCTTCCTTTGTCTTGTGGTCATATACCTTCTTTGTTATCTCTTGAAGCTTAGAGGTGTTTTGAAACTTCTTATCCCTGGCTTGCCAAAGATGAATCATCTGATTGATTTGACATTGCACATCATTCATTTCAGTACCTGCTTCCTGTAATAGTTTCATAACTGGTACAACAAGTGATGCAGGGAAAACTGTGTCGACTCCATATACCAATTGGAAAGGAGACATACCTATTGAATTTTTGCTGCTCAATCTGTTCGTCCACAAGGAATTAACAAGATTCTTATGCCAGTTTTTCCTTTTTCACCTCCAACATCTTTTTTATAATGTTGACTAAAGATTTGCTTGAAGATTCGGCCAATCCATTACCTTGCAGATAATATGCGGTCGAGTGACACAAATTGATGTTGTATTTCTTGCAAAAATCAACCATTTTCTTGTATTTGAATGCAGCCGCATTATCTGTAATTTTTTTGTGGGGACAACCAAATCAAGAAAAAATATTAGTTTCCAAAAACTGAATAATGAATAAATTTGTAGCTTTCCTCGTTGGGATTGCGTCAATCCATTTGGTGAAGTAGCCGGTAGCTGTTAAGATCCACTTATGTTGGGAAAAATATGTAGGGTGGATTTCTCCAATAAAATCAAGGCCCCATTGCTAAAATAGAGCTTGCATGGTGTTGAGGAGGTAAATCCCCTCTGCGGGCAGAGGCGATCCCTACTAGCCCAACAGGGGTCTAGCAACAATCATCAAATGCTACAGCGCAAGTTCCTAATTGCGAATAAATAAGCCAACAATGGAGGCCTACCTGGAGTCCAGTGCTATGATTCGTAGAAGAGAGAGCGTTCCCGTTCCTCAGCCTCGGCAGATCACGATCCCCACGATCTCCATGTATGGACACCTGCACATGCAAGAAACAACACGAATACAAGCATAAAATCCAGAATACGCAACTATATATCAGTCAGAAAGGATATAACTCATTATTAACATAAGTGAAAAACAGAGTGGAACCATAACCGGTAGTCATTCATTAATAAACAATCGAAAGAGAGTACAACCAATGTTTTGATGCCGCGGTCTCCTACGGAAGGGTCCCTAGTCGTTCACGTCTTGCAAAGCTCGCCAGGGAAAGGGCAAGCCTCTCTGGAGTCTCTCGACGATAGTCTCTTTACTTGAGCCAGCCTTAAGGGAAGAAAGAGAGCTCTTACAACACAAAGGCTCTTGGGAATTTAGAGATTCAAAGCTTAGGCACTTCAAGAATAGCTTGCAATGGCAATAGGCAAGCTTTTATAGATGGGGAAGGAGGGAGTTGGGATCCCTATTATTGTGGGATTGGCCCTATCATCAAGGAAGGTTCCATGAGAGGTGGCAAACCACTTCCCTTCCATGGAACTCCCGTAGCCAAACCTCCCAACTCAAGATAGGCAATGGTTTCTGAGTTTGTTGAAACACAACTTCTGCCATCTTTATTTAAAAAACACTCCTTAAATTGGCTGGCGTGACTGCTGCTCTGGGACAGAGCACCAGTTGGTGCGGCCTCTTTGTAGGATTTTCCCCATTGGCGTGAGTGATGAACTGTCTGACTGCGCCAATGCAAAAGGAGATGTTTTCATGGTTTTTTGCAAGGAGATGTCTTTAGGGCAATTGAAGCTCATGTTTAGAGGAATGCATTGATGATGATTTCAAGGCATGAAAATGTTCACAGGTCACAAAATAGGTCCTCCATTGTGCGGGACGGGGAATGGTAGGGACGGTGACAAATTACTGTGTAACAGATGCCCCCTAAAGTATGAGGCCTGAGAGAGAGAGGGGTGAAATGCTTTACGAGAACATGTTCAACTGAAGCCCCGCCGTTGGAAAACCTGCGTAGAAAAATACAACTGATATCTCAAGTACATGATGTATATGCGGTATGGGCGCAACCATCCGAAACAGAGTACACTATAATCCGGATCCAGGGTATGGGCGCAGCCATCCAGCGAGGATCAAATAAATAGACTCAGGTATGGTCGCAGCCATCCAATCAGTGAGTCATGTACATAATGATAATAATCCACAATCGCAACCTGGATTACAACAGACACAATCCAGGGTCTTGCGCTCCATCTCGACCCAAATAAAGTACAAGTTCAAGCATGCGAATATGTGAGCTGAAGTCGAACATGCAAGAACATCGTCTGATTACCAGCCAATGATGAGCGCTGTTAACAGACGCGAGAGGAACCACCAATAATGACAATGGCCCTCAAGGTACTATAGGTACAATCTACGGCGTGTGAATCAATGAGATGGCGTCGAACACCCGTAGAATCACTCGATCGGAGGCCAATGATGAAAACCCCACGTCGAATGCGACGAACCTGCCATTGAGGCATGCAGGCTCCAAGGTACCATAAAAGAGTCTCTAGATCAACTTCCTGGATAATGAGCTGAAGTCGACAGGAAGTGACCTTGATCGAAGGTGGGCCATAATGTTTCCCACATCATCGACACGAGACAGAGGAACATGATGTTTTGTTGCGAATCAGGATCGTATGAGAATCAGAGGAAGGTTGATATTCGCAGAGGCCAACTTCTCTTGAACATATAAACAACACGACAGTGGACTTGGCAGTATTTGACATCAACGGATCAGAGGTCATGGTGACGAGGCAATGAGAAGATGAGAGGTCAAAAGGGATTATCCGAACCCACGGAGGCAAAGTGAAGAAACGAGATGAGATGTCCCCAACCCGACACGAATGCAGACAAGTGCCATGTTCAAGAGCGACATACTACCGACGACAACGATGATGGTTCCATTTTTTCCCCCACCATTTCTGGCGAGTACCCCAATTATTTTTGATAACAAGCTTGAAGGGGATAGAATATGATTGTAATATAAGTCCGCCCTTCGGGCGAATCCATCCTAGTGCATTTAACGAGTCCTAGGAAGGAGGAACTCGGAGAACATCATTTCGACTGGATCCGATGTCATCAGGGTTTAACGAGTCTGACAAAGGGAGAACTCGACGTCTTTTCATGTTTAGAGAGTTTGAAAAGACGACAGAAAAGTAAACTCCAAAGGTCCCTTTTCGTAAATAGTTCCTCAGATCTGAAAAGGTAGAAAACAATATCCGAGAAAACCTCCTAGTCGCAATAGGCAAGGATATTCCTTTTTCGTAATCAATCTATCCTAGCCCGAAAAATGGGTAAACGTATACTGGGTAGATGTCGATTCGTGTCCATTTTAACAAGATCGAAACGACAAGGGCCTCGATAATCTTTTCATGTTTAGAGAGTCAGAAAAGAGCTGAAAGATGACTCCAAAGTGACTTTTTCGTGTATTTACCGAGTCCGAAAAAGTATAAAATACAACTCGTTTCCACCATTAAAGTCGCAAAAAACCTACTGCTGCACATACAAAGCAAGCGTAAAATCCATTTTCGACATAACATATTAAAATATTTGATAAAAATAACTTTTAAAACTCATTTTATGTCAAAAAAGTTATAAATATGCCAAAATGGTAAAAAAAAAATTACATTTACTATTTACCTTGGTAAAAAGCAGCAGTGGTCCACTTGGAGTGCAAACTTCTGACGGTGATTGCGACAGATCCGGTTGACCATTCAGATTCTCGTCTGCTACAGGTAAGAGGTTCTTCCCTGTACTTCATTTCAATCCATTTTTTAATAGTTTTCCCTTATGTATCAGCCCTCTGTGGCCACTCTTTGAATTTTTAGGGCTGCGCTCATTGGCGCGAGTATCGGGCATGGACCCGTGCCAATGGGTTTTTCCATGCAAAGGGCTCGCGCCACGTGGCGCGACTGTTCACAAAACAGCCGCGCCAACGGCCAAACCTAAATTTTCGCCTAAAAATTCGAGATTTTAACCAAATTGAATGAAATTTGAAGCCTACCAGAGATCTAATTAAGGGTTTATGACCATGTGGATGCAGGAAATCAAGCAAAATGGTGATTGAGTGGAAAGAAAGAGAGCATGGAGAAGAGGATGAATAGGCCATAGAAAGTGAGGCTTGCATGAATGCCCTCAGAAACTGTGGGCTAAATAAGTTCTTCCTTACACCCTGTCTACGAGCTCAGCCTGAGCTCCTCCAGTTTCTGATCAGTATTTGGGACGAACAGGAACAAGTGTTCAAGTTGCGAGACCATGTATTGGAACTAGAGGTCTCCGATGTGTATTTCATAATTGGATTGTCCCGCAGAGGCCCGGTACCCATCCTGACTGGGAGCAGACCATCTGGCGAGAAGATGGAAGAAGTGATGGCACGAGTGTGCCCAATAGCACAAATGGGATCAGGGAGCAAAAAGGTGGATATCCACACTATCCCCAATCTGGCATTGAGAGTTGTCCTACATACCATCACGCGGGCTGCAGGATCGCAGGCACTGCACGAGGCCACAAAAGCCCAACTCCTGCTGGCCTCAGAATGCATGAGTCCCTTATTGTTTGACTGGGCCACAGAAGTAACAATAAACATGAAGAGACAACTCACAAAATGAAAGCAAGTTAAACTGAAATAGTTTGGCTATGGTTCCATCCTGGTATCGTTCATTCTGGAATGCTTACCAATCTTCCAGGGCCAAGGGGCCATAGTAGCAGATCCGATACCACGAGAGCCAAGAATGGCTCGCTGGGCAGCACTAATGCCCAGAGCTGGAGGCGGCCAACAGATGTCCTGGAGGCCGGAGTTTTTTAGGTGGTTACGGTGCCAGTTGATTGTAGTGGAAGACTGGCCATATGCAGGAAATGACTTCACCAGAGACCCAGATCTCCCAATGCCAGAAGGAGATGACTGGGACAAGGAGTTGGGTAAGACCTCATGTTTTTTGATTTTTTATGTTTTATGTTTTTTTTTGTTAATACACATTCGTCCTAACACATTTTATATATGTATGCAGATGTGGGCCCTGAGAGACCAGCCGGGATGTCTCCAATCTCGCGGAGGACTCATCTCACCCTTGATCCTCAGGGAGAGGGCATAGGAGGGGAGGAGTTGATCCAGAATCTCGAGGGCATTGCCCGAGGGATCTCGGACTATGCTCGGCTGGTGGATGTACCGATGGCATACCAGTGTCATACGGTGGGAGTTCCAAGTCGGATCCACCGAATCCTGAGACGCTTAGTGCGTGCAGTTACATGTTATCATGAGCACCATACAGATTAGCTCTTAGGGATTATACCACACATATTTTTTGAGAGACATATCGTCTCCGGATGTACTTAAGATGATTATGTATATTTTGACTTTATGTGACACACTGTATGTAAACATTTCGATATCTATATATATATGCATATCTATTTCTGGATGGATCTTTCTTTACATGTGATGATGATTTACAAATTGCGCAAATGTCTGTCTAATACCAAATTTGCTACTGCATCTGTTAATGTATTCAAATGCCTGGGTATATGATGATATGTAATGTAGTCAAAATTCCTTTCCAGTAATCGAATACGCAGATACAGACGTAAAATGGACGGGTTTCTTACCGAATAGTGTCCGTTCAGTTGTAATACTACGAGTTGCGAATCTAGATACACAAGCAATTCACGGATACCAAGGTTTACTACCTCGGTTAATAATTCTAACATAGCACTATATTCCGCGATGTTGTTCATAGTACGTCCTAGACACACTCCTTGCAGGTTGACCAACTCACCAGCAGGATCATAGATTACCCAGGCTGCTGAAGACAGATTCCTGGTACTGCGGGAGGCACCATTCGCGAAACCAACAAATGGGGTAATAGACATCTGCACAACCAGGAAGACGTGATCAGCAGAAAGATGTTTACAAGGCACACCACATCATATATGCACACAAATTAAAAACACACACCTATGTACACACACGACAGGCATGCCCCCCAGCATGGTGTCTCAATTCGAGGTGCATGCCCCCCAAGCTTCAGTCTATAGGAAATGGAGTGAAGGTTGAAAACAAAAGAGATTTGAACTAAATCTATCAAAACTAGAATTGAAAATGCTCATGTTTCATTATTTTAATGAGGTTGACACACTTAAAAGAACTTATCCTCGTAGCAACTTGTTTTATTGTTTTAGGAGCTTAACACAAGTGGAAGAACTATGCTCCGACGAGCTCCAAGGAGGAGGCTCAGGAGGGAGATGATCATGTACGATATCAACGATCCTCAGGTTAGCTTCCGAAAAAACTTCGTGCGTCAAGATGGGCGTTTGAAGAGGAGGGGTAGGAACCTGAGTAGCATAACACTCCAGACAGTCAGTCATTGCCCCCAAGCTAGGCATAAAAGAGGAGCGATGATGTCCATCGCCCCAAGGCAGCTCCTTAAGAGACATAGTTTCAATGATGGCCTCATCGGAAGGAAAAGTCTCTTTGAGAGGATCAGGTGAATCGGCCTGACCAAGCCAGGGGGATTGAGAGTAGACGTCGAGAGCCATGCTCAACGGAGCATGCTGAGGAGGTGGAGGATCAGATGCGGCAACAATTTCACAGTAGCTGATCTCTACTGGCGTCAAGGGCATTGATTCTCCAAACTCAAACACCTGCTCAGGCGTAGGAATAAGCCAGGGGTCATCGGACCTGGACATCATGTTGACTTGAGTGGTGTGCGGTGGCAGTGCAGGAAAAATACCCATGAGGACCGGGTCTTTGAAGAGACCAGGTCCCACACTGTTGGGGGGATTCGGAATCTGATCCACGTATGGCACGTTGTTCTCAGAGGTAGAGGTGAAAAATGACAAATGATCCACCGTGACAATTTTGCCCTCGTGAGGGAACTTAAGGAATCAAAAGACAGTGGACGGCATGTAGAGCATGGCATGAGTCCAGCTGCGGCCAAGAAGTATATTGTAGTTGAGTTTAGCGTCAACTACTTCCACTTCCATATTGACAGTCTTCCCCTGTAATGTGATCGCTAGACTCTCGAGAACACCCAGGGGTTTGGATTCCCGACCATCAAATGCCTCAAGGGCATTGGGAGATGATGAAAGGGCTAGAGAGCCGATGGCCTTCTAGCAAGCAGAGGACATAACGCAGGTAGAAGCACCTTCATCCACCACGGCCCTATGAATTTTCAGACCGTTAATCCCGACTTGAATAATAAGAGCGATTTGATGTGGAAGCCGGGGAGTGAAATTCTCTAAATCGAAGGTGAGAAGACTCGAGTCGGTGGGATCAATGCCCCCGATTGCAGACAGTAAAGCCTTCCTTTGCGAAGGACAACTTTGAAGAACTTCTAGCGCAGACATAACGAACGACGCCTGTGCCAAATCCTCAACAATGCTGTAATGTTGAGCGGCACGAGCATTTGGATTATAAGAAGATCTTCGAAGGACACCTTTATAAGGTGGTTTCACAACGGGTTCAGGAGTGGGCTTCTCGATTTCCAACGAACCGGAGGCAGGTAGGGGAAGCGGTCCATCCGCAACTGCCTTCCCGGGTGCCTGCCGCGATTCGTTGTAATCCTTCGACCGCGTAGCGAAAGAGATAGGTGCAACACTCTTCATCATGAAAACTTGGGACCCAAATGGTGCAGATGGTGACAGCTGTTCGACCATCTGGGTCTGCTGAGATGGGAATGGCTCTTTTAGAACAACTGGAGTTCCTTTAGGGCCCTTAAGAAGTTGACTAACCTCAGATCGTCGTGGAAAATCCTTAGTATAATGGTCCCCTTCACAAATGAGGCAAGGGTACTTCGGTTTACGCTGAGAGCCATCCTCAGTGCGAGATTTAGATTCTGGCTTTGGGGCATCAGATTTAGATTTCCCTTTGCCCTTCTTTTTCCCCTTGGAAGTTTTCTTCGTAGGATTGGCCTGAACGACATTCACTTCCGCGGTTTTACCAGAATCAGAGGGGGCGGGATTAGCAGGAGCATTGTTGGAAGAATTATACTTCTACTTCCCATTCGAAGATTTCTTCGAATTCTGAGAGACAGAACCAATGACACCATCCACCGCAGGGGTAGGCGGAGCCTTAGAGGTTCCGGACCGCGGGGCATCAGGCAAGATATCATAAAGCGTGCCAGACTGAGAATATACAAGATCCAGATATTGGGCACGCGCAATGGCTTGTTCCTCCATCACACACGCTCCCATCGCAATATCTTGAGCGATTTTATTCACGAAGGAGGTGGTGAACCAATGAGTTAGTATCTGATCAGGTATGTGAAACTTGATCAGTCTACGACGGCGCCGCCACTCATGAATGTGATCAGAGATGTGAGTGGCTTTATCCTGCTTCAGAGAAGTCAGGAGGTGCGTCCCGGCTTCATAACGAACCGGTAACTGAAAGTGTGTGAGGAAAGCCATGGCTAAAGAATTGAAATCTTGGAAAATGCCGCGGGATAACTCTATGTACCACTTGGCAGCAGCTCCAGTTAAAGTACGCTAGAAGAAGCGCAGGCGAATCGAATCGTCGACCCAAGGGTTAGACGAACACCAAAGATGATACGTCATCACATGCGCCTGGGGGTCCTCTCCAGCTTTTCCCTCAAACTTGGGGCAATCACCTGGTATCTTGGTGGGAACCGGAGGCCAATATGGATTATGTAAAATCGGATCATTGGTCAACTTTGAAACATCCAGCAACTCCAAGGTGGCCAGGAACGGAAATGGCGGATTGACCGGCATGCCAGACCCAGGATGAGGACCGTTACCTGTACTCCACAATGGTTGTGAATATCCTTGCCCCCATGGGTTATGTCCCGTAGGATTCTGACCGTAGGGGGTGTAGGTCGTATAACCAGACTGATTTGGATGCTGGTAACCAGAGTGTGGGGCCTAATAACCAGGGTATGGACCCTGATTATATGTCGGCCTGGTGTAAGCAGCGTTTGGATTTGGCTGCTGAGTATAGGTAAAACCGGGTGGAGGAGGATAATACTGAGAGCCTCTGGGGTGGTTATAATTCGGTTGAGATTGACCATGTGGATAATAACCACCCTGAGGCTGAGTAGGCTGCTAAAAAGTGGAACCTTGCGGAGCCTGATAAGTAGGGCGTAGCTGTTGATTTGGCTGCAGCATTGAATGTGTCGGCTGTTGAGTAGGGTTAATAGAATGAGCGGGCTGCCCTGAATGAACAGGTTGACCCGACTGAGAGGGCTGCCCCGAGTGAACAGGTTGGCCGGGATAAACAGGTGGCGCCGGTTGAGCAGGCTGGCCTGGTTGTGAATGAGCCCCAGGTTGTACCGGATGGGCCGGTTGGCCTGGAGGTGGAACACCAGGTTGTACCGGATGGGCCGGTTGGCCTGGTGGTGGAACAGGGCCAGGTGCCTGCTGAAAACCGGTTTGACCCGAAGCGGAACCATAGGATGGTCCTGGCTGATATGCAACGTTAGAAACAACAGGATACTGCGGTTGCATTGGTAAAGAAGGCTGGATTTTCTCCTCAGGACCATAGATCGGTCCCGGTTGATACCCCGGCTGAGGCTGAACAGGTTGAACGGAAGGGCTATAATACTGTCCTTGCGGACCGTACGATGGCCCTTGTTGGCCAACAGGATAGCCTTGCATGGGCTGCCCCTGTGGATCATAAAGATAGCCATGTTGGCCCGCAGGTTGGCCTTGGAAAGGCTGTCCTTGCGGGTTATAAGCCTGGTTATAAGGTAAACCTTGAGCATAGAGGTAAGCCTCAGGAGTGGGTAGACGTAAAATCTCCTCGTGCTCATCATACTGACCTGGGAAAGCATACACGGGAGTACCATCCTGTGCATAGTGCGAAAAGTAAGAGCAGTTAGGATCTTGGGAGGATGGTCCAACCTCGGCGTTCGGCTGTTGTAAATACAACCGATACTCCTCCGGAGAGATGTTCTCCGGTATATCAGTCGCTAGATAAACATCTTCAGGAGTTGGCACAGCCCTTGCAGCGGATGCTGTGACAACAGGAGAAGAGGTAGCCACATAGATAGTGGGCCGGACGGGAACAAAAGTAACGGGCGTCTGAGGAGATACCCCGGGCGTAGTAGCAGCTGGCCTCAGAGAGGGAGCTGAAACTCCCATAGAGGCTGCGGCGGAAATAATCTGACCCAAAGATCTGTATCCCTGTGGTAAAGAGGGACTAGCTGTTCACATGTCAGCCAGCTCAGAGTTGTCTCCCTGAAACAATCTTTGTGGGAAGAGCTGATAGTATTCACTAGACGTTGGGATTTCCTCACCAGAATCACTCATGGTTGATCCTGCCGTTAAATCTCGCAAGAGACGGCGAGGACTAGGAGGAAATACAACAGCAACAAAAGGCGAACCCGATGTGAGAGAAAGGAAATCAGCTCCTAATCTCAATTCAGACACAGGGTCCGAAAAGGGCCAATTGAACTCAACTGGTCCTCCAAAGGGTTGCTCAGCAAGAACCGGTCCCCCGTCAGGAAACTCGGAAACAATAGGCTGCTGCGGTTCAGCAGAGGATTGGGAAGCCTCTGAAGAATCGTCCGTGTAAGGACTACCAGTAGACAAAACCGAAGGTTCCGCCACTGTGGCAAACGACCAGAGAAAAAAAAGCAAACACACACACGGGCTGAAAAAGAGTCAAGACACACGATCAAACGGTCAACAAGAAATATCTAACAGGGCGTGTAATCATGGGTGATTAATTTTTACCACATTGAAAAATAAGAACTTCACCGTTTCATGTTTTAAGAGTCGAGAAACGATAAAAGATGACTCTATCTCTTTCAGATTTGACACAAGCGTGAAAGGACAAGCGCTTGACGGTCTTTTCAAATTTAGGGAGTCAGAAAAGACCAAATGACTGCTCAGGGAAACTAGGCACAAAGGGTGTACCAAATAACCGTGAACTGAAATATACACCTTGGTTTTAATAATGAAAAAGAAATCAACCAAGGACTTTCTGTACGTGCAGGCAATCTCCCCGAACGCTGTGTTCGGTGTATCACGAGTATAGGGCGGCAGACTCGGCTTCCTACGGATAAAGGATTGAAAACCTAGAGGGGTCTCCCTTTATATATGTGACGGTACGGGGAGCACAAGTCCGTACTAGCGCTGTCTAGAGCCAAAAGGCGAACGACAACTGCTAGGTTTAAAGACGCCGGAACACGTCTCTAGCCTAGAGCTCTAAATATGTTTCGTTAGATTCCAATGCTGCCTTAGTGTAAATTGAGTAGATTTTAAAGTTGATCTTCAATTACGTTTCAGTTTTCAGGCCCTAACGAATGTGTTGTCTCAAAAACTCCTAAATGCAAAGCTACATGCCACAGTAGACCATTTCGTTCGATGAAAACTATCTACAGAAGAGTTGAGAGTTTTTTACACAAACAAAATGATCGGAAGACAAACAATGATATCTCTGATGCAACTAATGAAATCGAAAATTTTCATTCAAATCACTAATTACTAGTAAAATCGAAAAATTTCAATTTGCACTAATCAACCAAAAGCAAAAGAGATTTTTTTTTGTAATTTTCAATGTTTGATAGATAGATGCACTAAACAAAGTGAAAATAAACGGAACAACTTGAGAAACGATATTGAGAGAGAAAAACGAACAAATTTCACTCAATGACACAAGCAATCAGATCTCAAATCGACCAAAGTCTCTCAAAACCAAGAAAAATACTCAAAGGCTCCAATGGACCGTGTGATCTAGGCCCAAAGCAAGACCAAACGAAATTTGAATGAAGAAACGAGCAATCACCCAAAAATCGCAACAAAATAGTGAACAACTACTAAGAGAATGCGGAGGAGCAATCAGAGAGTTGACTGGATAAACGAAATGCCAAAACTCCCAAGGAGGGCTCGATACACAAAGCCATTAGATGCCCTAGGGCTTAAAACGTGAAATCGATAGAGAAAAGCAAACAACCACAGGACGAAGGCAAATTCCCAGTCAAACAGGACCCCAACACACTTAGGTAGTCGAAAAATCAAGAAGAAAAACACTGACCAGACCTAGAGAGCTCAAAACTGAGCAAACTCAAATACCCTACAGGAGTGGCGCGACTGTAAGGCTGCAACTGGCGCCAGCAAGCAATTGGCACGGGCTATACAAAAGCAACATGCGCCAATTGGCGCGACTGTCGGGCTAAAAAGCGCGCCAATCAAGTTTCTCAGCCAAAAATAAAAAAGAACTACTCCAGAAGCAGATCAATGTAAACTAAGCAAACCAAGAAGCAAAAAACAGCAAAAGAACCCAGCCCAGAAGGCTAACCAAGCAAGGAGAATCATAAAACAATCAAAACGAGACAATCCAAACGAGACAGTGAAAACTAGACGATTCCCCAGTGGAGTCGCCAAATTGTTGAGGAGGTAAATCCCCTCTGCGGACAGAGGCGATCCCTACTAGCCCAGCAGGGGTCTAGCAACAATCATCAAATGCTACAGTGCAAGTTCCTAATTGCGAATAAATAAGCCAACAATGGAGGCCTACCTGGAGTCCAGTGCTATGATTCGTAGAAGAGACAGTGTTCCCGTTCCTCAACCTCGGCAGATCACGATCCCCACGATCTCCGTGAATGGACATCTGCACATGCAAGAAACAACACGAATACAAGCATAAAATCCAGAATACACAACTATATATCAGTCAGAAAGGATATAACTCATTATTAACATAAGTGAAAAACAGAGTGGAACCATAACCGGTAGTCATTCATTAATAAACAATCGAAAGAGAGTACAACCAATGTTTTGACGCCGCGGTCTCCTTCGGAAGGGTCCCCAGTCGTTCACGTCTCGCAAAGCTCGCCAGGGAAAGGGCAAACCTCTCTAGCATCTCTCAACGATAGTCTCCTTACTTGAGCCGGCCTTAAGGGAGGAAAGAGAGCTCTTACAGCACAAAGGCTCTTGGGAATTTGGAGATTCAAAGCTTACGAACTTCAAGACTAGCTCGCAATGGCAATAGGCAAGCTTTTATAGATGGGGAAGGAGGGAGTTGGGATCCCTATTATTGTGGGATTAGCCCTATCATCAAGGAAGGTTCCATGAAAGGTGGCAAACCACTTCCCTTCCATGGAACTCCCGTAGCCAAACCTCCCAACTCAAGATAAGCAATGGTTTCTGAGTTTGTTGAAACACAATTTCCGCCATCTTTATTTAAAAAACACTCCTTAAATTGGCTGGCGCGACTACTGCTCTGGGACAGAGTGCCAGTTGGCGTGGCCTCTTTGTAGGATTTTCCCCATTGGCGTGAGTGATGAACTGTCTGCCCACACCAATGAAAAAGGAGATGTTTTCATGGTTTTTTGCAAGGAGATGTCTTTAGGGCAATTGAATCTCATGTTTAGAGGAATGCATTGATGATGATTTCAAGGCATGAAAATGTTCACAGGTCACAAAATGGGTCCTCCATTGTGCGGGACGGGGAATGGTAGGGACGGTGACAAATTACTGTGTAACACATGGATATGGGCTGCAAAGGTAGTGGGAGAAACTTCCTCTTACCTTGAAATATCTGGCATTTTTGACAGCTCATCATGGTTTTATATAAATTAGTAAAGAGAGTAGGCCAATAATAAATAGCTCTCAACACCTTATTAGCCTTAGTTTTCTAAAACAAATTACCTCCACAATCTCCCTTGTGGAAATCCATCATTACCTCCTTGGCTTCATTTTCTACCAAACAATTTAGCAAGACACCTCCCAGGTCTTTCCAATATAGAGCGTTGTCTAAAATGCAGTACTTGGAAGCTTTTAACTTTAATTATCTACGCTTAATTTTAGACATGTCTAGGGGAGGATTAAGATTTTGAAGGACATAAATGATGTCGGCATACCAAGGAGATGAGAGAAAATTTTCTGATACCTACATGAGTGAGCCATCATCTTCTTCTTCGGACAAAACTAAAATGAGATTGATATCAAGTGCATGTAGATTGGATTCAACCATCAACTTGCCCAATCCCTGACCTTTGATCAACTTTGTAGGCTTGATCTCAAGGTCATACTCTAACATAGATGCTATCCACTTTCCTCTTCTTCCTTCCAGATCATTTTACATTAGGACATCCTTTACTGTTGCATTAGGGGCATAGGCTAGAATGTGTGAATGAAGGATATACACTCGAAAGTACTTCAATGCCTTTACCAAGGCCAAGGCTTGCTTCTTAATGATGTTATATATAAGGGAAACATCTCTAATGGTACGGCTGAAGAAAGTAATGGGTTTCTCGGTATTATACTTCTTTTGCATCAAAAAAATAGCCAAAGTATGTTCTAAGGCAAATGAAAAGATGATGAAATCAATGGTATAGTCAGGGTTGATAAAAATAGGAGTCGTTGTTAAGGAAAACTTAATTGAATTAAATGAATTTTTAGCATCCTCTGACCACCTTACCTCGATATCCTTTCTGAGCATATTTGTCATCTCTTGAAGATGCTTAGCATGTTTTGGGACAAATATTCTCAAGAAATTCATCTTACCATTAAAGGCTTGGATCTCCTTCTTGCTTCGTGGAAAATATGTTTGCTGAATGGCATCAATCCGAGAGGGATCAATACAGATGCCATATTTGGAGAAAAAATGGCCAAGAAGCTTGCCCTCCATGGAAAAAAGACTCTTTTTGGGATTGAGTGAAATCCCAAACTTTCTGCACTTCTTAAATACAACTCTCAAATTATATAAATGCTCATCATCAGAATGGGAAAAAACAATAAAATCATCAAGGTGCACTACTAGAAAAACATCTTTCTCATTTGCAAAAGCAATATCCATCGCCTGCTGAAAAGTGGCTCCTGCATTCTTGAGCCCAAATGGCATTTTGGCATACTTGAATGTGCCCCATGGTATTGTGAAATAAATTTTGTCTTGGCCATCCTTATGCACTAACATCAAGAAGTGACATTCGAGAGGACCCAATCACTCTCTGTAGGATATGGTCCATCTTAGGAAGGGGATAGTTATCTTTTAATGACACCTTATTCAAGTTTCTGAAATCAATACAAAGACAAATATCTCCTATTTTATTTCTCACCAGAACACGATTTGAAATCCATTCTTAAAATCTAATGGGAGCAATGATACTAGCTTTGAAGAGTTTGTTTACCTCTTTCTCTATTGATGGTAACAATCTTGGATTAATTATTCTCAACTTTTGTCGGAAGGGCTTTTGATCAGGCTTGACCAGAATTTAATGCTGGATGATATTTCTGTCATATAATTTGAGATCTGCATAGTCCCAAGCAAATACATCAGAAAATTTAGATAACAAAGCTATGTATTTACCTCTTATCTCAAAGTGAGTTAAAGCAAGTCTAACTAGTTCTAACTAATTGTTGCACTAGTGAGAGGTCAATTGAATTAAATAAGATTTAATTCACATGCAGTGATTTTTCAAGTGACTGATGATTTACTATTAATAGCTACATGCATGTCAGTTCTGATGAAGATCCACTTGAGACAAAGGTTAAAGGGAAGTTAACTATCAGTTGTATTTTTAGCAAACTGCCCAAATGCAATTAAAACACCATAGGATTTCCCATGATTATTGTGTAGTAAAGGAAGGATAATTATCCTAATTAATAGGGATTAATTTCCTAGGGATTGCGTGAGAAAGGGAGGCTGAAGACAGGCTGAGAATTGGCTAAGTGTTGGACCAATTTTGTCTGGATTAGTGAGACAGTTGGTAGAGTGCAACAAATTATTGTGAGCAAGAATGCATTGTATTGTTTCATGATTCCTTGGTTCATTATATAATAGAGATAGAGAGGTTTTGAGCAGCACGCTTTCCCCAGGAAAAATATCCGTGTTGTGGATTTATTTACTTCTTTCTTTTACTTGGTGTGATTGTGCGATTGTGCTTAATTTTCATAGAATTAATTGTAGGAGGATTCAGTATCTTGCTCTAGTATATTGAATGATCAGATTGAATCCATTGGTATACATATTGATTTTATAATTTACACATGGTATCAGAGCGCCAAAAATCATAATAATGGAGAAGAAATTGAGTTTTTGTTGAAAAATATTCAAACTTGTAGATACTTTCGTTGGTGCGACAAGCGGATCAAGATGGATTTCAATGGCTTAAGATTGGTATATGCACTCGAGGGCAGTTCTACTTATATTACATGAAAATATAGAATGGAGGTAGTGATGGAGGACAATGGGTTTAAAGAATTCATTGATAATGATATTCCAAATCCCGCAGCCGTAGGCACCGATCTTCTTGGTGCTTGACAAAAGAAGGTAGCAAGGAAAAGGAGTATCTTATTAGAGGGAGTTCGAGATCACATTGTATCGAGTCTCCATGGCAAGGCGACTCCACATGTTATCTGGAAGGCCTTGACAGATCTGTTTCAGAATAATAGCGACTAAAGGAAGTTGGCGTTGAAGTAAAAGCTCAGGAAAATGAAGAAGGAGGAGGGCGAAATAGTACCAACATACTTGGAAAAGTTCACTCAATGTCGAGATGAGCTTGGAAGTGTTGGTGTGAGCGTAGGGAAGATTCGAATGTGTGGAAGAGTCCACTCAAGAAGAGACCTAAGAGAGGGGAAAATTTGAGCTATAAGGGCATAGAGAGTACATGCAGCTATACCTCCAAGTGTGAGGTGGAGCGATGTGCATAATTAATCCCAAGAAGAAAATTCGGCAGGATTCGTTGAGATGGTGTGTCTCATGGATCGAACTTGGCTACGAGGATCCCATAGTATAACAGTAGCAGGAAGGATCGGTTAGATTGATGCAGTCATATGTCAGGAGGACATAAATCAGAGTGACAGGTGTCAGATACTGGAGTGCAGATCAGAGTTGGCAGCAGTACAAAGTGCATGGATGCATATGTCAGCAACGCAAAGAGTCTAGTAGAAATGTGCAGTAGGTACTAGCAGTCAGAAGGCTCTGATGACAAATACATTATATTGATTCAATTGTTTGTAGGCTATTCAGTTTTAGAAGTGTTGCATGTGCAAACAACACTAGATAAGTGTTGCATCTAAGATTTGCATGTGCACATGCAAGAACATTCCAAAGGTATTGGATCGGGACAAATTGATTCCTTTCTTGTTGAGAGGGAGTGTTGAAATTTGCAACAAGAAATACTAAAATTGGCATCCAGAAAAAAACATGACAACACACACACTAGTGTGGGACCACATGTCACGCAGTGATGGGTCCTAGTGATACATTAGTGTGCAAGCCAGTTTATTAAATAAATTGGAAATGTGTCTAATTTAATTTTCCCTTAATTAAATTGGACAATAAATTGTAATATTATCTCACAAACACTTGTAATAGTTAACTGAGTATGATAGACTCAGCTAGCTCATGAAATTCGAGTTGAGGGTGGTTTTTGAGGCATGTAGAGTGATTCTATTTGTTTTAGAGTCCAAGTTGCAGTTAGTGTATTATTTTAATGCATGAGATATCAGTTAACTCAATTAAGTGAGTTAAAGTGAGTATAACTAGTTGTAACTGATTGTTGCACTAGTGAGAGGTCAAGTGAATTAAATCAGATTTAATTCACATGCAGTGATCTGTCAAGTGACTAATGATTTACTCTTAATAGCTACATGCATGTAATTTCTGATGAAGACCTAGTTGAGACAAAGGTTAAAGGGAGGTTAACTATCAGTTGTATTTTTAGAAAACTACCTAGATGAAATTAAAACATGTAGGATTTCCCATGATGCTTGCGCAGGCTAATTATCCTAATTAATAGGGATTAATTGCCTAGGGATTGCGTGAGCGAGGCAGGCTGAAGACAGGCTGAGAATTGGCTAAGTGTTGGACCAATTTTGTCTAGATTAGTGTGAGACAGTTGGTAGAGTGCAACTAATTCTTGTGTGGAAGAATGCATTGTATTGTTTCATGATTCCTTGTTTCATTATACAATAGAGAGAGAGAGGGGTTTTGAGCAGCAAGCTTTCCCCAGGAAAAATATCTGTGTTGTGGATGGATTTTCTTCTTTCTTTTACTTGGTGTGATTGTGTGATCGTGTTTAATTTCTACAGAATTAATTATAGAAGGATTCAATATCTTGCTCTAGTATATTGCATGATAAGATTGAATCTATTGGTATACATATTGTTTGTATAATTTCTACAGATCCTGTTGACCGGATAAATCAATCTTGCAGAAAAGATCGATCTCCCTAGTACCAAAAAATAATCTAGCAACAAACAGCCAAATAAACCTATCTTTCTCTAGACATATGCGTTTTACAAAAGAATACTATAAAGGTATTAAGGACTTACCGTAGATCCAATGCTTGTTCGAAGTTGTTGTCCCTCGGTCACTTGAAGGAGTTATCTTTATAAACCTGCAGTCACAAACAAGCAAACATTAAATAGCACCTGTATAGTAAATATTATAAGTCATGCCTATCATGGTGATCAAGGAATCCATGAAATAAACAGTTAATTAACAGCTTATTGAGTAAAATGAATTCATTTGTATTAAATTTGAAAAAAAGAAAACCTTACAACCTTAGCCTTGATGTTGAATAGGCCTTCCCGGGGTCTGAATCAGGAATATCCTCTATTCTGACAAGCCTTGCACTCTTCCAATCGAGACAGATAGAGGTATGTGATCTCTCCTCACAAAAATCTCAGTTAAATGAGTTTGAATCCCAACAACACTTAACCTCAAATAATTCTAAAGCTTGAACTCTCCTTGAGGCTACCCAATGCCTATTTTTATAGTGCAAAAGAGGAGGTTTCAGTTCCAACTATGAAGGGATAGAATCCTCCTTCAAAGGGATAAGCTCCTCACATCAAGGGGTTAGCTCCTTAAGGTAAGGGATACGTGAACCTCAAAAGAGCAGTTCTTCCACCGCAAGATTATTTCTATAGGCTTCTAGAATTTATTGAAAGTGAGCTTTTTGAGTTTACTTGCGCCTTTATAATATTTTACATGGGTCCACACCCATAACACAGAGAAAGTGCGTCCAGGTACGTAGTAGTCATGAACATTAGGTGCGAGACCGTAGGCAAGACAAAGAGAAAGTGCGATACCAGAGTTAAGGAGATTTTTAAGAACTTTTCTCTTATTTTCAAGGCTTGACATGGAGAACTGATATGTTAGACTTGCAATGGAGGAAGTATGAGTGATAATGAGCTCATACATATAGCAGAATGTCAGGATGACAATTTTTAGTGCAACAAATTGCCCCCTAAAGTGCAAAGTCTGGAATAGATGAAGCTGAAGTCTGTCATATATGAAGAGTGCAGTACTTTATCATTTCAACGATCATCCTGTGGACACCCCAGTCAGAAATTGTAAGAGCATTCAATGAAAAATATATATATGTAGACATATCATCGCTGAGGTAGGCATTCCCATACTCAGATCAAAACTAACTAGAAACTAATTTAAACTGTCCTGATACAGGAATGATTTTCAATACATCAACAATATAGACATGTGTAAACACAGTATGGAAAAATCCATCTGTTTATGAATAGTCCACTGTATAAAGGATAACAAAATTCCTCTCAGCCTGGATGGTAGAAACTAGATCCAGGGTCTTGATTTCTGCTTCTCGATCTAGTGCGATCCTATCCATGTGAATGAATGTGTCGAAGTCGAACATGGTAGAAACCACTTGATTACCAGTCAATAATGTAAACTGTTAACAAGTGTGAGAGTAACCACCAGTAATGTCAATGGCCCTCAAAGTACTCAGTACAATCCATGAAATGTGAATGAATGAGCTGAAGTCAAACATTTCACGGAATCATTCGATCGAAGGTCAATGATGCAACCTGTCGTCGAAGGTGAGAAACCTGCCATTGAGGCATGTAGATTTCAAGGTACTGACGATTTCTAGATCAACTTCCTAGATAATGAGCTATCATCGATAAGAAGTGATCCGTCGTAGGCAAGCCCACAACACGAAATGATAGATCAATTTTTGAAGAAATATATTGGAAAGGACTGACTCAGGGATGGTCAAAAATGGATGACAGATATTTTGCAGATGAATGGTTTATTTGAACTGTCCTCTTGAACACATAATGACACTGCAGATGGTTTGGTGACAATTGACCCAAATATAATACCCAGAAACTGGCTGAAGACTTTCAATATGGTTTGATTAAATGTTAGGTAAAGGATTTCCCAACCCAGGTGAACAAAAAGTGTCGTGTTCAAGAGTGGTTAACGACTTTTTGAATAATGAAAATACAACAAACAGGTTCATTTTTCTCTCTTTTCCCCCACCATTTCTGGCAAGTACCTCTTTATTTTTGACAAGCTTGAGGAGGATAACATTTGCTTGTTTATAAGCTCACCCTTCGGATGAGTCCAACTTAGTTTAAGATTCGAACCCTAAGAAGTAGTGGTTCATTCCTGTTTAAAATTGAATAGGTCCTTTACTGTTATATTTTAACGAGTCTAGTATAGGAGAAACTTGGTGTTTTTTCAATTTTAGAGAGTCAGAAGAAAAAACTTAAGAAGACTCCATGGAGGTACCTTTTCGTAAATTTAGTCTCTCGAGCCCGAAAAAGGATAAAATAATGCGGGAGAGAACTCTATTGACCGTAATTAGTCAACGTATACCTTTTTCGTAAATATTCCATTTCAGTCCGTAAAAGGGGTAAACTTATACTGAAGGGACGATCATTCATTTATTTTAATGAGTTCGAATAATCAAGTACTCGACAATCTTTTCAATTTTCGAGAGTCTGAAAAGAGCTTAAAAGAGGACTCCAAGTTTTCGCTTTTTCGTAAATTTTTGAAAGAGTCCGAAAAAGTGATTAAATTATGCTCTTTGTTGAAAGACGATTAATTTTCCTGAAAAATCCAATTTCTGCACAAAAACTCGAAACATTACACATGTTTAAGATAAATAAAAATGCTTTCAAAAATAACCTTTTTAAAGTGAAAAATAAACAAATTAAAAATTCATTTATTCGAAAAAACTTATAAAAAGGAATTTTCTAACTTCATTTTTACCATTTGAGTTCAGAGTGAAAAGTAAGAACTTTTGGGTAAAAAAAGTTCCTGTGAAGATTTTGGAAAATCCGTCCGGAGAAATTGAAAACCGTCAGCTCCAGGTAATCCAAGACCTCCTTATATTGCATTTCATCCATTTACATTTCATTTTTAGGCTTTAGATTTCATTTTTAAGGGAAAAATATGTTCAAAAAACCGCCTGCGGGGGTCCGCAGGTGCAACATGCGGGCCCTGCGGACCTCGACTTTTTCCTACATAGAAAAAAGTCGTGGGTCTGCACTTGTCTCACAGCGCCCGTGCGTTCCTACGCACTATGTATGAGAACAAAGTGCGGACCCTACGCAACTAAAATTCAAACTTAAATTTCTTTAATTCTGCCCAAATTTTTTAAAACTAGATTGTTCTAATATATAGTTTTATGCATTGTAGGATATACAAGATGCTAATTTGGAGAGAAAGTGAGCATGAAGATGTAGATGACGCTACAATGCTTCATTTTCCTACAATGCAGGCATTAAGAGCATGCAGTTTGTATAAATTCTGGGCCATTCAGGGCATGAGGGCACAGGTAGACCTCCTGACGTGGCTGGTGAACAGGTGGAATGTACAGGACCAGTGTTTCATTATTGGTGGCCACCGGCTCGAAATTGAGCTGGAGGATATCTATTATTTTAATAGTTTATCCAAGAGGGGCGAACAAATTTCTCTGTTTGGGACTAGGCCAGGTGGCCAGTCTGTCGCTAGTCTTCGACTAGAGTTTTGTAAAGATTGACATAGAAACTATCATCCGTCCCGAGCTTAAAGTTATTGCATTTACTGTCACCAGATTGTGTGGGAGTTCAACGTTGCATGTGGCTACCAGTTTCGAGATGCGCATTGCTATAGATTGTTTCGAGGCACCATTTTCAACTGGTGCGAAGCTGTGTTGGCCAATGTAAAAGGCCAACTAACCAGAGAAAATAATGGAAAGCTAAACAAATTTGGATATGGATCCATTGTAGTCACCTTTTCTCTAGAGAGGATCCCCATGTTAGCTCCGCAGAACATTCCTGTTGATGGTGGACGACCTCGAGAACCTAGGATGGTTCGTTGGGTTGCATTGATGGCCTGTCATGCTGCTGAGGGCGTCGAGGTTGTTCGATTTCCTTCTACATATTTTCGTTGGTTGGAACGCCAAATTTTTTTCATGGAAGACTTTCCATACGCCGGGATATATTTCCGCGGCGACCGAGAGATGGCTCTCCCAGCAGGGGAACAGTGGGATGAATCAGGTAAAAATAATTTTCAACAATTTCTACGTTAATTTTTTTTTTTTGTATTTTAATTGTCTCAAAACTAATAATCAAAAGTTTTAAATGCAGATGTGGGTCCACGACAACCAGCCCATCTCCAGCCTTATGAGAGGAGGCATCCAGCTGCTACAGCACCAGCCCCAGAGGGCCAATCAGCAGATATTCTATCTGATTTAGAGCATCACCTAGGGTGCCTAACTCTAGACATTCCAGAGACTGACATAGATGATATTCCGCTCAGATTACAGAGATATGTGATTGGTGTCCCAGGACCTTTTAGGAGGTTCCTATCTAGGGTGGCCCGGGTAGTGGTCTCTTATTGTGATCATCATCAGTGATAGGATGATCGTGTCGTAGACTCATATTTTTGACCTTTTGTATATCATTTTTGCCGATCATAAGGTGTTTTCAACCTATGATCGAAGATGATGTATATTTTTGAAACAAACTTCTATGCTATGATATATCACTATTACCGGCTATTTGTGTACATGTTATTGAATGTTTGTTTAAATTTACTGTTTTGATTATTGCAAATGTCGATTTATCATACTAGAAGCAACTGCATCTGCTAATGTATTTAAATGTCTTGGAATATGCTGATATTCAATGTAATCAAATTCATGTTCCAAGAGACGAACTCTTAAAAATAACCGTAATAACACTGGATTTCTAATGGCATAAACCCTGTTAAGCTGTAATACAACAAGTTCAGAATCCAACATAACAATCAAACTCCGAATTCCAAACGATATGGATTCAGATAATAACTCAATCACTGCACTATACTCTGCAATGTTATTCGTTGTTTGACCGAGGCTTACCCCATGCATGGATACTAACTCGTCAGAGGGTGAATAGATAACCCAAGCTGCGGAAGAAATGCTCCGTGTATTACGACAAGCACCATCAGCAAAACCAATGTAGGTTTGAAGAGACATCGACATCTGCAATATCAAGAGTAAAACTCAGATAAGCAGGAATAGTGATAAAAACACACTCTAAACTAGGCACACTTTTCTAATCTAAGACACACCAACAGTAAAGAAATCTAATCTAATGAAAAAATATCCACACCAAATTTAAGCATAATATCTCTTCAGATAAAGCCCATTTTTGGGTTTATCTAAAGGGACACCGTCGAAATCTATCAGCTCATAGGCCCCTTTTGCTAGCTTCTGCTTAACAATGAAAGGACCATGCCACATGGGCACAAATTTTCCAGCCCCTAGCTTATCATTGGCTTGATCATACACTAAGACTAGGTCTCCTTCTGAAAAATTACGAGGGGTAACACTTCTATCGTACTGAGCCTTTATTCGTTTGACATGAGCCTCGTTTGCTATTGCAGCATTTCGTCGATTCTCATCTAGCTGAGCCAAGTACAAAAAACATTTCTCCTCTTCAGACGTAGCTGGAAGTAATTCTATGGTTAATTTCAATGATGAAATTTCGCATTCAATAGGCAACACAGCTTCCAAACCGTAAACCAATTGAAAGGGAGTGAAACCAGTTGATGTTTTTACTGAGGTCTGATATGCCCAAAGTGCTGAAAATAACATGGAATGCCAATTCGACTTATGAATACCAATAATTCGTTTAATTATAGTGACTAAAAATTTATTGATAGCTTCAACCAGACCATTAGCTTGCGGGTAATATGGAGTAGAACTATCGTGGCGCAGGCCAAGTTGATATATCAGTTCAGTCATCATGATATTTTGAAAATGACTTCCATGATCAGTAATAATAGCTTGAGGAACACCGAATCTAGCAATTATATGATTGAACACAAAAGTTGTAGCAGTCTTGCCGTCTGCCGAAAATGTAGGCATCGCCTCGGCCCATTTAGTAAAATAATCTACCGCTAGGATAATCTATGCATGCCCCCCGGCCGAGTGAGGGTTACATGTAATAAAGTCAATACCCCATTTTGCGAAAGGACCAACAAAAATTATAGGGTGAAGAGGAGCGGGTTGTGCACGCATTTTACGGTCAAAGACCTGACAATTGTGGCATTTCCAGACTACATAGATACAATCTTTGAATAATGACGGCTAGAAATAACCAGCGCGCAATATCTTTTGGGCTATGGCATACCCAAACATATGACCGCCACATGCTCCAGAATGGCAGTCATTTAAAACCTTCTCAGCTTCTTCATGAGTAAGACATCGTCAAAAAACAGAATCCGCTCCACGATGATAAAGTGTATCACCAATAATATTTTATTGTTGGGATTGAAAACGTATTTTCCGTCGCTGAGATCGTGAGATTTCAGGCTGAAAAGATTGGGTTTGGAGATAAACAACAAATCCCCATACCAAGGATCAAGTGCACTGATAAGAAACAAGGATTCGTCCGCAATGGGCTACTCCGCCACAGTTTCAGTATCAGTAGAGGGGAAATCACACATCAGTTCTGCAAAAACCAAAGATTTCTTTGCCTTGGATTTTTCAAATTCAAAGTTAAATTCCTGCAGGATAGCTATCCATTTGGAATACTTTCCCCCTAGCAATTTTTTGTTCAAGATGTACATCATAGGGTTATAGTGATCCAGGTGGATATCGGTGGCCTCCCACCTATTCCATTTGGACCCGCAGCATCAATTCTTTCAGTGTTTCAGCTTCAGCACAACTTACTATTTATAGCAGGTTTTCGGGTCCTGCACACCCGGAGCCGTTTTGGGGCATTACCAATCCAGGGATATTGATGGCCACCCATCGAGTCCATTTGAACCCCACCATCGGGCCATTACATTGTGTTTCAGCACAACTTACTATTTTTAGCAGTTTTTCGGGTCTTAAACTTCCGGAGCCGTTTTGAGGCCCTAAACGACGTTTTTTGGGAAAACGGAGGGCAACATGGGTCCATGGACCGATGTTGCCCGTTCCAAAATTGTACTCCTCGGATAGATCTTTCTAACGAGCTATTGAGCACGTCAAACGGAGATCGGATGCCAAAGTTACGCCCCCGGGAAGTTGAACCACCAATTTACCTAAACAGGACCCACAGTTTTGGCGCTTCATCTCCTATGGTTAGGGTTTTGGACGTTTCGGATTCTACATTGTTTCTCAACAATAAATAGGCCCTCGAGCCTCATTGTAAGACAGTTCAGGGGGCTGGGAGCCGATACATCTCTTCTCAGAGATAAGCGCGACCAGTGCCCTAGCTCGTCACATCTCCAGTATGTCTCCATTGTAATACAGTTCAGGGGACTGGGAGCCGATACATCTCTTCTCAGAGATAAGCGCTGCCAGTACCCTAGCTCATCTATTTCCATTATTTCTGTAATAGGCCTGCGAGCCTCTATGTAACACAGTTCAGGGGCCTGCATACGCTACATCTCTTCTCAGAGATACGCTACCAGCGCCCTAGCTTGTTTCCATTATGTTTGTAAGCTTATTTCAGTCATTTGTTTATTAATAAATTGAAGCATTATTTCCGCTGCATCTCTGTATCTATGGTTATATATGTACTCTGTTGCGTTCCTGCATAAATCCGGATCAGTGGTATCAGAGCGGGTCTGCTCTTTCTCTGTTTTTCTCTTCATGTCCCCAACGCGGCCAGGGTATAAGGAGTTCAACCTCACAACCCCGACGACCCCCCATGGTGGAAGGAAAGAAAGACGAGGGAGCAGGAGATCCTATCAAAATCTTGCTCGAGGATGCCCTCGAGAAACAGAGGACCGCGGTGATGGACAATTTTTTTTTCAGATCCTTCAATGGCTGCCCAGCGGTGGCACATCTACATCTAGCACGGCTGCCAACACCAAGTTCAACAAAATTCCCCCGCCCCCCCCCCCATGGAGGAACTTAACGCAATGGAGACCATTGCTTCCTAAGGAGGGAGGAATGATCCAGGTGGATATCGGTGGCCTCCCACCTATTCCATTTGATCCCGCAGCATCAATTCTTTCAGTTTTTCAGCTTCAGCACAGCTTACTATTTATAGCAGGTTTTCGGGTCCTGCACACCCGGAGCCGTTTTGGGGCATTAATAATCCAGGTGGATATTGATGGCCACCCATCGAGTCCATTTGAACCCCCACCATCAGTTATTTCAGTTTGTAAGTTTCGGCACAACTTACTATTTTTAGCAGTATTTCGGGTCTTAAACTTCCGGAGCCGTTTTGAGGCCCTAAACGACGTTTTTTGGGAAAACGGAGAGCAACATGGGTCCATGGACCGATGTTGCTCGATCCAAAATTGTACTCCTCGGATAGATCTTTCTAACGAGCTATTGAGCGCGTCAAACGGAGATCGGATGCCAAAGTTACGCCCCCGGGAAGTTGAACCACCAATTTACCTAAACGGGACCCACAGTTTTGGCGCTTCATCTCCTACGGTTAGGGTTTTGGACGTTTCGGATTCTACATTGTTTCTCAACAATAAATAGGCCCTCAAGCCTCATTGTAAGACAGTTCAGGGGGCTGGGAGCCGATACATCTCTTCTCAGAGATAAGCGCGACCAGTGCCCTAGCTCGTCACATCTCCAGTATGTCTCCATTGTAATACAGTTCAGGGGCTGGTAGCCGCCACATCTCTTCTCAGGGATATGCTGCCAGTACCCTAGCTCATCTATTTCTATTATGTCTGTAATAGGCCTGCGAGCCTCAATGTAACACAGTTCAGAGGCCTGCGTACGCCACATCTCTTCTCAGAGATACGCTACCAGCGCCCTAGCTTGTTTCCATTATGTTTGTAAGCTTATTTCAGTCATTTGTTTATTAATAAATTGAAGCATTATTTCCGCTGCATCTCTGTATCTATGGTTATATATGTACTCTGTTGCGTTCCTGCATAAATCCGGATCATATAGTCAGAAATTACTGTGGTTTTGCGTAATAATATGTAGTGTCGAAATCTTTGGACAGCTTGAACAGCTGCCAAGGCCAATTTCTCCACATGTGTGTATTTTATCTCAGTCAGATGCACATTTCGACTAAGATAGTAAATCACATGTTCATTGTTGAATTCGTCTTCCTGAACTAAAACCATCCCAATGGTGGAATGAGAAGCGACAAGGTACAAAAAATAGTCCTGGTTGTAATTGGGAGGATGCAGTAATGGTGCATGGGTCAACGCGTGTTTGAGTGCATCAAAAGATCGATTAGCTATCTCATCCCAAAAGAATGGAACTTTCTGTTTTAACAACCTGGTAAAACCCTTTGTTAGCTCGGCGTAGTTAGGAATGAATCGACGTAAAAATTTTTCTTTCCCCTGCAAACTTTGGAGTTGGCGCAGAGTCGAAGGAGGAGGTATATTGACAATAGCTTCGACCTTCAACGGATCAATGTGAATGCCTGCTTTCGAAACAACAAATCCCAGTAAGCGACCCGATTCTACACAGAAAACACATTTGTGTGGATTCAGCCGAATTCGATAATGCCTACATCTCATAAAGATAGCTCGTAAATGAGTGAGATGGTTGGCCCTACGTAATGAATGAGCAGGTAAATTATCGAGATAAGGCTGCACAATGTGCTTAACGTCATTAAATGCGTAAGACATAGCCCTTTGAAAAGTTGCCCCAACATTCTTCAATCCAAAGGGTAGTTTGCAATAAGAAAATGTTCCCCACGGACAAATGAAATCTGTTTTAGGCTGATCAGCAGGGAATATGTTTATTTGATTGTAACCAGAAAAACCATCCATAAAGGAAAACATTTCATTGCCGGCACAATCATCGATAATTTGATCGATATAGGGGGTTGGATAATTGTCTTTAGGACAAGCTTGATTAATATCCCTATAGTCGATACATACTCTTATCATTCCTTGTTTTTTGTTAACAGGAACAATATTCGATACCCAATCAGTTAAAGGAATTGGATAAATGAAACCTGCACGAAGTAATTTCTCAACTTCGGCTTTGATAGCAGCAGCTTTTCTCAGATGTATCTGACGTAAACGTTAACAGACAGGTTTGGCATCTAGGTAAGTCTTGATTTCATGTACAACAATTGACGGATCGATTCCTAGAATTTCCTCATATGACCAGGAAAACACGTCACGAAATTCTTGAAATAGGGCTTTATAAGTTTGGATTTCATCATTCGTACAACAAGCACCTATATGAATGTTTTCAATTATTCTTGGCTTAACTGAAATGTCAATAGGAATTTTTCGAGAGACATTTTCCAAATTTAACTCAGAATTAGGATTTTGCAATGGATTCTGCGGTTCTTTGACATATTCAGCAGTAAAAATAGAAGCGAAATCATCTTCAAAATGATCCAGCTCAGGTGAAAATGAAGATCGGTGATGCAGATCTTCCCATGGTAAATCGTCAAGAGACAAAAGTTCACGAATTTTCTCATTAGTATGAACAAGATTGGGAAATGTTGTCGTGGCTGAGCTAGATATAGAAAGTGATTCCTCATGGATCCCATTCGTTGGATCAGTTTCGATTGAAGAAGGGTTGGAAAGCGACTGTACAACCTAATATGAATTTCAAATGGACTCAAAGGCATCGCGCCATCAAATGAATCTAACTCGGATTTCCGAAGGTATGATCCAAGGATCATCAAACATAATAGTATTTGATGAAATCATATGAATAGTTGCGATAGAAGGCGATACGTTAGGAGGAGGAAAGGAAAAGTTCCTAGTAAACCAGAATCTTTAATCAAACCTACTCCAACATCCTTGTAAGGAATAGCTGTTTTACCGATGTGATGGATTGTTTCTGTAGAGGCTGGATCAGAAGAAAAATAAGTTAACTGATCTATTGTAACGATCCTTCCTTGATGTGGAAACTTTATAAGCCAAAATACCGAAGAAACAACAACAGTCATAGCATAAGACCAACTACGACCCAGGAGAAGGTTGTAATCTAGAGGGGCATCAACCACTTCCACATCTAGATTTACAGTTTTGCCTTCGACCCCTATGGGTAAATCCTGAAAAATACCAAAAGGATGGAAACCTTGGCCATCAAAAGCCTTTAGAATTGTTGGAGACTGATTGAGTGTAGGAGAACTAGGTGATTTCCAACACTGGATCAACATAATACACGTTGAAGCTCCCTCATCAATCACAGTCCGAAATATTGGTCTGTTTTTGACTAATACTGGAATCTGGAAGGCCATTTGAAGAGGTAGGTGAGGTGTACTATTCTCTAAATCGAAGATTATTAGGTTTGAGTCCTGAATATCAACAGATCCTATGGCAGACAAAAGTAATTTACGCTGTGCTAGGCATGATTGTAGCACTTCCAAAGCTGACATTGCTGAAGGGGAAATAGCTAAGTCCTCAACAATGTTGTATTCTGAGCAGCTCTCGCATGTGGATTGAAAGATGATTTACGAAGAACACCTTTAGCGAGCGGTTTGATTACTAAGTCTAAATTGGGTTTCTCGATCTGTAGTGGACCAAAAACAAGAAGAGGTGTAGTTGATGTGTTTGCACTAGAAGATTTTGCTTCTTTACCATCAACAAGATTCTTACTACCATAATCTTGTGATCACGTCGCAATCCTGACATGAGACATCATCAAAATAGGTTCTTCTGAGGCATTCGAGGTAGAACCAATCATCTTACTATCTTGAGTGGGAAAAGGATCCTTCAAGACAACAGGTTGTTGTGAACCTTTAACGAATTTTAAAACCTCTGCTCGATGTGGGCATTCTTTAGTAAAATGATCCTCATCGCAAATGAAAAAAGGATAGCGAGGCTTGCGTTTTTCGTCATTAGATTCATTTTTATCAGTTTTATCTTTTCAATTCTTTTTGTTTTTATTCTTCCCTTTCTTTTTACCGCTGGATTTAGATTTGGACGTATATGTCTCTACGATATGAATGTCGGCAAAAATTTCAGGGGAAGATTCTCCTTTCGGGGAATCAGGCAAAGTTATAATAGGAGAAGAATTCTTTGAAGATTTCTTCTTGCTTTTAGTATTGACTGTACGAATCATACCATTAGTGGCATGAGACCCTGAAGGAGCTGCAATTATTTGACCTTGTTTTGGAAGATCGGGGATTTTTTCATGTAAATTACCTGACTGCGTATAGACGAGGTCAAGGTACTGAGCTTGAGCAATGACTTTCTCCTCAGTAACAACTCTAGCCTTAGCTACATCTTCAGTGATTTTGGGTAATAAATATTTAACAAACCATTCCACCAAAATTTGATTCGGAATGTAAACTTTCACTAAATGCCTTCTACGTTGCCATTCGTGAATATGATCAGAAATATATGTGGACGTCGATTGATTTAGCGAAGTCAATAGTTCCATGCCATTTTCGTATCTGACAAGAAACTGAAAATGAGTTAAGAAGGCAGTTGCTAATTGACTGAAATTATTAAAAGAGCCTCGTGGTAACTCAATGTACCATTTGGCAGCAAGACCAATAAGAGTTATTTGAAAAAGACGTAAGCGAATTGAATCATTAATTATTGAATTAGACGCACGCCAGAGCTGATAAGTCATAACGTGATTTGACGGATCCTCTCCTGACTTACCCTCGAATTTTGGTATATCACCGGGAAACTTATGCGGCATTGGCAGCCAATAAGGATGATAGAAAATTGGATCATTCGTAAGGCGTGTCAAATCAGGTAAATCCAAAGTTGCAATAAATGGTAACTGATGGTTAGGGTTGTGAAAACCTTGAGTAACCAAAGCAGTTCTGGGAGGAGGATACCCAGGATAACTGGGAATCAGATTTACATTAGGAATTGTATAACCCCCCGGGAAACCAGGATTAACCGGACCAAACTGTGGTTGTTGAGGATGTTGATAAGTATGGCCAAGGTATGGTTGATACTGATAAAATGGGTTTTTTGAAATGAGACCTAATTGATACTGTCCCTGGTATGGTTGATACGTGAATTACGGTTGACTTGTGACAATTTTACTTGTACCAGATTGTCTCGCAGGTATCTAGACCGAAGTCTGAACTGTAGGTCCTAATTGGGGTACAGAGATTTGAGGGATTTGCACGGATTCAGGGATAGTAGAAACCGGGGTTACAAATACTCCAGAGACAGGTGTTATAGGTTGAAAAAATGTTGCAGTAGTTGCAACAGTTTGAGGTGTACTAGGCCCAGACTGCTGAACATAACCAGGTGCAGGGGTTTGAATAGTAGGTTGGACAGGTTGCTGGGTTGGACCAGAAACCAAAGGCTGTCCAGGTTGAGTAGACAACTACACATTATGTTTCATAGTCTGTTGAATTTGGGACAGATCCCACACCATGTTTATTCTGAGGTATTGTCCCGTAGAAGGTTGAACGTAAGGACCATAGCCTGGTTGAACGTAGGGTTGATAAGTAAGTGGTAAATTTCTGGCTCCTTGTACAAATGATTGACCAGAAGGTGGTTGGAAACCTTGAGTTGGGTACTGACCTTGAGGTTGATAACCCTGAGGCACGTACTGAATCTAGGGTTGATAAGGACTTTGTGGAACATACTGAGTTTGGGGCTGACCTTGGGGTATGTACTGTCCTGAAGGTTGATAGCCTTGAGGTATGTAATATCCTTGAGGTTGTTCTCCAAAATAATATTGTGCCACAGTTTGTCCTGGGAAAAATTTACCTTGAGTTTACCCCCAAGGTGGTAACTGACTGCCTGAAGGTTACCCCCCAGGCGGTAATTGACTACCCTGAGATTGCCCCCCAGCCGGTAATTGACTTCCCTGAAATTGTCCCCTAGGCGGTAACTGACTGCCTTGAGGTTGAGGATTCAGAATATTACCAGACATCATAAATATTTTCTCTACATTTGACGTTTCAGTTTTCATTCCATTAAGACCAGATGATAATACTGGTTCAATCGGTTGAGGAGCTGCTCCTGAGAAAGTATCAGAAAGAGCTTGATACCCTGAAGGAACAGAAGGACCACCGTGTAAAAATGCTTCTGGTGTCTAGGAAAACATAGATGACTCTCCTGCCATAATGGAAGAAGGATAGTAACCTCTAGGCGTAGGATGAAATGGAATTTGAGGTGGGGAAAAAGCAAGACCCGAGTTTTCTAAAAAGTTTGTCAAAGATAGATACCAAGTGTCACTCCGAATAGGGCTGTAGAAAATGGATTCACGCTCCCTAAGATTTAAAGACTGAGGGGATTCGGGAAGAGATATTTATTCATCTGGAATGACAAGGTCTTCAATGGAAATGAGGCAAGATGGAAGATCTTCAGTAATAATATTTCTTACCCTAGGTGAACCAGGATCGATAGAAGTTGGTGTAATAAATCCTGAGGATGTTTCCAAAATAGAAGGTTCAGTGTCAGATTCGGAAATTTCAGGTTCGTCAGCTAGTTCACTGGAAGGAGAAATACTACCAGTAACTTCAGAAACTAAAATCGTTTCTTGAATGTGTTCTGTTGTGGGTATTTTATGATTAGGATGAACAACTATAGATTAAATTCCAATTTCTGTTGATCTAATTCTACCGTTACTAGATGATACTAGAGCACACAACCCTTCAAGTTGACTTGGTGTATATTCAGAGGGATTCCCCTGAAGTCTCCGGGACTGTCTCGGTAATTCTGCCATGATTAAATATTAATCAATCACACGCAAACAAATAAAATATCAATAAAAGCACCTAAAGTCTCTAAAGAAACAAACAACTGAATCACACGCCTAAAAATCTAAGAGTTCAAACCACACACAAACAGTAACTTTCCGTACTAAAAACACTAGTTGGTGATGAAATCCAACTTAGTAGAAATTTAATACAGAAAGGGTGGTTGGAACAGTTACCCCAACAACCTGCTTAATGAAACAGACTGGCACAAGTTTCTTCATAAAACCATCTCGTGTGAAGAGAACCCCCTAGAGAGTCCAAGTGAGTCTAGTCGACGTTTGCTCCAGGTACAGTGAGATCTTTCCTTCACCGTCACCTTAGGAAATAATATTAAGCTTATGGACACTAAGGTTATCAACAGTAACAAATACAACTGGGGGAATAGTCTACGATCCGATTCCACGTGCAAGGGCAGAGTAACAAAGCTCAATCCCCTTGAAGGCTTCTCGACTTGGTTAATTCGAGGTTTACCAACAAGTGACCCCAGGCTCCTCGACAATGGTTAATATGAGGTTTACCGTTTGTAATGCGCGTGGATCTCCTATCTTTCCCAATGAAATAGAATTGATTGTCTCAAAGGTTCGGATATGATCTCGTAATTAACTCCTTTAAGAGAAGCTTCCCAGATTGTACCAATTACAATTGAATTTATTTCCTACCGCAAGATTTATCTACTTGTTTGTTTTTACTATCTTGGAGAGTTAATTACTCCCTACTCCAAGATACTAGCCTAAGCTATATTGGTGATAAGAGCCCTAGAAATAAAAATATTACTAGATGAATTTTAATTAAGCGTTGGTTTTATGCGCTGTTCTTTAAGTCAATAGGTATGGAAATGAAACTTTGATGGTGTGAAGACTCGACTTCCAAAAATATTAAAAATGCACCTAAAAATGATAATCAATTCGTTTTCTTTCAATGAAATTCTAGCTAAAGAAAGAGTTCGAGGTCTTTTCAATAAGAACTCAAAACGAGACAAATAATCAATGCTAACAATAAATATCTTTCACTTTCAAGACTTGAAACTACAAAAAAAACTTTCCTTCAAAAGAGATCTACAAATTTTAAAAGCACTCAAAACTATAAAAACTAATTTTGAGATCTACAAACTTTAAAAATCTAATTGAATAAAAGCTTTAATTTTTTTGAAGAATGTTTTACTTAGTTGTTCAGTAAACTACGGATTTATTTGTCCAGAATAACAAACAAATCAAAAAACATCCAGATATGTTTCCTTTTATACAAATGAAATTCAAAACTTATAACAAAGTTTTTTTCGAAGATTTGCAAAGAAACAACTAGATCTATTTCTTAGGAAAGGATGGATTTCACAACCAGGTCAGACTCATCAAGAAGAAAAAAATACCAATGTAATCTAAGGTATTTCAAGCTTCCAATCTTTGAGTCACTACAAAGACCAAGGGAAAAGCAATCCAAATATGCAAAACTTCTAGAAAATCATCAAAAACACAAATACTGTTGGAGCTCACTCACAAAAGGCTTTTTACAGAAATAATACCAATCTAGGCAGATACTAAAAACTCTAAATCAAATTAAAGATAAACTGGAAAAATAAATCTGGAGTTTTTCCAAAATTTTAACAGGGTCCAGAGGCTCCCAAAAGTAACAAGTGTGGTCCTGCACTGTTTACTTAAGGAAAGTGCGAAACTGCCCGCACTGTGCAAAAGAACAAAGTGTAGTCCCCAGAAAATTTCAAGAAAAACATAAAAGATTTCAAAATTTTCAAAAACAAAGAAAACCTAAGCAACCCAGGCAGATATCCATCAATAAAATAAACCAGGAAAAAAATTTCCTCAAATCAAAATAAAGGAGAACCAAAAAACAAGAATCTTCCCCAGTTGAGTCGCCAATTTGTTGACTGAATAAATCAATCTTGCAGACAAGATTGATCTCCCTAGTACCAAAAATTAATCTAGCAACAAACAACCAAATAAACCTATCTTTCTCTAGACATATGAGATTTACAAAAGAATACTATAAAGGTGTTAAGGACTTACTGTAGATCCAATGCTTGTTCAAAGTTGTTGTCCCTCGGTCACTTGAAGGAGTTATCTTTATAAACCTGCAGTCACAAACAAGAAAACATTAAATAGCACCTGTATAGTAAATATTATAAATCATACCTCTCATGGTGATCAAGAAATCCATGAAATAAACAATTAATTAACAACTTATTGAAAAAAATGAATTCATTTGTATTATATTTGAAAGAAAGAAAACCTTACAACCTTAGCCTTGATGTTGAACAGGTCTTCCCAGGGTCCAAAGCAGGAATCTCCTCTATTCTGACAAGCCTTGCACTCTTCCAACCGAGACAGATAGAGGTATGTGATCTCTCCTCACAAAAATCTCAGTTAAATGAGTCTGAATCCTAACAGCACTTAACCTGAAATAATTCTAAAGCTTGAACTCCCCTTGAGGCTACCAAATGCCTCTTTTTATAGTGCAAAAGAGGAGGTTTCAGTTCCAAATATGAAGGGATAGAATCCTCCTTCAAAGGGATAAGCTCCTCACATCAAGGGGTTAGCTTCTTAAGGTAAGGGATACATGAACCTCAAAAGAGCGGTTCTTCCACCACAAGATTCTTTCTAGAGGCTTCTAGAATTACTGAAAGTGAGCTTTTTGAGTTTACTTGCACCTTTATAATCTTTTACAGGGGTCCACACCCATAACACAGAGAAAGTGCGTTCAGGTATGCAGGAGTCATGAACATTAGGTGCGGGACCGCAGGCAAGACAAAGAGAAAGTGCGATACCAGAGTTAAGGAAATTTTTAAGAACTTTTCTCTTATTTTTAAGGCTTGACATGAAGAACTGATATGTTAGACTTGCAAAGGAGGAAGTATGAGTGATAATGAGCTTGTTGGGGCCCTTGTTTTTGTTTAAGTTTTGAACTTTTGGCCAAGACATTTTGAACTTTGACTCTTTTTGAGTTGCGGAATAAATACACATAGCAACCGCGACCGCGCCGCAGCGACTAGGAGTTGCAGAGCTACCAAGGTGGCGCGGAAGCATTTGATAACTGGAGATCGAGCAGAGATAAGTGCAGATGAAAGAAACACAGCAGAAAACAGAAAGTAGAACACGCAGACATCAGAAGAGAAGCTGGGAAAAGCCAGAGTGAAGACACAGAGAAGCTGCCAGTCGCGAGGAGCGGGTGAATAAAAGGCGATCACCCGGCTGAAGGAGGAGTTGTTGTTGTCGGAGGTTGGATTGATGCGAGAGAAGTCGCGAGAATCAAGACCTGAGGAAGGATGCGCAGAGCAGCTGCGGAAGAATCATGCTTGTTCTTCCTATGGGTTCTTACTTTCTATGTTCTTCCTTTCTATTCTCAAACCCATCTGTATCCGACTTGTGAGTCATCAGAGAAGAAAGCTATGTAATCATGTATTCAGCCAGAAGAATAATATAAGGGAGGATTGCTGTCTCACTACGTTGTTCATGTGTTGTAATGTGTTTACACTGATTTAAAAATTTTAAGTTGCGACTGTCTGAATACTTAGTTAGTGATCTTGCATGTGTAATTTGGTATATGTAATGGATGCACTTTATTTCTTTGGTTGCGGGCTTATTCCTTACCAGTGATCTCATCCCCTTATGCATGTGGTCGTGGCACGCCTCGGGTGAGACGCACTGCTCTCCAAGAGCAGGGTGAAAATGCCGGCGTGTTCCTAGACTACACCGGACCCCTTGTTGGCCACAACCCTTGAACCTGGGTCTTGCCCGCGAGACCCGACTTTTCGCCAACAAATGGTTCCGTTGCCGGGACCTGCATGTTCTGAGGGGATCTAGATCTTGGTCTCGAGGATTTTTGAAGGAGCAATACGGCGATGGTGGGAAGATCATCTTGACCAGTTCATTGGTCAACAAGCAAAGCTGACCAAGAAAAAGGAGGCGGCGATCAGGGAGCTTGTTCTTTTCTCGGACTCAGCTAGTGATACGTACGAAATTTTCTGGGGAAGGTTCCCTACGGACCTTTACAACTGGTTGCGGAGGTTACGAGCGATGGTGCCCCAAGAAGGCTTGCGGAAGATAAACCGCAGGTGGGCGCACGAAGACCTGGTAGCACTGCATCGGGTAGATACTGAACTAACCTGCGCAGTGGATTTTTGGGTGAGGACCACGTTGGAAGGATACGCTGTGGAGTTTTCCGCTGAGTGTTACCAATCCTTCTCGAAGGCCGAGGCTGTTTTTCACTCAGGGTTGAGGGGGAAGCTGTTGAAGGAGATTCCGCTGTGGATCAAAGCCCTGATGGTGGACGAAGGGTTGATTGAATTCCACAAAACGAGTATGGAAGCGTAAACCACCCGTACTGGGGGAAGGATTGAGGGGACCGATGCGGTGTAGACTGTGAGAGTGGGGAGCGGGGGATGGACGTTGAAGCCGCATGCAAGTTGCGGGAGTCACGTGCACATCGGCGGGCACAGATCGCCGATAGGTGGCGAAGAAGGGTAATGAGAGATTTGAAGAGAAGGGAAATCGAGAGGAGAAATCAGAAGGAGGCGCCTCAGAAGACAAGAACCATGGGTTTGGATACCCGGACAGGAGACGGGACAGCAGCGGACATACAGTGGGTGCATGGGAGCCCAGCGACGCGAGAAAGAGAAGTAACGACTCGCGAAGATAATGGAAAGATGCAGCCTGAAGAAAGCTCCGATGACGAATGGCACATCGTGATGCAGCAGATGTTCCAGGATTAGACGGCACCCACCCCTCCAGGCAGCCCTACGTCCCGCTTTCCGCATGGCCAGGATCCCGACCTTCCCCTGGTACTTTATCAACCTTTAAGAAATATTTTTATTCAGTTACAAGCATTAAGTCAGTCATATAGTAGTTCAGCGGCGTCAGTAACGCCTGGTAGCAGCAACGTTACTAGTAGTAGTATTTTCCCTAGTGGGACCGTTACGCAACCAGGACCCGGAGGTTTTATCCTGGTTAATTCTCCGCAAGTACACATGGCTGGATCTTTCACCCGGTACCCAGAGTTCTCTGGCCGGGGAAACGACGACGTAGAACAACACTGGTATCTGTGCGAAGCCATCTGGAGGGCTCGACAGACGCCGGATGCAGGGAAGTTAATAGAGTTTCAAACCACGCTCAGAGAGAGAGCTCTGCGTTGGTTCATCAAGTGGTCCGAGGCGCACCCTAACCCTGTAATTGCGGACGTGAAGCGGGATTTTGTCCGCGAATTCAAGCTCCCCCAGACAGACCAGCAGGGCCTGTCAGAGCTGTGGGAAATTAAGCAGAAGGAAGGAGAGACTGCGTGGGAGTTGATGCAGCGATTCAAGGATGCGATCGGGAAACTCAGCTACCCGATCGATCCAAACCACCAGAGGGACTGGTTCATCAAGGCTCTGCTCCCCTTGACACGAACCCCTCTTACACAGCAGAAGATTGATAATCTGCAGGACGCTTTGGAGCAGGCCATGAAGATTGAAGCCATGGCGGGATACCCCCAGGAATACAGGGGGGGCTGGCCCCACAAGACCCTTCTCTGATAGGGTTGCAACACCAGATCGCCAGCTTGACCGAAAAGCTCAAGGAAATTCAGCCAGCGAGACCAGCGCGACCGAATGTTTGGTGTACTCATTGCCTGGTCGAGGGACACGTCGCAACCGAATGTCCTCGGTTGCGCGGCGCAGGAGTTGGACCCTCAGTTGCAGCAATTCAGGGGGGTCCACCACCAGGGGGTGGTGCGGCGATGAACCCGAAGGGAGTCTACCAGCCGCAACAGACCTTTGCGGGGTTCCCACCACAACCGGGGTCTTCCACCACAGAGTACTGTGAGATTTTCCGGACGATGGGGCATCCTCCTCGGATGTGCCCGATATTACAGAAGTACTCCACGGTGCCGAATAATGTATAATGCAAATTCTGTGTGTCTACGACTCACAACACTGAGCAGTGCAGGGCACTTGACGCTCTTGCGGATCGATTGGATCGTCCCTCATACAGGGTGAACGAGGCCCCAAGGGGAAGAGGTGGCGGCATGCGGGGAGGCCGAACCGGAGGACGTGGTCCGGTAAAGTGCTACAACTGTGACCAGGAGGGTCATGTGGCTCGAGAATGTCCCCTTCCGCGACGACCCTGGTGTTCCCAGTGTCGGGTCAACGCCCATGCTACAGAAGACTGTCCGGAGCTCATCAAGAAGTGGGAAGAACGGGTGAGGCAGAGGGGAGCGAATCTGATAAACTCAGAACCGCGCAGCACCGCAACCCCTGACATGCAGAACGTTGCGATAGTAACACGGGGTGGAAAGAAGACTGGAGACGATGCCCACGAGAAGGAGCCAGCACGAGTGGTTCGGCCAGCATCCCCAAAGAAGTTGATCAGGCCCGAAGTCCAGAAGAAGTATTTTCAGGAGGCGGTTGAGGCATTCGCCCAGTTGCGGAACGAGGGAGGGCTGGAGGAGCCCTGGCGGCCGGAATCCGGTGCGCAGAACGCCGCAGATGCTGTGGTCGAGGATTGGCTCCAGCTATTCCTTAGGATTGTTGATAGCGCTGGGCTGCGACAGCAGCTCAAGCATACTTTAGACGGAGCGCTGCAGGGGCGCGCAGAACGCAGAGATTCGGTGGACGTTAGGCCTCAATACGTGCAATGTGTCAAGCGGAACAAGCAACGAACAAGCAAAGAATTCTGGCTTAACACGCAGGTCGCAGGATTCCAAATCAGCGACACCATGTTGGACTTGGGGTCTGACGTCAATATATTGCCACGAAAGACATGGGAGGCTCTTGGAAAGCCACGGCTCGCCTATTCCCCAATACAACTCAGGATGGCGAACCAGTACTGTATTTTGCCAATCGGCCAACTCGAGGGTGTCGAGGTTGATGTTGCGGGGGTGAAGACATACACCGACTTTGAGGTTATTGATATCATGGGCGATAAAGATCCCTATCTTGCTTTACTTGGCATTGATTGGGCTTTTGAGAATTACGCCATCATCGACCTCAAGAAGGAGCTGATGATTTTTGAGGATGGGGAGGTACGGGTCACTCAGCCTCTCGACCCGTATCAGGGTCCGCAATATACAGAACCGGTGGACAGTCGGGAGGATGCTCAGATGATGGACCATCTCTATCAGATGACTGCAGGGAAGCGGGACGATTATATTAACCCGACCGCAACTGGCTCTATCAGTTGGCGGAGTGTGCAGAGCTCGGAGCTCGGATCCGAGCTCGCGTGGGAAGACTGGCAGCAAGGGGGGTATGAGACCACTACGCGGAGATGTGCCTCCATCGCTCAGGTTCGGTGGGTAGGGACTGAGATCCGTGGATACCCCACATTATCAAACATGCAAGCGGTGAATACTTTTATTGCCAATGTGGAAGACCGGGTCCCAGAGGAAAGCCGGATACCACTTTTGGATGTAGCCTTGAAGTCAACATCGGGACGATGGTGGAACAATCACCGCAGCACTCTGTTGCGATGGGAGCGTGTGGCGGATGCTCTACGGGCACGCTTCAAAGAGGATGAAGGGCCTTGCATTACATTTAAACATCATGGAGCTTCCGACCCGCGACAGCATTTGCGGGCGTGCGAGGAACAGTGGCGTAGCGCAAGGTATCCTGAGGAGTTGTGGGTCCACAGGTTTGTCCACTCCCTCGGTACAATTCCCCAGGCCTGGTACCTGGAGGAAGAGCGGAAACGGGGAACCCGCTCCTGGCAAGAAGTCACGGAAAAGTTCGTCCAGAGCTTCTCGTTCGAAGGGGAGACGGCGCAGGAATCTCAGGCCCTACAAGCCTTCAAGGAGGTTCTGTTTTTTCGCCATCCTGAGCCCGATGAGGGCCCGGTGGCGTCACGCTCCGGGGTCAAGCGCAAATTGGTTTGCCAATGAATTGACGGCGATCCGGAAGATGATAGTTTGGGGGACCTTAGGCATCTCTATTTTGACGAGAAGGAAGGCGAGCGCAGCATCCGCGACGAGCCGACGACAGAAGGAGTCCATTTGCAGCCCCTAAAGACAAAGAAGTTGAACATTGGAACGGAGGAGAAACCTAAGCTGGCAACGGTGGGAGATTACTCGGACAAGGAGACGACAAGAGAAATTTTCAGCCTCCTCCGGGAGTATGAAGATTTATTTCCGTCATCGGTTGCGGACCTGAAGGGGATCAAGGGGGATCTGGGCGAGATGCGCATCACACTGAAACCAGGAGCCAGGCCGGTGAAGCACCGACCCTACCGGTTGAATCCACGTATCAAAGAGAAGGTCAAGATGGAGATCGACAAGATGTTGGCTGCGGGTCTCATCTTTCCAGTAGAAGAAGCCGAGTGGGTAAGTCCCATTGTCATCCAGAACAAGAAGGACAAAGCGGAAATCCGTGTCTGTGTAGACTATCGGAGTTTGAATAATGCTTGTATTCACGATCCGTTTCCCACTCCCTTCAGCGACGAAGTTCTAGATCATGTCGCGGGAAACGAAGCTTATTCCTTCACTGATGGGTTTTCGGGCTACCATCAAGTGCGCATCGCCGAGGAAGACAAAGCAAAGACAACATTCATAACTGAGTGGGGATCATTCGCATACCACGTTATGCCATTTGGTCTGAAGAACGCACCGGCTGTGTTTTCCCGGATTGTCATTGCTGCTTTCCGGGAGTACATTCACAAGTTCCTGGAAGTCTATATGGACGATTGGACTGTTTACAGCCTGCTGAAGAAACACGCCTCCCTGTTGCGTGTTATGTTCGACCGGTGTCGCCAGCTGCAGATTTCCTTGAACTTGAAGAAATGTATTTTTGCAGTACCATTCGGCACACTCTTGGGTCACGTGGTGTGTAAGCAAGGGGTCTGCTTTGATCCTGCCAAGGTCGCGGTCATCGTCCACATGGAGGCCCCCGAGACTGTGAAGCAGTTGCGGGCACTGCTCGGTCACACCGGCTACTACAGGCGGTTTATCCGCAATTACGCCAAAATCACTGCCCCTTTGGAGAAACTGTTGCGAAAGTCAGAAGCATTTGAGTGGACGGCGGAGTGTAGGAAGGCACTCGACACATTGAAGGAGAAGTTGGTGACGACACCCATACTTGTTCATCCCGACTGGGATAAGCAGTTCCATGTGCACATTGATGCGTTCGGGATTGCACTTGGCGCTGTATTGGCGCAACCCGGGGAAACGACAGTTGACCACCCTGTATACTTTGCCAGCCGACGGTTATTGAATGCAGAGAAGAATTGCACCACGATCGAGCGGGAGGCGTTGGCGATGGTGTACTCTCTTCAGAAGTTCTGCCACTACCTTCTGGGCGGAAAATTTACATTTTTCACGGACCATTCGGCATTAAAATATCTGGTCAATAAGCCGGTGTTGGAAGGAAGAATCTGTCGATGGCTTCTACTTTTTCAGGAGTTCACGTTTGAGGTGATTGTCAAGCCTGGCAGGTTGAATGTTGGTCCCGATCACTTATCCAGGCTGGAGACGGGAGAGAATGAAGGTCCGTTGGATGATCAGCTCTCGGATGTTGACCTATTCCGAGTTGAAGCAGTCCCAGACTACCTGGCTGACATTGCCACGTATATGACCACGGGACAGTGCCCCTAGGATTACACCCCTCTTCAGAAGCGCCACTTGGTTGTCTGGGCGGCCGATTATCAATTGATCGCAAGGCAGCTGTACAAACTGGGCCTGGATGAGGTGTTGCGCAGGTGTGTTCTTGACCACGAGCGGGAAGCAGTGATGTGGGAATGTCACAGCGGTGTTGCGGGAGGACATGTGGGTGCTAAACCCACCGCAAGGAAGGTGCTTCAAGCTGGCCTATGGTGGCCGATGGTACATGCAGACTGTAAGGCCTATGTGAAACGTTGCGATGTTTGCCAGAGGGCGGGAAGGCCTTCGCACAGGGACGAGCTTCCGCTACACCCGGTGCATGTGTTGCGGCCATTTGAGAAGTGGGATGTTGATTTCGTAGGCCCCATCGCACCAATCGCTCGCCATTCCAAAGCCCGGTACATCATTACCGCGACAGATTACCTCACACGGTGGGCTGAGGCAGCAGCAGTACGCGACTGCTCGGCAGAGACCGCTGCTCGGTTCATCTTTGAACACATCATCAGCCGCTTTGGCTGCCCACGGAGCTTAACCAGTGATCAGGGTACACATTTCATTAATGCCACGGTCAAGTCGCTACTGGACACATTTATGATTCAACATCATAAAAGCAGCCCATACCACCCGCAGGCCAATGGTACGGTGGAAGCCTTCAATAAGATTCTTGAAAAGGGCTTGACAAAAATTTGCAACGCTCAGCAGGATGATTGGGATGAGCGGCTACCAGCGACATTATGGGCTTACCGGACGACGGTAAAACGTTTGACCAACCAGATGCCATTCCAGCTGGTGTATGGCCGCGAAGCTGTGATTCCCGCCGAGTTCACCGTACCCAGCCTTTTGATCGCAACGTCCCTTCACTTCTCAGAAGAGGCGTCACTGAGGGAACGCCTCCAGGAGCTACAGGAGTTGGATGAGGCCCGATTTCTTGCGGAATTCCACCAGAAGGTTCAGAAGGCCAGACAGAAAGCATGGCACGACCGCCACATCAAAACTAAAGCTTTCCAAGTTGGCGGCAAAGTTCTCTTATACGACAGCCGGTTCCAGAAGTTTCCAGGCAAGCTCCAGATGCATTGGCTGGGACCGTACTTTGTCATCGAGATCCGCGACTCAGGAGCCGTTCGGTTGGCACAACTGGACGGCACAGTTCTTTCGGGATGGGTGAATGGCGCACGCCTGAAGCCCTACCAGGAGTAGGTACTTCTCACTTTTCATTAATAACTCTCGCAACCGAGAGAACCCGTAGAGTAGCGTAGTTGAATAACTCTCCCGCAACCGGGATGAATGTAGGTAGTCTTTTTCCAATTGTCGGCACTCAGTCAAATAACCAGTTAGTTGTGGGAACATTGCCGCAACCGACTGTGGTCACGGCGGCCAGTCCAGCGTGTCGTAGCGCCAGTCCACCATGTCACCGCTCCAGTCCAGCGTGTCATGCACGAAGGATCCATCCTCGTGCCAGTGTCAGTCCAGGTCATATCCGTCAGTCCTTTCGTCAGTCCGTAGGATAGCTCAGATTTGGTCATAAATTCCCTTAATGGACAGTAATCATACCGTAATCATTTACCATCAGCCGCAGTTCTCTCCGCCGTCGGGTCCGCCCATCTCCCAATGACGCTGTCAGCAACTGTCAGATTACACACAGGCCTGCGATTGATCGCACGATTATCGCAGGCAAGAAAGATAGCAAGAATTAATTGCCGTTATGGAGTCTCATCAACTCCGCGCGTGCCAGCAGATGGCCCAATTTGCATGAAGGTTATCAGCACAAAGATGACGGACCAGTTCAATTTGGAAGTTGCAGCGACTCCGGAGCATTCGCAGTATCAGAGCACTCAGCACCTCGCAGGAAGTTACAGAAGAATCGTCCAAGTCTATCAGAGACGCGCCAAGATGCCGAGAGCTCTTCTCTCAGTTCTTGAACCAGCGTTAGATAGCAGAATTCACCGAGTAGAGTCACTGGTCGGCAAGTATGACAATGCACCCTGTATGGACGCCAACTTGTCCGACCCGGCTGAGTTTCCTCACCTCCATTGGCAGACATTCATGGAACACCATTACACGCCCGGGAGCAGCTCTAACAGTCGAATGCGGGAAGAATTCCGGGGCCTACAGCAGTCGACTTTGATGAATTTGAGGAGTCTTCCCGTCTTCGGAACCACCGGACCAGTTCTGCAATGTACCCGGTTCCTCCTCAGTCGGGTGCAGAACGGGTCCCTGTGGCTTAACGAAGAAATTCCAATACATGCAGTAGACATTAATCGGCTTACCGGGCTATCTCAAACTGGTTCGGATGTCTCCTCTGTGGGCCAGACATCCTCCAAGCACGCCCGGAAGTCGGCTGATGCGGACCTCTACACCAAGTATGGCACTCGCCGGGGTGGTAAAGGGGCCAAGATAGATTTGATAAATGTACCAGAAATCCGGTTCGCTTGCTACCTGATCGCTAGCAAGACCATGCGCCACTACACAAAGGGAGAGTGCACTCTGGACACAATTTCCATTGCAGAGCACTGCGTCCAGGGAGCCAGGTTGAATTGGAGCTCGTTTGTGTTGAAGGAACTCTTCGCGGCTTGCGAAGACAATTACAAGCGGACTACCAGTTTCATCTATGGGTACTTGCTCTTAGCGTTCGCCATGTGGAAATGGCATCTTCCCTCGATACGGACACCGGCGGAGATCACCGTGAGCCAGCCGCTCGCGATGAAATATTCCCCCTGGCAGGTGTCCACGGACCCTAGCAGCAAGCAGGTGAACGCAGAGGCGTTCCGAGAATGGTATGGAATGATGACCGATGTGGTCACTTACCAGCAACGGGTGCCTCGACACCTGTTGGATGAATACAGTGAACAGGTGTGGTTTGGCGTCAGCCACAACCACACTTTCATCCGGCCGACTTGTGTACCGCACCACACTTTTCATATGGCGCCCCTTCGCTTCCAGCTGAATGACAATGTTTTCCACAGGGATGTCTCTGCGTGGCCGGGGGTTGCCCAGCACGTCCGCGACGGAGTCATCCGCTACAATTTTGAGGGGATGAGGGCCGCACAGCAGCCTGCCGCGACCAGCGCAGGAGGATCTTCACAAGTTGTGGCGGAGACAACCCCAGATGCAGCTGGGATCGCAGCGGACCTGCCTGAATCGCTGGTCCCTATCGTCGAGCATTTCAATGATCAGGCACGGTGACTCAACGTGGCAACCCAGGTTGTTTCCAGTGGTGCCCCTATATTTCCTTCTTTTACTGAATTTCGTATTAATCGGTCCCGTGGTCTCTCCAACACCGCCCCCCTCACTTCCCCCATTCCCACTAACCTGTTCACTTCTGCCACCCCCCTCATCACGCCAATGGGTGAACCGGGCCCCAAACCCGATTCCGCCGACCCACCTCCATTCAAGAGGGCCCGCACTACGGCCACAGATCCCGTGGTGGATCTTACGGAGGATGATCCACTAGCCACGCCGCCCACAGCAACTTTGATTCCGGAGGAACCGCTGATTGATCCGGCAGATTTCCTCAACCTTCGTCTCCCTCACACCTCGTTCACTCCATCTACCGCCCCCTCCACCAGCCGACCACATGCCACCTCCCCCAATCCGTCCAATTCATCAGCCACTGTGTCCGATTCTTTGATCCAGGAACTTTTCGGCGGTGACCACGGGGCGGAGGTCACCTCCAGTACTGCAACCGTGGTACCACCGGTTGATCCCGTGGCCACATCTCGGGATCCTCTTCCAACTATATCTGTCCAGCCAGCCACAGTTGGGGTTGATTCAGCCGCCCTTCCACAGAGAAAACCACGCAGCAGGACCGGCCGGAGCCTGATATGGCCACTTCGGTGCAGCAACAGACGCCGGTCCATCCTCCAGAGACTTCAGGCTGAGCAGCGGCCATGGGCCAATCTTCGCAGGAACAGACGCCAGAGCAGGGTGCACCCAGCACAACAACTGCAGAACAACTGAGTCCAGCACAGCTGTATCTGCTCATTCAGCGGGCGGCCCTCAAGGCCGAGCAGATTCACGCCGAGCTACAGCGGCGGTGCACCGAGCAGCGGAATCAGATCACGGCGCTTACTGAACAGTGCAATCAGTTGCTGCGGGAGAAGACCAACCTCGAGGAGCAAGTCAACATTGCTATCCAAGCGATCTCCAGCGTATGGCCCGCTGCACGGGCTCACCATGCTCCACTTCCCACTAGAATCGAGGAGGACACTATCGCGCTACAGGCTCATCACCTCAGGGAAGTTTTCACTATTGTTTGCAGGGAGAACCAGGAGTTACAAGCGGCGTTAGCCGCACGGCCTACCCTTCCAGATCCACCCAGTGACCATTCAGGACAGGTGACTGCCAAACAGACGCAGGCAGTTAGTCTACAAGCAACTCTCCATTCCACTGCAGCCGCGGCTTCTGCCCTTCTACGCAGTTTGCAAGAGTGCTCACTTGCGTTAACTGTCAAGACGCAGCCCATTGCTGCCCAGCTGCAACAGATTGCCCGAGACATTCAGGTGACCACGGACCCTGCAAGGTTGGATCAGCTCTACGCCCAGTCGGACGAGCTGGAACTTCACATGCAGCAGACTGAGGCCGAATCAGCAGCGGCCAAGCACGTCATCCGGGAGATTCGTCCGCCCCTTCGCACCCATGCTGACGCTATGCACCAGCTGGATGCCAAGGCAGAAGCCCAGCTCGCCACCCTGTTCGGGGCTGCCCCGACGCCCATTGACGAAGCCGCCGCTAACCGCATCTCTCAAGACGCCGACCTGCTTATGCAGGAATGGCAGCAAGCAGTGGCGACCTTCACAGAGCTTAGAGATTCAACACTCCGCCGGGTCCCGGAGTTGGGGCCCTTGTTTGGCCAACCGGATGGCGGAGTACAGCAGGAAAGGGTGGCGGAAGAAGGAACAGCAGAGCAGGGCACGGAAGCCAGCGGGGGAATGCAAGTAGAAACTATTATTTGCGATTGACTCGCGGACGAGTCAAAGAATTGTGGTCGGGGCCTGTTGGGGCCCTGGTTTTTGTTTAAGTTTTGAACTTTTGGCCAAGACATTTTGAACGTTGACTCTTTTTGAGTTGCGGAATAAATACACATAGCAACCGCGACCGCGCCGCAGCGACCAGGAGTTGCGGAGCTACCAAGGTGGCGCGGAAGCACTTGATAGCTGGAGATCGAACAGAGATAAGTGCAGATGAAAGAAACACAGCAGAAAATAGAAAGTAGAACACGCAGACATCAGAAGAGAAGCTGGGAAAAGCCAGAGTGAAGACACAGAGAAGCTGCCAGTCGCGAGGAGCGGGTGAATAAAAGGCGATCACCCGGCTGAAGGAGGAGTTGTTGTTGTCGAAGGTTGGATTGATGCGAGAGAAGTCGCGAGAATCAAGACCTGAGGAAGGATGCGCAGAGCAGCTGCGGAAGAATCATGCTTGTTCTTCCTATGGGTTCTTACTTTCTATGTTCTTCCTTTCTGTTCTCAAACCCATCTGTATCCGACTTGTGAGTCATCAGAGAAGAAAGCTATGTAATCATGTATTCGGCCAGAAGAATAATATAAGGGAGGATTGCTGTCTCACTACGTTGTTCATGTGTTGTAATGTGTTTACACTGATTTAAAAATTTTAAGTTGCGACTGTCTGAATACTTAGTTAGTGATCTTGCATGTGTAATTTGGTATATGTAATGAATGCACTTTCTTTATTTGGTTGCGGGCTTATTCCTTACCAGTGATCTCATCCCCTTATGCATGTGGTCGCGGCACGCCTCGGGTGAGACGCACTGGTCTCCAAGAGCAGGGTGAAAATGCCGGCGTGTTCCTAGACTACACCGGACCCCTTGTTGGCCACAACCCTTGAACCTGGGTCTTGCCCGCGAGACCTGACTTTTCGCCAACAAAGCTCATACATATAGCAGAATGTCAGGATGACAATTTTCAGTGCAACAGATCCAGATTTTGATGCTTGCCCCATATTTTCCTAAGGCACCGTCAAAATCCATGGTCCAAAGACCATTCTCATCATCACGAAGTTGCAATTCTACAGTCTGATTTGTTTCTTCCTTTTGGGCCACTTTTTCAACCTGTTCATTTCCTTTTTCTTTTTTTTCTTATATTTTCTCTGAAGTACTAGGCCGATTTCTTTATCCCTTGTCAAAAACCGCTCGGACACTATTTGAAATTTTTGAAATTTCCTCAACTCCTATAATATGACTATCTAAATCATCAAAAAAATTATCATTAAAAAAACAAAGGACTCGAGATCAGTATGTACAAAAATGAAAGGGTGATTATTTGGTTTATCTTTGCTGGTGATCATATACTTCATTTTTGTCTCCCAGTACAACTTTCTTAGCTGCCCAAAAACTCGGATGGTGGCATAAGAGAAATCCAATTGCAGAGTACCTCTTAAATTTTCTCCCCATGATCTTGACAACAACATGCCATACCGAGGAGGTATATCAACTACTACCACATCCATTAAGACATTTTTAGCAGGAATTTTCTCAAGTGAAACTACCAAGTCTTTTATAAGACCGAGACAATGTACTCTACCAGAATCAAAAGAGTAAAGATCATGGTAAGGTCGGGTTATGTGCAAGCCCAAATTTTCCATTATGGCCTTTGGCATCAGGTTATGTGAAGCTCTGGAATCAAGCATCGCATTATGGAGGATACATTGATGAACACTCAAACTGAGATAAAATGGGGGAACTTCACTATCTTCTAATTAACCATCTATGGATGGACCAAAAAGGAGCTCGGGTTGATCATCTTCAACATTAACCATATCTGACATAGGATCTACTTTTAACATTGTAGAAACTTGATGTAGGAATAAAGAACACATAATTCCTACCAATTAATTTACTGTAGTAAAATGTATACATTTTACTGAGACCCACACTTTTCCTTATGAAACTAGTTTTCTTCTAGATTTCCACAACTTTAATCAATGTAAAATTTCCCAATTATTCCCCAACATAATGATGTACATGTCTTGAGACCACATACCATATATTCCTTTCCAAATGGTATTTTTTTTCAAACCCCATTTGAACAATATCATTTATAAATGATCATCTACAAACTGGAATCCATTAAAGGATTCGAATAACTGAATTTTAAATAAAAAATATAGAACAACTTCAACCTTCATAGTTACATCCATGTAGTTCGTTCAACTTCGACCACATGCATATGTGTTGACAAAGCATATGTTTAACGTTACCAATGGTTCTCCATGTAGTTCATTGACTCGACCACATGCATACATGTTGACAAAGTATATGTTTACGTTACCAATGGTTCACACCACATCTCAACACAGTTCGAAACCACCGTGAGAAAAATTACATCTCTGCCTTCATATATATAATTTTACCTACACATATGTCATATCAACGTTTATTTCAATTATAACCTGCGGCATATAAAGCATCAACATTTGCAGTGTAATTAGGCTTGCGTAGCCTCCACGCACACATTGTGGTTCGACTTTTAACCTTGCATCAATAGCAGAGTTCCATGCCAGTTGATTCTGGCATTTGACATCATCGCAGTCACGAGTTCGAGCTCAGAACATCAACCAAGGCCGTGGTCCCTTGTGACTTTAACTACGTTGTCAATATCGTTCTTTGACCATACCTCGTGGTGCTTATGCACATCAAGGCACTCTCTCCGGGACTTCAGCTACTCCCGTCAACACCGTCCATACATCATGGTGTTCATACACATCAAAATGTTCTTCCCATTGCAGACATAGTTTCAACATTGTTTCAATCTCCTGCACTCATACATTCTAGAAATATACATATGTTTAATAAAATTGGAGAAATAAACTAATCCATAAGAGCATTTCATTTGATATGAATAATATAATGATCATATTTTCCCATAAAAATTTGGAATCTACATATCGACAAAAATACCTGAGGTTCCCTTACCATCCTCCAACTATTTATACTTGAGAAATGAAACTGATTTCTCTTAGAATAGATTTTCTCAATAAATTTCTACCTTCCTATTTTTTAGGCTTATCCCTATGTTGGCTCTACATCCACGAAGGGAGAGAAACCAATTGCTAAATTTATTCCATATTTATTTAATTTCAAAACAAACTAACAATGCTCCAAAAATAAATAACAAATTTAATAAAATAATAAATTATACTATTCCTAGGTCTATTTTATTTTAAATTAGCCACAACATGTGACCAAGACGTCACATTGCTGGCTAGGTTCTTGATGCTCCTGCATCACAACTTGATATTTTTATTAGATTTTTTCACAAACTCGGTCAAGGGGATAGAAACTTTCAACTTAGATATTTCATTTTCTAAGCTAAATAGATTGGATTGTTTATCTACCTATTTTACAACAATGTCCCTCTTGTCGGGCTAGTATTTTGTTGCAGATTCCTTCTTTTGGCCTCCTTTTTCTTTGTTTGGTGTACTTGTAGATGGTTTGTTGTTATTTCCCTGATTTGTAGCTGTAGGCTCCTTTCCTTTGTTTTGACTAGCTTGGGGATTTTTCTTGGACTGAGTATCTTTTTGCTGAGTTTTCCTCTTCTGAATAGGAGTAACAGGAACATATCAGTTTCTCAAAGAATATTGCCTCTGCTATGAGATGAGAGAATTGAGAAAAACCCATTGATAGTCATCGAACTAGACCTTCAACTCATCATCATTTGTAAGCATAACGGTAAATCTATTTTTTCAATGTATTCTTCATCCTCTGTAAGGAAGATAGGCTGTCAATATTCTGTGAATAAATGATTCTCTTCTACAATCTCTTCTTCCTCTTCAACCCCTTGAGCATAATTCTTTTGCAAAGGAGTGCGGAGTTGTGGTTGGGCTAGCTTCTTTGGAGCTTTTTGTTCCCTCTGTTTAATCCTAAACTGAGGTTGCTGCTGCTGACCTCAGAAATTAGGATTCCAGACCTATGTTTCTAGTTGCCTTTTAGTGATATAAATTCTATCCACCATTCTCTCCACAGTCCTGATTAGAGTATCCAATTTTGCATCAGAGGATGTGGATGGTTATTCCTTAATTAACACCTTTATTTCACCTTTGGTCTTTGAATTTTTTATCGTCAAATTTTCTTCGACACTAACCGCGTTTTTCTGCATCTCTTCAAGTGTTGTAGGGCTTCTTTCTCGGAGCTGATAAGCCATATCCAGATAAAAAGCATCCGGATAGTGCAAGAGAGCCAAACTTGGAGGAGGCTTGATATCATTGGGGATTGAGTTATATACCCGATCAAAGCGAGCAACAAAATCCTGAAGACTCATTAGGATTTCTTATTAAGTTGTCATATTTGGAAAAAATTTGAAGTGGATTATTTTTCACTTCTCGTCTAGCTATAAATGCATCAGTTAACTTCTCCAAATTTTCTATGGAATGGGTAGTCAAAGAACAAAACCATGTTTTTACATCCTGGGAGAAGCTTTGGGCAATGATCCTCATTTTTGCATCATCGACATCAATCTCTTCTAAATCAATGAAAACAATGAATTTTGCTAGGCATTGTCTGGTACTAATATCTGAGGTTTCATCAAAGAGAGGAAGTATTTGACCATAGCCTTGTGGTAAGGGTGCAAGTTGACCAGGTAAAACTAGAGGTGCAAATCTCGCCATGAACCTTGCTGAGTGTGGTGCAAGAGTAACAATGGGATGGGTAGACTAAGAAGGTTTATGAGGAGGAAATGATGTGGAAGGGATGGAAGAAATGGAGGAAACTGATTAAGATGGTGTTAGAGTAAACAAAGGCTCTGGTTGATACTAGATGATAGCTTTCTCAGATGTATATTGGAGCTGGTTGGCTAGTTTTTCAAGTTTATCAAACTAACTCCAGAATTTCCAATCAAAATATGACTCAGATTTGGATTCTTTAGATAATGTACTATCATCAAGATTTATAGAATCAAATACTCTTTTAGATAATGATTTAAATTCAGATAAACTTAAGGGATCAAACACTATTTAAGACAAGGAAGTTTATGACTCTGATCTAAACAGAGATAATTCAAATTTCAGATCGAATGGAATATCTTCAAGTGATAATATTTTTGCATGCAATGATGTAGACCTTACCAGTGAAGATGGACCAACTGAATCTTTGAGTTCTAAGATCTTTGCTTTCTAATGAGTTTTTCTAGATCTTCAACTGGAGAAGCTGGATGTGGATCAGGATTCGATCTTGTGTATCTTTTCGGAGCCAGTGTGTTCTTGCTTTCTACACCTCAGCTCTATGAAACTTTGAATCAGCCTTCACGAACACTATGGCCTATCACCCATAGGCCTATAATTCGATGAAAATTAATAGTACACCCACGGAATATCTATCACTTCATTCCCTGGCAACGACGCCATAATGTTAATACTCCACCATTTCTCTGAAGGCTAAAAAGGAGACTGACAAAGGTAACCACATACCACTTTAACCTAGTAGCTAGCCCTACCAGGCTGAGAGTGCTCTCTCTATGAGATCATAGTCAAGGATTGACTGTGATATGAAGGATATTAGGCTAGATATGATATGCTCTAGTAGGTTTTTAGTGTTTTAGGGTTTGATGTTGGATCAAGGATGAAACCAAGTAGATAGGTATAGGTAGCAAAATGGTTTATAGTTGCAAAGATATAAAGGAGAAACATAGTAGTGGATCTATGCTGGTTCAGGGTTTTTTAGGTATGGTGGTGAGTCTGAAAAAGTAGAGGGATTTAATGAGCATGTTCATTCATGAATTCATTAAACTGGAAGCATGAAACAAAAGATGACATCTCCATATAAATAGAATTCTGCCTATGAACTGTAAGGAAAGCCACTGAAGATATAAGATATGGAAACATGAGCTATATATCATTCAATAAAGATTATAATAGAGAAAATACATGATCATAAACTCACTTCACATGAATTCCGAGATAATAGCTGCAACTGCATCCTTTGATTTCTGAATATGAAGTGAAAGTACAAGCTACAATAGCTACAATCCTCTGATGTCCAACTAGTCAAATGACTTTGAAAATGATAGATATAGAACAAAACAACCTCTTCCCTCTCTCAAGGGTCGAATTGTCTCCAAGAAAAACTAAATTCATGCACCTATTCAATGTCTACTACAAGCAAGGGAGGTTACCAAACTGACTTGCTCCCTTTTTGAACCACTTGAGCTAATTCCTCAAAGCCTTTAATACATGATAAGATACTTAACTAACTAAAGGTTCAACTAAATTTAATTTTTACCATTTACCCTATATCATTCACCTCTCAACCTTTTACCACAATAAATTTACAAATCACAAAATTACAGTGTAAATTTCTGGAAATTTAACAGGTTTTTTGTGGATGCATAGCAAGCTGTTGGAGGAGGTTTTTGAGTGCCTTCATGAAGTCCAAATATGAAATTGAGACCTGTTATGTATATATTGGAGAGTGTAGTTGTCTTTAGAATATTTAATTATTCAAAATGACCTTTTCTAGGCTGAGATATCCTCATTTTCCCAAGACTGCTATAGATGTGCAACGAGGGGTCCAAAACAATGGTAGAAACCTGTTTTTTGGGAACTTTTTTGCATTTTTCTTGAGATTAGAAAACCAAGGAAATGGGTCCGAAGTAGAGGTCATTATGTTTCCAAAAATTTTGAGTTTTGGTAATTTGGATGCTCTGAGGAAATGTGCAGTGTGAGCTCGCTGCACATCTGGGATGACTAAAATTACTAAAAAAAATAAAAAATTCACAAAATTGAAAAAATTCTTCAAAAATCTTCAAAATTTGTCGAAAAATACTCCATGAAGTTATAATGTGATGTTTTATGCTAGTATGGAAGCATCAACAAGCAGGTCTAACTTACCCTTCTCCTTTTGGTTGATTAGGGTTTCCTTTAGTTTTGATTGCAATTGTTTGAATTTGACATTGAAAATCTTATTCCTTGTGTAGTAGTGATCAGCCATGTGTTTTTTCATATTGTTGCCTCCATTATAATTTTAAAGGTTCTTCTCCAATTCAATATTGACTTTCTCAAGCCAAAACTCCCTATTTTCATTGATTTCCATGGCCATCCTTCAAAATTCAACTCTTCATCTGGTGGATTTTGTTCTCTTTATTTTTGAAGTGATATCCTGAGGCCCATTGTCCTTGGCCTTTTACTTGTCACCCATTCCTCATGCTCATATGAATATTCATTTTCAACCACTTCTTTTCCCTTCACATCTTGCATACTAGCTTTGAACTGATTCTTCTATGAAAGTAGCTGATTTACCTTCAACTAATTTTTTTCCTGCTCCAAGAATGAAATTATGAAATTAGCCCTTGCCTTTAATGACCTATTTTTCTTTAATGAATTGCTTTAGGGTTTCATGCTCTTCATTGGCCTCTAAGTCCACTATGTCAATTTCATGATCGATGAACTCCTCATCATGCAAAGATGCCTTCTCCTGTAATGGTGTTTCCTGTTCTGTTGATGCAGGTTTGGCCCCTTCCTCAATTTGAGGAGCAAACACAAGACTTCTTCCTCTTGCACAGGTTTTGGCCACCTCTGCTTTGGTTTTCTTTGTAACTGATTCCTTTGGTGATTGAGCTTCCAACTTTCTTGATGAACCCACCTCTTGACATGTTGGTGATAGGGTTTGTTCCTTGCTAGGTGGACTAACAACATGCATGAACAAGGTTGCTTCAATGAAAGTGTTGACCATATCAGCATCTCCATTCAAATTCTTGGCCAGTAGTCCCATTTGAATCCTTTTAAAACCTCTGTTGTGGCCTAATACCTTCATATCATACTTATCGTTACCATTCCCGCCCACGAAATACATTGGACAAAGGCTAAAATCTGCACTTAAAAATATATCGGGCCTAGCCCCTTAAGTCTCAACCCCCTTTATTTTATTCCCCACACGACTCGGGTGCTAGACCAAGTGCCAGACTGAAAGGCACTTAACACAAGAGGCTATCGAGCACACCCCTAGCCGTCCGATCAAACCAGAGATCGATGGTCTGCAACCTGTCCCTGTCCGGTGGTCCCCGCTGCGCCTTACCCCTAAAACTAGCCTGATTTTTCCACACCACCATTGCTGGGCAGGTGGTATTCCTCCTTCAACCAATGATTCCATACGATGATCGCCGCGTGTCCCTTTGTACGGTCCCAAAAACACTCCATTTTGCGCGTTAACATCCGACCCAAGACGTGTAGTGAAATCTACGTGAGCCGTTCGATTTGAGAAGCATCATCCGACGGTCGTCGTGCTGTGAAGATGTGCATGTGTTAAGCCCAGTGTAAAATGTCCCGGGCCCGCCTTTTCATCGGTCTCCAATACCTTGTTAACCGTTGATCCTGTTTACGGATCGTATGGTCCAGAATCATTTACAAGTTCCAATGGTTGACCAAGTCCGCCTCCACGTCATCATCCCACGCGTCTATCGTGTTTTTCCTCCGCCATTCACATATTTCATTCATAAATCATATTTCAACGTTTTACATGGAAAGCTATCACCAGCCCGTCCTCCATCGTTTCTCTGCATCTCTCCGCCACCCCGCATCGTTTCACCATTCCACCAAGTCTGCACCACCATTTCCATCAACCCCACCACGTTCACCATCCCTGTGTCTGGTTTTCTTTAACGAGTTTGTGGTTTTGCAGGTTTTCCGCGGCGGAGAATTATCATGATTCACCGCCTCCATTACGGAAGCCGAGAACGCAATGACAGGACCATGTTTCAGGAGAAAAATTTATGAAAAAATATCCGGGAGCTGCTATGATATGACCACCATTAAATAAAGCAAGGATTTAAATCTATCAAACCCTCTGGAGCCATCCGAAACAAGAATTGAGTAGGTGGAGATATTAATGGAGCAGAGAAGAAATATCAATGAAAAAGCAAGGAATTCGGGGCCAAACATTGAAGGTTTTAAATTCAAATTCAAAGTTAGAAGACAGAGGGTACCATGCACAAGAGAACTAAACCCTCCAGGTTTTATTGCAGTAAATTTATCTTTCAGGAAAGGACAGAATATTGGTGTGATTTTTCTTTTTGCCATGCTCCTGAATAGATTTTCTACCCAGTGCATTTACTTCATGAAGCCAGCTACAGAGTACGCTCGGCATTCCAGAACCGTCAAATAGTATGGGTGCGAAATGTTTCCGCCATTTTGTTTTAATGAAACAATTAATTGTTTTAACCTACTTCTTTTATTAGTTTCTCTTCTCCTTCCTCTATAAAAAGAAGGAAGAAAGACATTGTAAGGGTTCCAGACTTTTATTAGAAAATTGTGCAGTGAAAGGCATTTTTTGTATACATCTTGTAAAGTTTATGTGTGAAGGCTCAGAGCCCGTAGGGTCTCAGTGAGGAGGAGTTCTATCTGTAATGAGGATTCTGGTCTTTGGTATTTCATAGTATGTAACTTTCTCTTATGTGTTTAATATAACATTTCATTTCATCCACTTTCTTGTATCATGTTTTGGAATGCGAGTGGCTCACTGGTTTGGTAAGGATTCATCCTAGTTGATGCCCATACTTAAATCAGTCAAGCGCTTTAAATATGGATCATGCATGATATACTGTTCCATATTCATCTCAACCATATTTCTGCTATATTAGTTGCTTTGGGAGGGTGCTTTTAAAACGCCATTGTCATGTATGTATTCTTAGATTGATAAGCCCATATATGGTTCTGTTGTGTATCTGGGTATCAGCCCAATGTTGACTAGTATCTTCTTAACTTTTCTTTCACCGCATTCACTTTCTGATATTTGTTTTATGTGGCATATTATTTGAATCGGCCCCCTTTACAGTAAATTGTCTCTTAACTGTCTGATGCTTTTGTGTTGGAGCTTTGCATTGTGTCTTTGCAACATTACTTTCCCTGTGGAAGTTCCTGTAAGTTCTGGTCCCATTTAAAATCAATTTCCTTGTTTATAAGAGATAGCAGGAGAGCTTTTGGATTGACACCCAAGTTATATTATATGCTCCTTGCTATGATAATATGTCCTAGGCACTGGTCTATGGCAACTCTAGGCTGTCTCTAGGAGTGACAACTTATGTCGACAACATCTTTATGGCGCCGTTACCGGGGACGAATTTAAGAATATTAGTTTCCCTAGGCCTCGACAAATCATATTCACTCTCTAATCTGTGAGCACAGAGAGTTGAAGAGTTGCATATCTCTCACCTTGGCGACTCCACTGTTCCTTATTTGATAAACCTATTTGTAGTCCTGGCTCCCCGTAAGCCACACCTGAGGTCAGATACATCACAGTCAAAGACACCCTCAGTGTCTGACCCTGAGAAGATTATACATAGAAGAGGTTGGAAAGAAAATAAACTAGTCCGTGCTAAAATTCCTGAGTTTTCTGTAGAAGATTATCCTTCTTCATCCTCTCAAGAAGTTCTAGAAAAAAATCTCGACTCCACTGTGGGAGACACAGAATATTATTCAGATAGCCCACCCAGGGGAAGTGCTAGGATTAAAGCTAATCTTCACCCTAATCCTGAGGTCGAAGAAGTTAAAGAGGTCACCAAAGTAGCTGCTTTTAACCGTGAACTGTTCCCATCTACACCTCAGGCTGCTGTACAGTATATTCCTATTATTATTCATACTCCACTTCCAACTCCTCCTCTTCCTCCATTTGTACATCAAATTGCTGCACAACCCCCACCTCCTGCAATGGATAATGTTCCAACCTTTTTGTTAAATAAATATGCTCCCCTAGCATTACCTCAAGTGTTGAATGATATGCCACAAGATTATTTGAAGATCTTGCCCAGATTCACTGGGGAAAATGAAATTGATGCTCAGAAACATCTTGAGACTTTTTGCTCTTTTGCAGAGAACTTTAATGTAGAACGTTTGGATGTAGTCTTATTATTTGTGCAATCTCTGGACGGTGAAGCTAGAAAAAGGTTCAAAACATTAGGAAACTGTTCTGTAACCACCTGGGACGATATGTAAAATACCTTTCTCAGGAAATGGGGAGAAAAGAAAGATCATGGAAAGTGCCTTACTAAGTTCAATACACTTAAGAAAAAACATAATGAAGGGGTGTCAGAATTTATCAAGAGATTTAATAAGTTATATCTAAATCTCCCTGCTGATATGAAGCCTCATTAGAATGCTGTCAAAGTTGTTTTCATAGCAGCCTTTGACTCAGATTTCGGTTTCTCTCTCAGGGAAAGGAAGCCTGCCACCCTAGATGATGCTCAGTTAGATGCTCTTGAGTTGGAAGAAAAATTTTCTTCCACTGGAAAATTAAAAGTGAAAGTGGAACAAGATACCAGAAGAAGGGGTAAGGAGGAAGTATCTACTTCTAACCAAGATAAAGATTCAGATAAGATTGAATAAATGAGAAAAATGATTAAGAATCTTTCTAATAAACTAGTCAAGCTTGAATTGGAGACCAAGAATTCAGCCTCCAAGAACTTCCAGAATGCTCCAAACAGGGGTTACAATCCTCAGTATCGAAAGCCACCCCTGCAAATATTGCCAAGGGAAGCTAAGGAGCAATAGGATCAGGTGCCACACCCATTATACCTGGAAGGCCCCGTAGATGACTTCACTGAAGTTGCTGCCTATGAACTGCAAGATGCAAATCTTGCCTTCTAAAACAATGATGAAGTAGAATGTCCATTGCAAGAAGAAGAATAAGAGATCAGAGATACAAAAGATGCAGAAATTGATCACTATTGCAAACAGTTTAATGATTTCATGCAGGCACATTTCAATAGAAGATATGATCTCAGATCTTCCAGGAAGAGAACTCGAACTCAGGATCAAGAAGAAGAGCCTCCCCAGAAGGAATCATCTGCTCAAAAGGAATCAACAGTGCAGAAAGTTACAGACAAAGGTAAGTGTCTTCTAAACAAACCTTTGCAGCCTAATGATCAAATTCCTTCTTCTTCAAAAGTAGCCACTCTTCCTAATGTTGAGTCTGTATCAAAAGAAGTTAAAAATCCAGCAGAAAATAAAGAGTCAAAAGAAGTTGTAATAGAAAAGTCCCCTCCTGCTTTTAATTTGCAAAAAGAACTTGAAAAAGTCAAAATCCCAGTTCCCCTGACTGAGCTGTTGAAACAACCTGCATATCAATCTCAAGTTACTTCTTTGTTGTTTCCTCCTGAAGCACCAATAATTCCAGATAGTCTTAACCTCCAAGAAGAAAGACCCATGGTAGTCTTTGGCGCACATGTCGAGGAGATAGACCCCTTTACTCCTCCTTTCTATGTGTCTCTAGTGATTCATGACCTGCTATTGCACAATTGTATGCTAGATTCTGGAGCTTCCCATAATCTCATGCCTCTGTCAGTCATGGAAAAACTAGGATTACAAATCACACGCCCATACAAATAACTCTATTCATTTGACTCCAAAAGATTTAAATGCTTAGGGATGATTAAATATATAGTGGTCAACTTGGCCCAAATTCCAGCAAAAAGCGTAGTAATGGACATCGTGGTGGCTGACATCTCAGCTCGCTTTGGCATGCTGTTGTCAAGGTCCTGGGGAAAAAAAAATCGGTGGGTCACTCAAATTAGACCTAACATATGCCACTATTCCAATTTCTGGTGGCCAGGAGAGGAGGTTATACAGAGAAGCCATATTTGTCAAGATGGTGACTAAGGCTGACAGCTCAGAGAATTCACCAGTCTATAGTAAGGAGGGAGATTTCTCATGTTTAATGTTGGAATAAGATCAAAATTATTCTCAGGAACCTTCCTTCTGCCAGATAAAGACTGAGCAGCCTTCAGGGAACCATGAAGCAGGAATCTGGACTTTACATTTTGACGGAGCAAACTCAAGAGAAGGAAACGAAGCTGGAGTATTATTGATTTCTCCTACAAGCAAATGGATCCCAATGTCTTTCAAATTGGAATACGAAGCTACTAATAACGTAGCTGAATATGAAGCACTGCTATTGGGATTACAGATAGCCAGGAGCATGGGCATGCAATGTTTAAAGGTCCTGGGAGACTCTGAGCTGGTGGTTAGACAGGTCAGGAATCAGTGTCAAACCAAACACCCTCGGTTGAGGGCTTACAAAAATGAAGTGTGGGATATCGTGGAGAATTTCTTCTCAGCATTTAATATCCAGTTCATGCCCCAGGAACAAAATAGAATGTCTGATTCTCTTGTTGTAGCTGCCAGTACGTTTCGTCCCCCTCAGAATCCTCTCTTGAGGTACGTTATAGACCATCTATCCCAGATAATATCAAGCATTGGCAAGTATTTGAGGATGAGGAACAAATGAAGAGATTATTGGAAACAATGGGGAATTCTCCAATATGGAAATTGATGATTGTGAAGAAGATGAGGCTGAGAATGTTGCAGAAAATAATTGGGAAGAGATTTCAGGAAGTAAAGTGTTGCAGCTGAAAGGAAATGTCATCCCTAGAGGGTTGGTGCCTCTAGAAATATTATTTGATAAAAATGATGTCCCTTTCCAGCCTGGTAAAGTGGTAAAAGAAGATCAGGTGGAAGATCTGAATCTGGGTACCAATGCTGAGCCCAAAATTGTCAAGTTATCCAAGAAGGTCCCAGAGGAATATAAGGAAAAATACTTGAAATTATTTCAGTCATACAAGGATGCATTTTCATGGTCCTATCAAGACCTTAAAACTTTTGATTTTAGTATAATGCAGCATAAAATTCCTCTGAGGGAAGATGCAAAACCTTATAAGCAGAAGCTTAGACAGATAAATCCTCTGCTGCTTCGCTCCATTGAAAAAGAAATCAAGAAGCTGCTAAAGGCCAAAATAATTGTGCCCTTGAGATATTCTGAATGGGTGGAAAACCTTGTCCCTGTCTGAAAGAAGAATGGTGAAATAAGGCTGTGTGTGAATTTCAGGAATTTAAACAGAGCATCTTTAAAAGATAATTATCCACTGCCCAAGATGGACCACATCTTGCAGAAAGTGGTGGGAGCTTCTAGAATGTCAATGATGGATGGTTTTTCTGGTTATAATCAGGTAGCGGTACTCCCAGAGGATCAGTAGAAGACAAATTTCACTACACCATGGGGCTACTTTCCAGAGAGTGATGGATATTGATTTTGTTGGGGAGAAAGATAAATTTCTGGTAGTGTATCTTGATGATATTACAATGTTTTCAAAAAATGATGTTGAACACATTGAGAAATTACGAAGAACTTTTGAAAAATGCAGAAGGTATGGTCTTTCTCTAAATCCACAAAAGTCTTTATTTGCATTAGAGGAAGGCAAAATTTTGGGAAATATTGTGACTAAATATGGGGTAAGGATAGATCCCAAAAGAGTAGAAGTCATAAATGGTATTCCTCTTCCCAGGAATAAAAAAGAAGTACAAGTATTTTTAGGCTGGATAAATTTCCTGAGAAGATTTATTCCTAACTATGCTGAGGTAGTTAGGCACATAACAGATATGCTAAAAAATAACAATGAAGTAAAATGGTCTCAGGAATCCAGAGAGGCATTCACCAGGATAAAACAGGCATTTGCTGAAGCTCCAGTGCTAGCTGGACCGGATTATGCAAAGCCATTTATGATCTTTTCCTTTGCATCACCACATACAGTAGCTGGAGTGTTATTACAGAAAAATGAAGAAGGATATGAGCAGCCTATATATTTCTTTAGTCAAGTGCTCCATGATGCTGAATTGAAATATAACATATTGGAGAAGCAGGCATATGCCCTGGTGAAATCCCTTAAAGCTTTTCGCATGTATGTTTTGTAGTCCCACATTACTGCATATGTCCCTACAGCAGCTGTCAAAGACATTCTTATTCAGGGAGACAGTGAAGGAAAAAGAGGGAGATGGATTGAAAAAATACAGGAGTATGATTTGGACATCCGTCCAACTAAGCTAATTAAAGGACAGGGCCTTGCTAAATTTTTTTCTGAATCAAACTATCAGGCTCTAGGCATAAATCTATCCATGATAGCAAGTGGAGAGTCCGAGAGTGAAAAAGAGCAGAAAGAAGTGAAGAGTGTTACCCAGAAAGCACATCTAAAATATCTCACCAGTCCATGGTACAAAGAAATAGTTGAATATATTTTGACACTCAGTTGTCCTCCAAGTTGTGATAAAGCAAAATACAGGGCCTTAAGATTGAAATCATGAAAGTATATAGTTGCTAATGGCCAGCTATATTGGAGGGACCCTTCAGGAATTTTACTCCTATGCCTTACAGAGGATGAAGTAGAAAGTATAATGATAGAATTTCATGAAGGAATCTGTGGAGGACACTACGGATGGAGGGCTACAGGTCATAAAATCCTGAAGGCTGGTTTCTACTGGCCAAAATTATTTGGAGATGTATTTACTTGGGTCAGAGCATGTGATAAGTGTCAGAAATTTGCCGAGAGACAGAAGTCGGAAGCTCTGCCCTTGATTCATGTTCATGTAAATGAACCATTTTAGTAGTAGGGAATAGATTTTATAGGTGAGATGCATCCTCCATCAAGTGGATAGCATAAATGGATATTTACTGCCACAGATTATTTTAAAAAATGGGTGGAAGCCATACCTGCAAGGAATGCTACAGATATTGTGATCATAAAGTTCATGGAGGAAAACATCATATCCAGATTTGGTTGTCCTGCTAGAATAGTGACTGATAATGCACAAGCCTTCAAGTCTGCAAAGTTTATAAGCTTCTGCCAGCAGTATAACATCACACCGGATCATTTTATAGCTTATTATCCATAGGGAAATGGCTTGGCAGAGTCTTCTAATAAAACTCTGGTGAGGGCCTTGAAGAAGACAATAAATGAGAATCAGAAAAATTGGGATTCCCAGTTGAAGTTTGCTCTATGGGCGAATAGAATCACCAGCAAGAGAGAAACTGGGAAATCTCCCTATGAGTTGGTATATGGACGAGCAGTAGTGTTTCCTGTGCAGCTGGATTTACCAGTGGCACGTTTCATGTAGGAAATTCAGGAAGAACCTGATGATATGGTCAGGAGAATCAATCAACTGGTAGAGTTAGAGGAAAAATGAGACCAAGTGAATCAGAGATTAGCTGAATATCAAGAGAAAATGAAACATATGTTTGATCAGCATGCAAAAGATAGGAAATTTCAAATTGGAGATCTGGTGCTCAGATGGGATGTCCAGAGGGCTGAAAAGGGAAAACATGGCAAGTTCGATCCACTGTAGTTCAGCCCATTTAAAATTGTCGAACAGGGAGGCAATAAAACTTTCACATTGGAGAATTTACAGGGTGACTTGTTGGTTGCCCCTGTAAACGGCCAATTTCTCAAACCCTAATTCCAATTCTGATTCAGGTCGAGTTGGCCTGACTGTATCATATTCTATATTAATTTTTTTTTTATCGCTGTATGGAAGATGCGAGTGTTATAATGAATCACAAAGAGAAAGAGTTTTGAGGGGCAGAGTCTGCACAAAAAGATGATCAGGAAGGTCTGCACAGTTCTCGGCACGTCCAGGGATGGACGTACCATCCCCAGATGGAGCCGATGTTGACTATATTAGCCCCTCCATTCAAATTTATGGATTGCTGTCCCATTTGAATCTATTTAAAACCTCTGTGGTGGCCTAAGACCCTCATATCCTATCTATTGTTACCATTTCCACCCACGAAATACATTGGAAAAAGGCTAAAATCCACACTTAAAAATATATCGAGCCTTGCCCCTTCAGTCTTATCCCCCTTTGTTTTATTCTCCACATGACTCGGGTGCTAGACCAAGTGCCAGACTAAAAGGAGCTTAGCATGAGAGGCTATTGGGCGTATGCTCAGCCATCCGATCAATCGTAAATCGATGGTCTCACAGCGTACTCGCCTTTGTGGTCCCCGCCGCGCCTTACCCCTAAAACCAGCCTGTTTATTTCACACCACCTTCGCTAGGCAGGTGGTATTCTACAAATTGCAGCGATTCCATATGCTTCTTGCCAAGTGTCCTAATGTACGATCCCAAAACCGATCCATTTCGCGCGTTATCATTCGGTAGTTGTCGCGCAGCGAAATCAACGAGAGCCGTTCGATTTGCGAGCCGTCATTCGACGGTCGTCACGCTATGAAGATGCACATGGGTTAAATCCAATCTACAGTGTCCTTAGCCCACCATCTCATTGTTCTTTGATGTGTTTTCACCATCAATTCCCCCCAAAGATCGAACAGTCTCTATTTACACCTCGTCATGTCATCGACCCTGTAGCTCCATGTTATCCGTCCACATACTCCCGTCGTACATGCGTCAGTCTCCCATCTATATTCTTGTTAAAAGGATAGCAGTCCATTGTCTTCGTTATATTTCACGTATCCTTCCAACCTTCAGCAAAATATTGCTCCGCCATTTATCTACATTTTTCGCCATCCTCCATCTATTCACCATTTCGCCCCGGTCACCGCCGCATCCACCACCCTTTTGTCTAGTTTTCTTTAACATGTTTGTGGGTTTTACAGGTTTACGGCGAGGAAGAGCTGCCATAATTCATCGCCTCCATTACAGAGGCCAGGAACACCTCAAAGGACGATCCTTCAATGGCGAAATTTAAGAGGGAAGTTCGGAGTAGCTGCTGCGACATGAGTTCTATTAAAAGAAGTAAGGACAAAATTCATGGACCCCTCCAGAGGCATTCCAGAGAAAGATTACGTAGCAAGAAATAATAATGGGACATCACATGAATATCAGTGAACGATCAAGAAATTCAATGTCCGGCTTTCAAAATTTTAAATCCCCATTCAAGGATTTGGAGGCAAAGAGTACATGTGTATTAAAATCATACCCTCCAGGTTTTATTTCAACAGATTTTTCCCTCAGAAGAGTACAAAATGTTACATATTTTATTTTTCACACCTTCCCCCTGGAGAAACTTGCACCCACAGCATTTACTTCATGGAGCAGCCACAGAGTACCTGCAGCATCCTAGAGCCGTCAATAGTATGGGCGCGAAATGTTTCCACCATTTTGTTTTAATGAAACAATTAATTGTTTTCACCTACTTCTTTTATTAGTTTCCCTTCTCCTTCCTCTATAAAAACCGAGAAGTAAGACATTGTAAGGGTTCCAGACTTTTATCAGAAAATTGTGCAGTGAAAGGCATTTTTTGTATACATCTTGTAAAGTTTCTATGTGAAGGTTCAGAGCCCGTAGGGTCTTAGTGAGGAGGAGTTCTATCTGTAATGAGGATTCTGGTCTATGGTATTTCACAGTAAGTAACTTTCTCTTATGTGTTTAATATAACATTTCATTTCATTCACTTTCTTGTATCATGTTTTGGAATGCAAGTGGCTCACTGGTTTGGTAAGGATTCATCCTAGTTGATGCCCATACTTAAATCAGTCAAGCGCTTTAAATATGGCTCATGCATGATATACTGTTCCATATTCATCTCAACCATATTTCTACTATATTAGTTGCTTTGGGAGGGTGCTTTTAAAATGCCATTGTCATGTATGGATTCTTAGATTGATAAGCCCATATATGGTTCTGTTGTGTATCTGGGTATCAACCCAATGTTGACTAGTATCTTCTTAACTTTTCTTTCACCGCATTCACTTTCTGATATTTGATTTCTGTGGCATATTATTTGAATCGGCCCTCTTTACAGTAAATTTTCTCTTAACTATCTGATGCTTTTGTGTTGGAGCTTTGCATTGTGTCTCTGCAACATTACTTTCCCTGTTGCAGTTTCTGTAAGTTCTGGTCCCATTTAAAATCAATTTCCTTGTTTACAAGAGATAGCAGGAGAGCTTTTGGATTGACACCCAAGCTATATTATATGCTCCTTGCTATGATAAGATGTCCTAGGCACTGGTCTATGGCAACTCTAAGCTATCTCTAGGAGTGACAACAATTGTTGACAATAGACTCCATGAATGCAATGATGACTCAACTCAGATTCTCTAAACAAGGGCGACTCAATGGTGCTGCCACATAGAAAAGGTCCAATGGGGACCATAAAAACATGAGTACAAGATGGTAACTCACGACGAGAATCAACACGGGCGTGGACAAGTATGGAAGCAAAGTGGTCCCCTAGTACAAGTGTTGCAAGTGAAGAAATTCTTTTTTGACGAGGGGTGAAGTGACGCTTCCTGGATAAAAAGTGTCTTGGTGAAGTATCAAATCACTAAAAACTAATAGATACCCATTTGAGGGCTCGATGAGATTTTTCCAACAATACAGACGGTTTGTCAAACTGAGCTATGGTTTGGCTGCAGTAGGCAAAAGAAAAATCAGGGGTTTTCTTTTAATAAGGCATTTTCCCTCCAAATTCACTCATTTTCATGTGGAGCTCTGGTGAATGTAGAGATGAGAGAAGGCCCTAAATCTTGCGGCTAGCATAGTTGACAAACCGGCCATTGGAATCGCAATCTGTCAGTTTCAGGTAAGAGGCCTAACCCTACTCTTTCATTTCAGTGGATTGAAAGTTCAGTTTAGGTCCCCAGAGCTCATGAATAGGCCAGGTCGCACTTTTAGCGGTCTGTTCTATGACCTAGGTAGCAGGTACTGGGCAGAAAACTGTGACCTGTCCCAGGAAATGACCTGAAAACTATGACATGTCAGAGAAAGATGGTTTCAGTGCTATTTTTGGCTAAGATCTGGGATTTTTATGGTTGAGGGGTATAGGTGCCCCCAAGCATGTTGTGGTCATGCCAAAATGTATTGAGAAAAAGGGGAATCTAAACACATTTTAATGATGTGGAGTGCCATTTATTTTCGTTATGGTTATGTAGTTCGAGAAAGGGAATGGAGGATTACCAATCCCTTTCGGTACTGCATATATGAATCAAATGGACTTTAAGTTTCTAGGTTGGCATACATGGTGTCACTATCCCAAAGAGAGGATTCAGAGATAATGAACTGGTGCTATCCTAGAAAACTCATAGGTTGGTCAACAACAATGTTGAAGGGATTGGATTGTAGATGTAAGATGAAGAAATTATTTGGGTTATCATCCCTAAAGTGCTATAAAGTGATATGGGACTCTAGTGGTTATTCTAAATGTGCGAGAATAATGGTACTAGAATCAACACGACTAGATACACTAGGAGAGTTGTGGAGAATTGCTTCACCTGGTCTCTCAAATATGGCTGCCCCCTTACCCAAACATTGGGTGTCAATGTAATGGCCACAAGGGGTATGTGGTTCGAATGCATGGGTTCGATGTAAGGGGGGATAGATAAAGTCAGGGGTGGTGACTGCTTCCATAATGTCGTCATTGTAATAGAAGATGGGGTGACTGGTGAAAGAAACACCACCTGGCACGGTGAAACTACCTGACTCATCATCATGAGAAGAGAGGTTCACATGCGCATCATCACAAGGGGTGACAAAAGAGTAAGAAAATAAAGGATCTACTGATGTTGAGGCCATGGTGATCACAGAAGGGAGGTGAGGCGAAACATTAGGAGAAGTATCCAAGGGGACTTCCACTGAGGGTCTCATGGATGATGATAGGTAGAAAATGGTGGATGAAGGCTCCGTCATCTCGACATCAGGAGGGGGAATGTCAATGGGAGCATTCGTGTCCTCTGGTTTTGGAAAAGAAAAACGCAGAAATAAGGGAGCGGTTGAATCGTTGCGCTTGGTCTCGAATTGGTGAACTTCCACTAGAGAGGTGCAGAATTCCTCGAGGTGGGGACAAAGGTGGGTACAATGGCCATGGAGATCACACAAAGCACAGGGGTGGTTGGTGTGAATTGTCTTGGGGTTCCAGGCTATAGTGGAGGAAGGAACAAAGGTTTTCGAGATCGTAGAATTAGGGAACGTGACATTAACCATGGGCTTGAGATGAGGCAACTCCGGATAGGTATGGGTGGCATGACCGACAACATCACACAAATCACACTGGATGGTATGCTTTGGAGGCTGAGGAGGGGCACGGTTTTTCGGGGCAACCTTGTATTTTGATGCCTTCTTCCAAGCATTGCCCTTCTTACCTAAAGTGGCTACAAGAGGAGGTTCTTCCTGTTGAGGTGGATGAGGCACTAGAGTTGCGGGAGAAGTCACGGGGACCATTTGAACCGGGGTCAAAGTAGGATGAGGTTTGGGTTGACCAGGTAGGGTAGTGGCTGGAGGATCAAGGTACCAAATGGGAATCCCCAGGTTCAAGTTAGGGAGAGAGAGGTTAGCCATGACAGGTACCGTGTACACTCTTGGGGGGGAGCTAGGAACAGTATCTGACCGGAGGGGTAATGGCCAGGTGAGACGACTCCTAAATGGTTAAGGCCTGTTAGAGAATTATAAATTACAAAGAAATGTAACACATAAAATATGCGGAAAATACAAGCACAAAAAACACATAAAACCAAAGAGACACAGATATATGTGGTTCACCCCGTTTGGGCTACATCCACCGTGAATAGCCAGTCCTTCCTTTCTGTTATCCAGCAAAATGAAGAGACACAACCTACAACATATCTGTTGTAATATCCTCTATTCTCTCTCACAGTCTCCCTCTCTATTTCTCGCTCCGAGAATACACATACATTACACAGCCATAATACAATACCCTCATAAAAGTGAGGGGTTGCCTTCTAGGGAAAAAAACCCTAAACTAAACATAACTTCTAAAGTTAGATCATTTTCCTAATGAACGGCCCAGATTGACTAGAAATTGCTATACTTTTACAAGGCAATTTTACATATGTTTTTAGCTTCAGGAGCGCTGCCCCCGAAACCCCACACTAGGGGGGGGGCTCCATAAAGTTGCTTCCGCCCCCCATGGAGCCCCCACGACAGCGATTAATTTACGGGCGGAATTGCTTCCCATTTAAGGTACAAGGGTCCAATGCTATGATACAAAGTAAACAAGATAATCAGGCTCCAGACCCAACAATCTCCCACTTGGAGACTGATTGTAGCAACTCGACCGCTGCTTCATTTGCTGGACAATGACTTCTCCTTGGACCTGGCTGTTTCTCATCTTCATCGTCATCCTTGAATACCAATTGAAACTGAGCACATTCTCAATATCTCCCTGGTTACAACTTTTGTTAGCATATATACAGGATTCGGGCTAGTGTGTATCTTTTCTAGCTTCATCTCTCCATCTTCCAATACTGAACGTATGAAATGGTACTTAAGATGTATGTGTTTAGTTCGGGAATAAAATGCTGAGTTCTTTGCAAGATGAATGGAACTTTGGCTATCACTGTATAACGTGCCCATATCATGCTTCTTACACAATTCACCTATAAACCTTTGTAACCAAATCATTTCTTTACTAGCCTCTATAGCAGCAACATACTCTGCTTCTGTTGTTGAAAGTGCAAAAACACTTTGGATTTTTGAAACCCAACTGACAGTTGTTCCACCTACAGTAAATACATATCCTGTAGTGCTCCTCCTGTTATCTCTTTCACCTGCCATATCTGCATCAACATATCCCTGTAGAGAAATTTTTGAACCACAAAAGCATAATGCTTGATTTGTGGTACCTCTCAAATTTCTGAGAATCCATTTTACTGCCATCCAATGTTCTTTTCCTGGATTGTTCATGTACCTTCTTACAACTCCCACTGCATGTGAGATATCAGGCCTTGTGCAAACCATTACATACATTAAGCTTCCAAATACTGATGCATATGGAACTTTAGACATATATTCCATTTCTTCGTGGGTCTTGGGGCACATCTCCTTACTAAGTTTGAAATGGCTAGAAAAAGGTGTACTAACTGGTTTTGCATTCTGCATATTAAATATTTTCAACACTTTTTCTAAGTACTCATTCTGAGACAGTGTTAATTTGTGATTTTTCCTGTCTCTAGTTATCCTCATACCAAGGATTTGTTTTGTAGCTCCCAAATCCTTCATTGCAAATGAATTTGCCAAATTTCTTTTGACCACATTTATTTCCTGCATGTTAGACCCTGCAACAATCATGTCATCTACATACAATAACAATATAATATAGCTGCCATCATTTTTCCTTTTTAGATAAACACAATGATCAGAGTGACATCTAGTATAACCTTGTTTAGACATAAACTTGTCAAATTTTAGATACCACTACCTTGGAGCTTGTTTTAAGCCATACAAGCTCTTCTTTAACCTGCACACCAATTTTTCTTTCCCTTTTACCTCATATCCTTCTGGTTTTTGCATGTATATCTCTTCCTCCAAATCTCCATGGAGAAATGTTGTCTTTACATCTAACTGTTCAAGATGTAAATCTTCCGCTGCTACAAGACTTAAAATAGTTCTGATTGAAGTCATCTTAACAATAGGAGAAAATATTTCATCAAAATCAATACCTTTCTTCTGTGCAAACCCCTTCACCACAAGTCTAGCTTTGTACCTCTATTTTCCTCCATCTTCTTCCTTCAGCCTGTAAACCCATTTATTCTTCAATGTAGTTTTACCTACAGGCAACCTAACTAAGTCCCAAGTCTGGTTATGCATTAAGGAGTCCATCTCTTCTTCCATGGGTAGCTCCCACTTATTCTTTCTTTCAACCTGCATTACTTCTTCATAACATTCGGGTTCACCAGAATCAGTCAGCAATAAATAATATAAAGAAGGAGAGTATCATTCAGGGGGTCTACTTATCCTAGTAGATCTTCTAACACCACTTTCAGGTGTTTGAGGTGTCTGTTTCTGTTGTGGTGGTTGCTTCTGCTGTGGTTGTTGATTATTGTTATTTTCAGGCACCTTTACTTTTTTAGTTATCTCATCAGGAACTGTGTATTCCTTGCTTTCTTTTTCCTGTTCCTTTTCCTGCAACTTATTCTTATACAATACCTTTTCATTGAATATTACATCTCTACTGCTAATGATTTTGTGATTTTCATAATAATATAAGCGATAACCAAATTCATTAACACCATATCTAATAAAGGTACATTTATTTGATTTTTCCTCAAGCTTTGTTCTATTTTATTTATTAATATGGACAAAGGCCTCACAACCAAAAGGCTTTAAAAAAGAGTAGTTTACCTTTTTACCTGTCCATGCTTCCTCTGGAATACCACCATCTAAGGAACTTGAAGGCCCTTTGTTTATTAGATAAATAGAAGTATCTACAGCATCTGCCCATAATTTTAAAGGCAATCCCGCATGCAATCTCATGCACCTTGCATGCTCCATGATAGTTATGTTCATCCTTTCTGACACACCATTTTCTTGTGGTGTTCTTGGAACTGTCTTCTCTCTACAAATTCCATGCTCTGAACAGTACCTATCAAACTTTTTGCTGCAATATTCACCTCCATTATCTAATCTGAGACACTTCAACTTCTTTCCTGTCTCAATCTCAACCAAAGCTTTCCATTTCTTGAAAGTATCAAATACATCAGATATATTTTGAATACAATAAATCCAAGTTTTTCTAGTTTCATCATCAATAAATGTAATATAATAGCGAGAGCCACCGAGAGATGATACCTGAGCAGGTTCCCATACATCTGTATGCACAAGCTACAATTTTTTTCTCTTCTTTTCTTTCCCAACTCTAAGAAATCTGATTCTCTTATGTTTTCCATAAATTCAATTTTCACAGAAATCAAAATCAACATTCTTCAAACTTGGCAACAAATTTCTTGAGTGAAGAATATTCATCCCCTTCTCACTCATGTGTCCGAACCTATGATGCCATAATTCTGCATCTTCTCCTTTGGAAGTTAAATCATTAACAGAGTTAGAAATACCATTTCAAAATACAATGTACCAACCTTTTCTCTTTTTTCTATTACCAGGGCTCCTTTGGTGACCTTCCAAGATTTATTTGTGAATGTTGTCACACAACCTTCACCACCTAACTACCCTGTTGAAATCAGATTTTTCTTTAGATCTGGAACATGCCTTACCTCATTTAATAGCCATAGGTTTCCATTCTACTGTTTTACAAGAACCTTACCCATTCCAACAATTTTATGGGGTTTATCATCACCCAAACGGACTTGTCGAAAATCTCCTTGAACATAGTCATGAAAATATTTCTTATCATGTGTGGCATGGAATGAAGCCCCTGAATCTACAACCCAAAAATCAGTAACATTTTCTAAAGAAAGAATCAAAGCATCTTGCAACACATCACCTGTCAAATTTGCTTCATGATTGTTTTCTTGCTGCGTGTCTCCTTCTTTTCCCTTCCGAGATCTACAGTCTTTCTTTAGGTGTCCTTTCTTTCCACATTTCTAGCACATTATCCCTAATCTGGACTTGGATCTGCCTTTCCTTGATTTACTGTGATATCCCGAGATATTTCCTCTTTCCATTCTTCTTCCCCTAGACTTTGCACTCAAAGCATTACTCGATGTCTCACCGGAGCTTTTCTGTCACATTTCCTCGCTAAGGATAGTACCGACAACATCATCAAACTTTAAAGTACTAGATCCAGAGACAGAGTTACTAATGGCCATTACTAAACCATTCCAACTCTCTTGCAATGAACACAAGAACAACAAAGCTCTAACTTCATCATCGAAGTTTACCCCTACAGAAATTAACTGACTGGTAACTGTATGAAAATCATTTAAATGGTCTGCAACAGATCCACCTTTCAAAATATTCATATTAAATAGTCATTTCATGAGAAATACCTTGTTTGAGGCCGAGGGTTTTTCATATAGTTTCGCCAACGTCTACATCAAACCCTCTGTTGTTGTTTCCTTCGAAATATTGAAGGTGACTGATGCCGCAAGGCACAACCATACTGTTCCGAGTGCCTTTCTATCGAGAATGTTCCATTCCATGTCTATCATGGCCACCGGATTCTTTGTTTTCCCGCTCAATGGTAGGTACAGATATTTCTGATACAGATAATCTTCCATCTACAGCTTCCACAGTGGGAATTTTTGGCCGTTAAATTTCTCGACGCTAAACTTACCATCTTCTGCCATTGCTCCCACTCGAACCAGGAACCCTTCTTTCCTGCATGTTTATCAGCCAAATATACCTTTGGCTCTGATACCAGTTGTTAGATAATTATATATTACAGAGAAATGCAACACATAAAATATGCGGAAAATACAAGAACACAAAACACATAAAACCAGAGAGACACAGATATACATGGTTCACCCAGTTTGGGCTACGTCCACCCCGAACATCCAGTCCTTCCTTTCTATTATCATGCAAAATGAAGAGACACAACCTACAGTAGATCTGCTGTAATATCCTTTGTTCTCTCTCATAGTCTCCCTCTCTGTTCCTTGCTCCGAGAATACACATATACTACACAGCCGCAATACAATAACCTCATAAAATTGAGGGGTTGCCTTTTAGGGTAGAAAAACCTAAACTAAAGATACCTTCTACTGTTAGATCATTTTCATAATGAACGGCCCAGATTGACTAGAAATTACTATACTTTTACAAGGAAATTTTACATCTATTTTTAGCTTTGGGGGCGCTGCTCCCGAAACCCCCACCAGGGGGGGGCTCCATAAAGTCGCTGCCACCCCCCCTGGACCCCCCATGGCAACAATTAATTTACGGGCGGCGTTGCCACCCCATTTAATTTACAGGGGTCCAATGCTATCATACAAAGTAAACAAGATAATCAGGCTCCACACCCAACAAGGCCTGGAAGAACCGTTCCAGGAGGGTAAAGAGGCTTATGGATACCAGCTGAAGGGCTGGGAGGAGGAGGTCTAGAAGGCTGAATCAAACAGCTAGGAGTAGGTTGCGGAGGGTGAGGAGGCTGCTGACTAACCAAGGTAGGCCACTTGAGGGTAGCCCAAGACGATTTCATCATGCAAACATTCAATTAGTTGGGATCAGAGACAGGAGGAGGAAGAAAAGGGAATGTACCAAGCAATGAGGGATATTTGTAGACTCCAGGTGAGACACTGGTCAAAGGATCGATGGTTTGCTTATTGGACACCAAAGAGATGATGGACTCAGGGGAGGTCTGAGACTTTGGTTCGTAATATGTCAACTGGTCAATGGTGACTATTTTTTCGTTATGAGGTAAGGACATCTTGCGGTGGATTGCGAATGGGACAACATACATCACATAATTGTTGGTATGACCCAATAAAATGTTGTAATCTAAGGGGGCATCTATGACTTCTATGTCAACACAAATAGTCTTGCTTGCAAGAGTCATAGGACAATTGCAGAAAACGCCAATGGGTTAGGAGGCGTATCCATCCCACTCTCAGAGAGTGATCGTGGAAGGATCCAACTCAGGTGATCTGAGTTGCTTCCAAACCGAGGTGGACATCACATAGGTGGATGCCCCCTCATCAATAATGCACTGGGAAACATTGGCATTCCAGATCTTAACTAGGATTTGGAAGGCGACGAAAGTAGAGAGAGGAGTATGTTCTCACTAGTCAATAGCGAAGACAATCAATCAATCGTCCGAAGGATCTACAACACCCATGGCGGATATTAGAGCTTTTTGTTGTGAAGGGCATTACTGGAGGAGTTCTAGCGTTGAAATGGCAGTAGGAGATTGCGCCAAATCATATACTATCCTATATGAATGGGTAGCTTTGCCAGAAGCATCATTTCAGCATAGTGGTCCTTTAGGGATCTTGGTATGAACCTCTTCCTTGGGCTGAGGGATTTGCAAGGGAACATTAGTTGTCGAAAGAGGCTCTATAGAGACTGAAGGAGGCGGCTCGGGGACAGACGTAGCGGGAGGCTTGTTGTATTGATGTGACCAAGTCTAAAGATTGATGTATACGGTTAGAGGTTGAGCAGAGTTCATTATGAGAATATGGTAATCAGAGGTACCATATGGAAGAGGTTTAGTGGCCACCTATCCTTCAGGTGGTTGGGTAGCCACAAATCCTTACTGAGGGAAAGGATTAGTAAGCACAGCCAACTGACTAGACGCAGCATTGGGAGGGACAGAAGGGGAGGCTTGTTGTCCTCGTAATGTTTCTTGAGACTCCCACATCTACTTCATCTATTGTTAAAGAGAAAAATCATGCGTGTAATGACCATAAACACCACAACAAGAACAAGGCTAGTTCGTGGGAACAAGCCTGTCTTGCTTGGGTTGAGTGCCCTGTTGCTGGTTAGCAGTGTTAGGTGCATTATTTTGAGGATTAGGTCCAGTATTACCGGGAGAAAATTGATTTTGAGTGCCTTTCCTCGTCTCTTTGGAGGGAGGAGGATTATTTGCGCCCTGCTGTGCATACACCTGCCCTTGAGTGGGTGGTGACTATTGTTGTAGGGGTTGAGAAGGAAAGGGAGGTGGAGGTGCTAATGCTAGAGGAGCTGGAGCACCAGGCTATGGATATGGATAATAAGGAGGTTGGGTAACAGTGTGGTAAATAGGAGGTTGGGAAAAAGGAGGAGGCATGTCGTATCATGGATACGTGCTACCGGGAGGGGGAAAAGTGCAGGAGGTGCTAAACCCTCCCCCCCCTAGGAAAACCATAGCCCATGGGAGGTTGAGAATATGTATTAGAGAGAGCTCCAACAATACCATCGATGGCATGAGGTGCCCCTGGTGTGTTGGCACCACTGGGTCTGGGAAGATCAGGTAGAACTATATAAACATAACCCAAGTGAGTGTAGATCAGGTCATATTTTAACGCCATTTGGAGAGCGGATTCTTCGGTTTGAGGAAAATGCAATGTGACATATTTGCTGATAGGAGGCAAGAGAGATCTAAGGAACCAATCCATGTAGACATGATGTTCGAAGGTAGGTGCTTCAAATAGGCTCTTTATTCTCCACCATTCCCGGAAATGATCGGATAGGCAAGCCGCAGATGATTGATGGAAAGAAGCCAAAATTTCGATACTAGTGTCATAACGAAGGGGAAGCTGGAAGTAAGACATAAAAGCCCAGGAAAGAGTCGCAAAGGTGGTATGAGAGGATGAGGTCTGATCAACATACCACTTAGAAGCTTCGCCTGTAAGCATACGTTGGAACAACCGAAGATAGTCATCGGTAATGGAGTTAGACGAACACCACATGTGGAAGGATTGAACATGATTTGTACGATCTTCACCAGCAAGACCTTAAAACTTAGGGATGTCATAAGGAAGCTTGGTTGGCATTGCAGGCCAATTGGCGTCATGGTGTCTAGGGTCATTTATCAACTGGTCAAAATCAGGGAGGCTAAGGCCTACCATGAAGGGGAGCAAGGGCACAGCTAGGGTAGTGTCCATTGCAGTCCCACTAGTGGTATTCCCAGCATGAGGTCTGGGGTTACCACCAGCATTAGGTCCTGCTCCAGACATGGTGATGGTGACAGGGGGAGAACTGAAGGTGGAACGAGAAGGAGAACCCAATGAACCAAAAGAAGAGTTAGAGTGCAGACTCGGTGGAGGACTAACTCGAATCCTACGTGAAGGAGTAATTCTTCCTATCGGATACTGAGGACGGAAGCCAAGAAGTCTCTAGGATAAACAACTTGGTGGTGCAATGATGATGAAACAAACATAGCACAAAGGAAAAAGAGATTGACAAGGGTAGGGAGGTGTAGGATCAACTAGTTACAATGTCGAAACAAGGGCTGAGAGGTGCAAGATCAATTGATTTCAATGTTCTAGAGTATTTTCTTGGTGGTTTTAACCAAGCCCTTTTACGCTTAGGGTGTATGTGAAAAGTGTGTAAATTTTAATTTTTAAACCCAAACGTTTGTAGAGAAAAATAAAAAATGTGTTGTGTAACTGTAAATAAACCTGCAGATAACAGTATATGAAACTGAAATAACAGTAAATAAACAGTTAATAATGCAATAATATAAACCCAAGGAGGCAGGCCTCTCAACAAGTAGTCTATAGGTGGGCAAAAAACTAGTCAAAACACACCAAAATAGCCAATAAATCTAATGTCGGGAGGGACAAGGATCTAAAGGTCAAAATCTGCTGGAAAGTGGTGTAGAAAACAACAACAAATCAGAGGAAAAATTCTTGTAAATGAGGTGGAGAAAGGCTATCTCCTGGAGGGAAACAGAGTGAACCTTAGAGGAAAACCGAAACAAAGCTAAATGAGGTGATTTGGATGGGCAACAAGCCAATTGGAAGCGGATCTAAAGGTGAGGTATCAGATCTAAAAAGTGGTTGAACGCTCTGAAAATTTCAAACAACCTACAGCAACTAAAACTCTTCCACAAAGTGTGGAGGGTACTGAAGCCCTAGGGGGCCAGGCTCCCAATTATTTTAGTAAAAAAGAAGAATTAAAGGTCCAAAACGGGCAGAGACGGAGGTCAGACAACCCTGAACAGAGGCCCAGACAAACCCATAAAACTTTCAGAAAAACTCCCACAAAAATTCCAGGTAGCAATTTCTGATTTGTTTTCAGTAGAGGTCACATTTTTTGGGCTGAAAGGTGTGTCCTGAAGGTCTATGTCACAGGTTTTGGGCCAAAGAGTGTGACCTATACTTCTGGCACTCTCGGCGGCAAATTTCAAGAAAAAGTGTCGTCTCAGCTGCGACTGATGTCTGTCACCTGCGTAATAGGTCCGAAAACACACAAAAGTTAGAATTTTTACTGGTTTAGGGTTTTATAGGTTAAAAAGAACATCAAGAAAAGAAAAAAAAAAGGCTGAAGAGAAATCCTAGGGTTTGAAGCAGCTGGATATGCAAGGATTAGAAAAACGACAGTAGTCCTAATCGTAAACCCATGTGGAGTTTCCAGTTGTTATTATGAATATTAATTCCAAGCATACACAAAAATAATACTTTAGTTGTGCATAACAAACAGCCCTAATAGCAAAGATGACTTCTAATATCATTAGATCTGCAGTTAGGTGATCAAGATAAATGCTGCAAAAATCTAGATCTATGCATCAAAAGTCATTAAGCAATAGAAAAAACAAGATTTACTCCATGCATCCAATAGACAAGACAAGAATATGTTGAATGAATTTTGTATTAATGGCACCTAGGAGGAAAAAACAGAAGGGTGTTACCAGTTCTCCTCAATGGGATGGGTTCTTATAAGTCCTCAGCACTTCAAATCTAAAATTCCTCTCTCTTGATGGTGTAGAAAACCCAGACAAAAATGGTAGAAAAATATGACTATGATGGTGGATCAAAGTCAGACCAAAAGTATAGATCCAGAGTGATCTTTAGGCAACAAAAGGTGATAAATGAATGGGAAAACCCTTCTATTTATAACAAAATATTGAGTTAGTCTAGATATTGGTGCATAGTTAAAATATTATTAACCAAATCAAGATCCAACTTTTATGGAATATTTTATTATATTTGTTGGAGGGAAAAGGAATTTGCCTTGGGTCAAATCCCTTTATTTGTAAATAATAAATAGATAAATGATTTATTTATCATTTTAACTATGTGGTTGAGTAATAATCAAATAAATAATGATTTATTTATTTATTTAAGGGTGATTTAGTCATATTTAACAAAGGATATTATTTAAATAGTGTTTAAATAATTATTCCTAGAAAATAATAAGATAAATAATCATTTATCTAATTAATTTCCTTGTTTTGGGTTAAATATAACCAGGAATATTAATTAAACTATTGTTTAACTAATTATTCCTTGAGGAAAATCAAACAAATGTAGATTTATTTAATATTTCCTGATGGGGTTTCCTTTTTAGACCATAAACAACTTCATAAAGGTGGTTTACTAAGTTATTTTCATAGTGAAAGCAATTTTACTTACGGTAAAATTGGTCTTACATGGTGTACGTGGGTCCATATAATGATAATATGTTAGATGACCAAAATATGGTGTAACAAATGTTGTTGACTGAGAAAGGGTTCTGTAAATCTAACAGAGTATGCCTGAATATCTCAGATCTATTCTAAGTCTGATCAGATTCCTAAATTTAATATACAAACATCTATACACAGGTTCATCCACTAAAAGCGCGTATATATGTAGGTTTTAGTAAGTGATAGAGTATACATTTGATTTTATGAACGATCAAGCTTGAAATTGATTCTTCTTGTTTGTTCAGAAGTCTGGGTTTATTTTTGTGTTCTAGTTACAGTGATCTCACTATTTTGTGTAAAGTTTGGGTTATGGCTATTGTTGTTGATCTACATATTGAGTTGTGTTGATGTTGTTGGATCTAGTGTGAAAATTTATGAAATGTGGTATACAGTGGGTCTGAGGGTTGATGCCTTCAGTGTGGAAGTAGAAGCTTCCTGCCAGTACAAGCTGGTGTTATGTTCACGGGGTTGTAGGTCCCTTATAGTAGTGGCTGGTAAACAAGATCAAGGGGTTCAAGCTCCCTCCCAATACCAGCTAGAGAATGAGAGAAGCTTGCAACCTTCGTAGGTGGAGGCCTGTGTATTGATATGAGTCTACGTTAGTACAACATTGTAAGTAGTTTTCTATATAGTAAATATTGAAGACAGAGACGAAAGCAACAGTGGTTTTCTCCCGACTTGGGTTTCCACCTTAAATCTTGGTGTTCATGTGTGATGCTCTTGTGTGATGATTTAATTTGTTATTATTGTACATGTATACTACTTAACTATCTGATGCATTATTGATGATTTGGGCTAAGTAATTTTTCTGAACATTCATCTGAATAATAAGTCATTTGGGTATACGCAAGTTTCTTTTAATATAGCCACATACATACACTAGTTCGGCTAATCAAAGTTGGGTATATAAATCGGTAAAATAAAAGTAAAAGGTTGTGATTCTTCTAAATACTGAATCACCCCCCACACCCCACTGCCCTCTCAATATTTTTCACAACATGGTTGAAGAGGCATTTGGATCATCTATGTCTATGGTTGGGTTGTACGTGAAAGTCCCATACATGGTTTCATTTTTCTTATAGAAATAAGAGATATTTTACTCATGTATTAATGGGTAAATATGTTTTTTATTATGTGGATTATATGGTTTTTATATGCTTGTCATTTTTTTTGTCTATATGCGCGTTATGAATGTGTTTCATGATAATAAATATGTATGCCTCTCATAACTTTTTGACTTGTAAATTAATGAACAATGAATCTATGACCTAATAGATGATAATGCAACTAATGTGGTGAGGTAACAATGATTCTTAGAGATTCTTAGATAAGTATGAGACCCCTATGCTCATATTTGTTGTTTACACCTATATAATATATATTGGTGACATGTTGGACAAAATTCATGTCATGGATAGTAGGGGTCCATTCAAGCCCTTGTTAAAGTGATTTCATTTACATTGTTATTTCGCTATTATATTTTGTTTGTGGAAGTGTCATGGATTTATGTACAGTGACTTGGGCCCTGGGCCTAAAAAAGTGACACATAAATCAGGTTCGCATGCCCAAAACTACATGGGAAATTTCATAGTCTCACACATGCCCATGCTCTGGAAGCAACTGGAGGTTTTTAGTCGCACCTTTTCCCATGTCAACAGAGTGATTGCATGATAGATGCACTATAAGTTTAGTCTGTTTGAGGGGATGGTCACCTCGAATGTTGGGATGGCTCTTCTGTGTCCTATAGCAAGTGCAGATGGTCTATTGGGTGTGTTCCATCGATTCCACTTCCTAAACTGATAAGTAGGTAGTTGGATCATATCATAGGAACTTTTCATGACATTTTTACCCTGGTCGATGGTTACTTGGGTAGATGTGGGAGGAAAGAATTACAGAGTGGTATAATTTCATGTTTCAACCCTCAGACTGGATGGGAAGTGTGATGGTCATCGATTTATGTTAGTTTCATATGTGTTACTCATACTTATCATCTATGTGCTTCTTGCATCCGCATGGTGTTGGTCATGGTTGCAGTGATGTCATCATATGAGAATCGATGGTGTTTTTGTAAAATATGTTGTCATGCGTTTACGATTGGTTATGCATTTTTCATGCATTTTAAGTGCTCACATATTTTTAGTATACATTGGTATGATTTTTTTTGTCATGCATGGGTTCATGGTATGTGTAGTTAATATAGTCATGCAGTGATGATTGGAATCTAGCTATAATGATGTTAATGTGTTGATATATGTATGTGTTATGTGTCTATATGTTGTTATGATTATGTGTATACATGTATTACGTTGATTCGTTGGTCTTGTAGGAGATATCCTCCCTGAATTATGCTAAGGTACATTGGTTTTTTTATGATTTGGTTTAGATGACATAGTAAACCATGCAGGAAAGAAACCAAGATAAATAGAAATATGGTAGAATTTAGAGATCCCCCCTATGAATCAAATGAGAAGTTGTTAGGTCTCCATAATACTAGTGTAGCCCCTTATTATTGTTAGTGTAGCCTCATTATTTTTATTGTTGCACCCATGTAGTCCCCATATTGTTATTATTGTGCCCAATTGAAGCCCACTATTGTTATTTTTGTGCCCTTACATTATTATTGTTATGTCGGCTAGGATTATATTATGACCCTTAGGACTCCCATATATAGAAAGGAGGTTTTGTCATTTGAATCGTCAAATAATTGTTCATTTATGTAATGTGAAGGAGGTTTCTGCTGCAAACAAGTCATCGTGGACTTTTTTCTATAACTTTTCCTACGAAGCTTCAGAAGTTGAAAAAAAAAACCATTCCAACCGAAATCCTAATGAAGCTCATGCCCTAATTTTTTACCTTGGTTCACAATATTTGCAAAAATATGATTTCTGGAAGATAGGATTTTTGCAGGCTCCATAATTTCATTTCAAACATGTGACCGAGGGGAAATCATCATAACCTTTTTTTTACACGTCAGATTCAAATTATGTAAAAATTGGCTAAAATTGCATGAAATGTAGTTTAGTTTCGTGTCTATCAATTTAACGGTCAAAGGATGAAACAATGAGAGAAATCACGCGGTAAAATTTAGATATACAAAACTAGTCCTTAATTAGGTCATTGTGGGAGATTGGGCATAACTTTGTCTTGAAGAATCAAAATCAAGTATTACCTATGGCATTAGAAATAAGGCTCAAAGGGATACTACAAAACTGAAGCTTAGATCTTTGATATCTGAAATTACAGAGTTACAACAATTTCAATATCGAGATACTAAAAGCAAGAAAAAGGTGTGTATTTTAAAAAAAAACCTTGCATAAATTTTGTTTGAAAAATAATTTTGAAGAAATCTCTGGATTATCCATAGTATTATAAAACAATGGTTGATGTTTTGAATCCCAACAAGGATCCATCTTTAGGACAAGATGTTGAATGAAGAATGAAAGAAGGACACAGGGTGACAGTTTTAATAGTGACACAAGGAAAAAAGAGCCAATAGGAGCTAACAAATTAAAATTCTATTAATTTATTTAATAAATAAATAAATAGTTTATTATATATTTTAATAATTTTTTAATAAACTTTTTTTTAATAAATTGAAAAAGTTTGTAAAGTGCAATTTAATCAACAATTTAATAATAATTCTATTTATTTTATTTTATTTTATTTTAATAAATTTTAATAAATTATAATAAAGTTTTAACATTTTTTCAATAATTCTTTTTATTTTGTTTTATTTTAATAAATTTAAATAAAAATTTTATAATTTTAAAATTTTATTTAACAATAATAATTATAAAAAATATTATTTTTTTAAAAAATATTAGTAAATAATTTTTTTTTAAACTATTTTTTTTTAATTATTATTATTAAATAAAAATTAAAAATTAAAATTTTTTATTTAAATTTATTAAAATAAAACAAAATAAAAAGTTTTATTGAAAAAATGTTAAAAATTTATTATAATTTATTAAAATAAAATAAATTATTATTAAATTGTTGATTAAATTACATTATACAAACTTTTTAAATTTATTAAAAAAATTATTAAAAATTTATTAAAATTTATAATAAACTATTTATTTATTTATTTATGAAATTTATTAAATAAATTAATAGAATTTTAATTTGTTAGCTCCTGTTGGCTATTTTTCCCTGTGTCACTATTGAAACCTTCACCCTGTTTCTTTCTTTCATTCTTCATTCAACATCTTGTCCTGAAGATGGATCCCTGTTGGGATTCAAAATGTCGACCATTGTTTTATAATATTGTGGATAATTTGGAGATTTTTTCAATAAACGAAAACCACAGAAGCCTGAAAACCATAATAAGTTTGGAGTTATTGCAAGGGCATATTGAAGCATAGATATCAGTATTGAATTCTAAAATGCCTCCAAAAAAGAATTCTACACCCATTAAGTCCTTACAAAAGTCTACTATGATGCATGAAGTGGATGAATTGCATCATGATATATCAAAATTATGAGACCAACTGCAACAAATTTCATTCTCACATAGAAAAACCAAAACTGAACTAAAACGTGACATATATGGTTTAAAAGAAAACATGGAAGCTAATATGGATGGGTTGAATGATGGCATGAGAAGCATGGAAGCTAAGATCGATGGTATAGAAGGTAACATGGAATATTTGAAGAAAGAAATTATTAGCTTAAGAGGTCTTGACTCAGGTTCGGAGTTATCACGCAACCAAAAAACCCTCCAACTACTGGCCCTTTCGGCAGTGACCTGCTTGTGCAGATCAAAGTCTCACCTAAAGCAATATGGGGTGGTGTTGGAACTAGGTTTTTGCACTCTGAGGAATTTTTTGTTGTAGTGGCCCTAAATAGACTTATAGCAGATAATATAACAAATGCGCACATACATATTCCACAGATCAACCCTTTCACAGATTATCATAGAATACTTCAATATATTTGTGCATAGTAATCAAGTATACTTCAATCAGATCTATTCATATAACATCAACTAATATTCACGGAAATAAGAAATTAACCAATAACAGAAGTAAATATGCAACGCAGAACATATCTTACAGAAAATAATAGATAATCAATACGACAATCACATAAAAGGTGAGGTTCACCAAAAATTTCTTCTTTATTAAGAGATCTATCAATTCAGTACATTCAACCCTTCCGTGCACACGACCATCGAAGTCCTCACACAGAAAGGACTTAGGTCTCCATACACAACCAACAAGAGCCTTTTTACCCAAAACAACCCAGACTTAGATCAAAACATTACCCAAAACATCTCATCATCAGATTACATTACTACTTTACTTTACTTGATCTTTACATATTTATAATATCTAGACGTGGACATACCATGGTTTGAGACTCATCGTTTTCCCTTTTGAACCCATTACGATGATTAAGGGACTTTGACCTGCCCAAAAGCCCCTTTGAATCCTTGCGCGTAGTATGTACAAAAAAAACTTATACAAAACTACCCAAAAATACACCCTAGGGGACCCTGCTCCAACAAGCCCACAACACAAACTCATGACTTGTCCTGAGTCACTGTGGGTTGCTCTCCATCATCTTTGATTTTAGTGCTTTTAAAAACCTCCAAAGTGGCATGATGACTTATACACTCTACGTGGCAACACCCTATTCTTCATCAACCAATTTTGGTGTCATTGTCCCCTCTGTGACCTATTCAACTTCCTTGCGCAACTTCTGTGCACACGTCACACCTATATACTCATTTTCCATCCTTGTTGCGCGGATCCATATTTACATCCAGATAGTCATTTTATGCATGCAGGGAGAGGGTTATCATTGTATGGTATCAATCGACTTCCATGATATACCCAGGAAGGTTTTCTCCACTTAATGTGGGTTTTCGTACCAAACTTCCATTTGTAATTACCTTACCAGCATATGGTCCGAGCCAATGCATCTTGAACTTCCCTGGGTGGCACGCAACTTGATGTCATACAACAACACCAAATATTCTTCCTTAAAGACCCTCTATCGAATCTGCCTCTCATGCCAAGCCTTTTCGCACACCTTTTGCACCTACTAATGGAAGCCTGAAATGAATCGATCCTCTTCTAGAACGACCAACTGCAACAATCATTCTTCCATAATATCATGCTCTACCATATTAGTGAATGCTCCAATGAAAAAACTAGAGACAATATACTCCATTGGAATAACAAATTATTTCTCATACACCATCCTGAATGGTGTATTTCCTATCAACTTCTTGCATGTGGCTCGATATGCCCAAAGAACCCCAGGTATGCGCACATCCCAATCATTGAGATTAGCATTGCATATCTTAGTGAGCGCAGTCTCCAATATCTTATTAAGATCTTCCACCGTACCATTCGCCTGTGGGTGATTTAGACTATTCTTCTAATGATGAATATGGAATTCTTCTCTCAGAGCTTCAATAGTTTCATTCACAAAGTGTGTACCTCAATTTCTCATCAAAATCTTAGAGCACCCAAACTGAGTCAAGATGTTTTCAAAAATGAAGTGTGCAACTATGTCTCCACTACAATCCTTCACATGTTTAGCTTCAACTCATCTGGTCACATAATCTGTTGTAGTGATTATGTAACGTGCACATGTTTTATTTCCTAAAGGGTCAATAGGTCAAACAAAATCAATGACCCATTTTTCAAGGGCTTGCAATGCCATTTGTGAGTTCAATGGAATCTCATATTTGTGTGATGGCTTCCCCTTCCTTTGGCATACATCACAAGCACGAAAATATGCATGTGCGTCACTGTGCATCGTGCGCCACCATAAACCGGTTCACAAGATCTCCTACGCAATTTTCTTCCTTGCATAGTGACCTCTTGAAACCCCTCCATGAGCCTCAGCTAAGATAGTCGGTTGCTCAAATTCCAACACATACCTTCACAGGAAATCATCTACACCCATATTGTACAGTTGACAAGCAATTACAGTAAATTCAGCTACACACGTGACTAGCTCTTTCTTCTGTTGCAACGTATACTCCATCGGCACACTTTTAGTGGTCATAAAATTAATAATATCTACAAAGTGATCATCAACTACCATTATAGAAAATAGTTGTGCGTATCATAAACCGTATTCCAAGATGGTCCATAATTCTCCACTTTCAATGTGTGACAGGTGGTCTGGCATGTTAGTGTTAGTATTTTCATACTTCCACCAGTGATAAAAATTAACTCTTTCATATCATTTTAGGGTTCTAATTCAGAAATTTTTATCATTCCACTAGGTTTGAATTCAAAAACTTAGTCACTGATGGTAGCCCTAGTCCAAAAACATCACTCTTCCTTAAATTTTATTACTTTCTCGCATATTTTCATACCTTGTTGATTGTACATCATCCATAAGGTCAATTTCATCATGTCATCACATCAGTGATGTCATCATGAAGATGAGTCTTTCAAGGTTTCATTAGGTCTTTTACGGTTAATCAAGGATACCATTAGGTCAATTAGGGTTTCCAAGGTCCAAATAGAACAATATTTCCACTGCATACCGACAAGTAAAGGTTGATCCAATAACATCTCTTCACCATATGACGATGATTTGTAAAGAGAAATTATTGTTTTAGCATGTAATTTTTGTTTTAAGATGTAATTTTTCATTTTCATTATGTAATTTTATGTCACTCAAAATGTAATAATTTCATGGTTCCCAAGATTCTAACTCAGAGTTCCAACATGCCAAAGCATCAAAATGCCAAATCCTAGTGTTCTCAAAGTTATAGGGTATAGTTTCAAAGTGTAAAGTGAAGTGAAGAAAGGAGAAAGTGGGTCCCAAGGCCCAATTTATTCAAATGATGAAGTATAAAGATCACCACAAGACAAGCAAGAATCTCATTTTCTCTTGCATCCATCGAGCACACACTCCCTTGGTACAAAAAAATTGAATTGCAGGGTCATAGGTAGAGTTTTTTATGGCGTTGTGCATATAGGAGGGTGGTGTTGTGTTTTCTCAATGGGTGTTGCGTTTTTAGCAGGTAGCATTGCGTTTTTCGCCCACTAGCGTTGCGCTTCTAGGCAAGGCGCTACACTTTTTCCCGATGTGTTGTTCTATTTCCCATCAAGCTCAAGAGACATCAAATCACCTCCAAATCTCTCAAAAATATAAGCAAATGATTGTTTCATCCTAAATCAGGTAAGTAACAAAAATTTATCCCCTCCTTCCTTCCGTAAATATCATTTTAATGGTCTTTTTCTTCTCATTAAAAATTAGCATTTTTCCTACTTGAAAACCCTATTTTTATTCCTTTTTTCCTAATTTGATGCCCTTCAACCCTCAAAACATTTTCTACATCATTATTAAACCTATCCCTACTGCTACACTACTATTTCCAAGTCCCTAAATCCCTTTCCCCTAAAACCCCAACTCACAGGATTCTAAATTTCCTAGGCAACCCCTCCCTCAAACCTGTAATTTAATTCTCATTTTCAAATCCTTTGACATTTCAATGTTCTATCACCTCCCAAAGCTCCATAACCCCTTCCCCCATATCCTTAAATTTTCCTAGACTGATTCCTATTCCGTAGACCTATCTCCACTCCCCATTCCCATCCACCTTATCCCTAGGGTTTTCTTGGCCACCAAATACCATGGAGGAAGTCAAAGAATATATAGAGGAGGAAGAAAGACAATAAGAGGAGGATAGAAAAAGGAGAAGGCCTCACAAAGGAGTAAGAATCCTAAGGCTGGAGCCCACCAACATAAATGAACTGATGGCCTCTCCTATGACTGTCAATTTTTTTGAGTATGCAGGTTGCGTAGATTTTCGCAACATGATTCAGAGGGTCCAACATCATCCTATGTTGAGTAGAATATTAATTTCAAACCTCAGAGACAATCAGGTGACCCTTCCAGGTGTGACCTTCACTGCATCTACATCTATCATCGTTGCTGCCATAGGGATTCCAAACATGGGTGAGAGGTGGTTTAAATCCAAACATTTGGAGGATCATTATTATGAACCATTCATCAAACCAAGGTATAGAAATGAGAGGAAGAGGGTCTTCCCTTTTAGCTACCTTCTTGATAGGTATGCCCCCATGATGAAAATTACCATGAAGTACTTCTCTTTTGAAGGAAGGTTCTCTAGGCTCTACACATACCATATTAGACTGTTGATGCACTTCACAAGAGTAAGATTGCTCAATATCCCATAATATCTATTCATAAGCATAGATAAAATGGCATTCATTGTACAAAACATAGACTATGACCAACAGATGAAAAAACTCTTCCACCATTCATTGATCAAAATCATTGTACTCTATCACCTTGACAAATTGAGCATCTCATGGGACACCTTCATTGCTAATGACATCTTCACTGCTCCAAAAGCTCCACATGCTGAAGATGTACCTTCTTCATCTCATCCTTCTACATCTATGCCTCCACCTCAGTCCACCTCACCTATTTCATCACCATCACCATGATCATCGCCATGTCATGGTCGAGTTGAGTCACCAAGAAGAGCTATGGTCAGCAAGCCTAAATAGGATGAAATGAGCACATTGGGCAGAACATACCATAGAGGGCATAGATAGGTGTTTTCCCCACATATTGTTGGAGGTACCTTGCCTTATTCACCAAAAAATATGGTACAAAAAGGTAAACAAAAGATGACAAAAGTAGATGAACATGAGGAAGCCATGCAAGAGGATGAGGATCCTCATGACGAGGAAATAAATTTTGACCTTGATGATATGGATGAGAATAATGATTATGAGACCTCCAATTTGATTATAAAAGAGAAGGATTCCCAAATTACGGAGCTTTAGACCAACTTAGAGATATCTAAGTTTGTGATTTCATATTATGAGCAGGAAAATCAACAACTGAAAACCAAGCTGGAAATCTTGGAGATGCAGCTTCTCCAGGAAAAAAGAGAAGAAAACAAGACAAAGGATTTTCTTGATGAGGCTTATGATAGGTATCGTGAAACAAATGAGGTAGAAGATCAACTGCCAAGAAGGAGACATAGGACTAGAGGGATGAAAAGAGCTCTAAAACTAGATAGGCAAAAGGAGTCTGAACTTGCCATGAGCTCACTTTAAATGATTAGTTTTCCATCATGGTCAATCAGAACTAGGAGCATTGACTTGATAGGGCCAATCAAAATCTTGAGAAGCTCCTGGATAAGGAAAACAAGGACAATTACATACAAAGGAAGATGGCCAAACACTACTCTTACACAACATTTTGTCATTGTCCCTGTAATCCCCATCCTGCACCTTGGAGGAACATTTCTATGGCTTATATGATGTGTCATGCCTTGAAAAAAGTGTCATTGCATCCCTTGCCATGAGAATAAAATTTCCTCTGTTGACTATTCCTGGAACAAACCATCAAAAACACATGGTTTTGGGTTGGCACTGGTAGGAAGTTATGGCCTCCTGCCAATAAGGGAAATTAGCACTGGGCCCCATGCCCATTGGCTCTCTGTCTCAGTGGACTTCCCGCACCAAGCTATTTTTGGAATTTTTTTTAAATATAGAAGCAAATTTTCCATTGCTAACCACTTCGTGCGCGAGTCAACATGGGTGGTTCGACTAAATAACGTCAAGAACCCTCCTTTGGCTTCTTGTTTCCTTCATTTGGGGCAACATCCCAAACGATAAGGCCTCATTTCCAACATATGAGAGATCCCAACCTCCTCATATCCTTCTATAAATACATCTCTCTCACATAGATGCAGCTAAATGTTTTGGATAGCTGAATGGTTTGGAGAGCTGAATGGTTTGGATAGATGAATGGTTTGGAGAGCTGAAGGTTTTGGAGAATAACTGAAACAGTATGATATAGATGGTGTGAGATAGAGCAGAGAGAGACCCCTTGTCTAGAGAGAGTGTAGGTTGATTGCCTCGCCAAGTCCAAATCCCTTGACGAATTTTCGTGACGTGTTTTGGCTAGACCCGCTGAAGGAGGCTGCGATTCCAAGGCTCATTTGGTTGTAATCTCTTTCTTTCTCTTACTTAATACATGAATAATGTTTTGGTTCCCATCTTGTGTTGATATGATTAATCTTGCGCAATACATTTAATTCTCCTTGACCAATTAAATAGTTATGAATGAAATTATTGTTTCACATGTTTCTTTCGTTCTTTGATCCTTGTGCAGGCACCTGACTACCGCTGCTGAAGGACCACGACATGTTAGGACGAAGATCAGGAGATTGTTGCCACAACTACAACAACTGCGTTGGATCAAAGGTAAGACATCTATCCTGACTCAGTTTCATTCATTAACTAGGAATCGACGCATTAGCATGTCCTCTTACTACTAGACCCACCCTAGGGCTAGAAGGATCACCTCTATCCATAAAGGGGATTTACCTTGCCAACAAGTTGGAAACCATACTAGGGATCAACATGTGTTTAACGTCTCATTGTCTATCGAGTGTTTGGCTTATTGAGTCAACTTTGGTGGTTTCATCATTTTTCTGCTTTGCTTGACTTGCTTGACTGTTTTCCACCATCCTGTTCAATTCCAGAGTGTCAAGTCTGACCTTTGCTCAGTGGTGTTATTTTTTTCCCTGGTTTTCTAGCTTGGTGCAGTTTTTCCTTGAATACTCGCACCAATTGGTGCATGTTGCTTTTGTCACAGCTGTGCTAGCCCATGTTTAGCATGGATTACAGCTAAACAGTCACACTGAATCATGTTGGATTTGATTTGAACTTTTTTATGAGTTTTTTCAGTGTTTCTTGGCTTTGGATTGGCTTCTTGCCTTGAAATTGGTTTGTTGAGATTGTTTTGACTCTGTAGTCTCGGTCTTCTTAGTTTTTGTCCATCATCTTATCAGTGGATTTTTTAGCCCTAGTGTTTCTAGGTGTCTTGTGCTATTTGTTCAACAGTCTCTTCACTAAGACTTCTAAGTGAAGTTTGAGTCACTTTGATATTTGTCATTTCAATTTACTGACTCATTTTGTTTTTATTTATCTTGATTCTTTGTGTCTTTGGTTTTTTGGATGATCACTTTTGTTTTTGTTGGACCCCAAAGCCTCCTTTCATTGCCACATCCTACAAATCCTGATGCAATCGATTTCATCACAAAAGTCCTTCTTCCGATCTGATTTCATCGCATCACAATAGTCCATCAGCTCCTGATTGACTCATCACCGATCAAACAACTTCGATGCGATCACAAACCTCTGATTTACCCACCTTCGATCGATCGCATCACATTGCCAGTCCGATCACTCATTGCAAGTCCCCTCCTTCGATCTGATCTCTTATCGCATTCCCTTGTTCCTATCACCCGATCGCATGACAATTTCCCAACACTTAAACCCCACTTTCCCACCGATGCGATTGATCACATATCACCAATCGCAATCGGCAAATCCCATTATGTAATACGACCGCTCCCTTTCCCAATTACGATTGCGCTTTCCTCCCCGGGTCCCACCAAGCCTTTCTACCTCGCTCCAAAGGAAAAGGGGTTTTTTCCTTTGTAAAGCGCAAACTCATTTTTTTTATTTGTTTTACAAGGAATTTTCCTCCATCGCAAAGTCTCT